>CM042424.1:7291112-7511112 GCA_023634145.1 Thymallus thymallus
ACACACACACACACACACACACACACACACACACATACACTCACACACACACACATACTCACACACACACACGATATTACAAGAACAATATGGAACGGTATTACAAGAACAATATAGAACGGTAATGACAAGTATTTTCTACCTCTTTTAGCATTTATTGCACATACTCACATATACAGTTGAAGTCGGAAGTTTACATACACTTAGGTTGAAGTTACTAAAACTAATTTTTCAACTACTCCACAGATTTCATGTTAGCAAACTATAGTTTTGGCAAGTCGGTTAGGACATCTACATAGTGCATGACACAAGTAATTCTTCCAACAATTGTTTACAGACATATTATTTCACTTATAATTCACCATATCACAATTCCAGTGGGTCAGAGGTTTACATACACTAAGTTGACTGTGCCTTTAAACAGCTTGGTAAATTCCAGAAAATTATGTCATGGCTTTAGAAGCTTCTGATAGGCTTATTGACATAATTTGAGTCAATTGGAGGTGTACCTGTGGATGTATTTCAAGGCCTACCTTCAAACTCACTGCCTCTTTGCTCGACATCATGGGAAAATCTAAGGAAATCAGCCAAGACCTCAGAAAAACAATTGTAGACCTTCACAAGTCTGGTTCATCCTTGGGAGCAATTTCCAAACGCCTGAAGGTACCACGTTCACCTGTACAAACAATAGTACGCAAGTATAAACACCATGGGACCACGCAGCCGTCATACCACTCAGGAAGGAGATGCGTTCTGTCTCCTAGAGATGAATGTACTTTGGTGCAAAAAGTACAAATCAATCTCAAAACAACAGCAAAGGACCTTGTGAAGATGCTGGAAGAAACAGGTACAAAAGTATCTATATCCACAGTAAAACAAGTCCTATATCGACATAACCTGAAAGGCCGCTCAGCAAGGAAGAAGCCACTTCTCCAAAACCGTCATAAAATAGCCAGACTACGGTTTGCAACTGCACATGGGGACAAAGATCGTACTTTTTGGAGAAATGTCCTCTGGTCTAATGAAACAAAAATAGAACTGTTTGGCCATAATGACCATCGTTATGTTTGGAGGAAAAAGGGGGAGGCTTGCAAGTCGAAGAACACCATCCCAACCGTGAAGCACGGTGGTGGCAGCATCATGTTGTGGGGGTGCTTTGCTGCAGGAGGGACTGGTGCACTTCACAAAATAGATGGCATCATGAGGAAGGAAAATTATGTGGATATATTGAAGCAGCATCTCAAGACATCAGTCAGGAAGTTAAAGCTTGGTCGCAAATGGTTCTTCCAAATGGACTATGAACCCAAGCATACTTCCAAAGTTGTGGCAAAATGGCTCACAAAGCCCTGACCTGAATCCTATAGAAAATTTGTGGGCAGAACTGAAAAAGTTTGTACGAACAAGGAGGCCTAAAAACCTGACTCAGTTACACCAGTTCTGTCAGGAGGAATGGGCCAAAATTCCCCCTACTTATTGTGGGAAGCTTGTGGAAGGATACCCGAAACGTTTGACCCAAGTTAAACAATTTAAAGGCAATGCTACCAAATACTAATTGAGTAAACTTCTGACCCACTGGGAATGTGATGAAAGAAAGAAAAGCTGAAATAAATCATTCTCTCTACTATTATTCAGACATTTCACATTCTTAAAATAAAGTGGTGACCTTAGACAGAGAATTTTTACTATGATTAAATGTCAGGAATTGTGGAAAAACTGAGTTTAGATGTATTTGGCTAAGGTGTATGTAAACTTCCGACTTCAACTGTATTCTCTCTCTCTCTCTCTCTCTCTCTCTCTCTCTCTCTCTCTCTCTCTCTCTCTCTCTCTCTCTCTCTCTCTCTCTCTACCTCTCTACCTCTCTCTCTCTACCTCTCACATACAAACACACATATCAAGTCTGTCTACGATTGGGGCCAGCTTTCATTCCACAATAGATTTGGGTCTGATGGCTTGTGTATAGCAGCAGGGGCAGTTTGGAGCCCTGATGGGGGCCCGGACACTATCCATTTGTTCCAGGGAGTCACTTGTGTGTGTGTGTGTGTGCTCATGCGCATGCATCATTCTCTCTGGTTTGTGGCTTCACAGACAGGTTGAATAAGAACAAGGTTGTTAAATAGATGTACTTTCTCCCCACACAAATTGTTCAGCTTGTCTAAAGGGACAATGCTAAGGTATAAACATTAAGTTGTATTCCCCCTCTACCCCTCTCTCCCGCTCTATACATCCCCCTCTCTCTACCCCTCTCTCCCGCTCTATACATCCCCCTCTCTCTACCCCTCTCTCCCGCTCTATACATCCCCCTCTCTCTACCCCTCTCTCCCTCTCTATACACCCCCCTCTCTCTCCCTCTCTGTACATCCCCCTCTCTCCCTCTCTATACATCCCCCTCTCTCTATCCCTCTCTCCCTCTCTATACACCCCCCTCTCTTTCTCCCTCTCTATACATCCCCCTCTCTCTATCCCTCTCTCCCTCTCTATACATCCCCCTCTCTCTACCCCTCTCTCCCTCTCTGTACATCCCCCTCTCTCTACCCCTCTCTCCCGCTCTATACATCCCCCTCTCTCTACCCCTCTCTCCCTCTCTATACATCCCCCTCTCTCTACCCCTCTCTCCCTCTCTATACATCCCCCTCTCTCTATCCCTCTCTCCCTCTCTATACACCCCCCTCTCTCTCCCTCTCTGTACATCCCCCTCTCTCTACCCCTCTCTCCCTCTCTATACACCCCCCTCTCTCTCTCCCTCTGTATACATCCCCCTCTCTCTACCCCTCTCTCCCTCTCTATACATCCCCCTCTCTCTACCCCTCTCTCCCTCTCTATACATCCCCCTCTCTCTATCCCTCCCTCCCTCTCTATACACCCCCCTCTCTCTCCCTCTCTGTACACCCCCCTCTCTCTCCCTCTCTGTACATCCCCCTCTCTCTCTCCCTCTGTATACATCCCCCTCTCTCTATCCCCCTCTCCCTCTCTATACACCCCCTCTTTCTACCCCTCTCTCCCTCTCTATACACCCCCCTCTCTCTCCCTCTCTGTACATCCCCCTCTCTCTACCCCTCTCTCCCTCTCTATACATCCCCCTCTCTCTACCCCTCTCTCCCTCTCTATACACCCCCCTCTCTCTCTCCCTCTCTATACATCCCCCTCTCTCTACCCCTCTCTCCCTCTCTATACACCCCCCTCTCTCTCCCTCTCTATACATCCCCCTCTCTCTACCCCTCTCTCCCTCTCTATACATCCCCCTCTCTCTATCCCTCTCTCCCTCTCTATACACCCCCCTCTCTCTCTCCCTCTCTATACATCCCCCTCTCTCTACCCCTCTCTCCCTCTCTATACATCCCCCTCTTTCTACCCCTCTCTACCTCTCTATACATCCCCCTCTTTCTACCCCTCTCTATACATCCCCCTCTTTCTACCCCTCTCTCCCAACTCTATACATCCCCCTCTTTCTACCCCTCTCTCCCTCTCTATACATCCCCCTCTCTCTACCCTTTCCACTCTGCATCTCTCTCTCTCCCTTCCCCCCCTCTCTCTCTCGATATACCATCCCCTAACTGTCTTTGCCCATTTCCTGATGCTCTTTCTACCTCTCCCATCACTCTCTTTCTCTCTGCTGTCATCTGAATAAAGCAGCGATCCTGCCTGCACTCAAGATGTACTTCCTCCCCTGACAAAATGTTCAGCTTGTCTAAAAGGACAATGCTAAGGTATAAACATTAAGTTGCATAGTTGTTGGTAAATCCTCTATTCACATTGTTGTATTTGTCCTTGTAAAACTAGATGTATTGTTGAATTTGTCCTTGTAAAACTAGATGTATGGTTGTATTTGTCCTTGTAAGACTAGATTTATTGTGGTATTTGTCCTTGTAAGACTAGATGTATTGTGGTATTTGTCCTTGTAAGACTAGATGTATTGTTGTATTTGTCCTTGTAAAACTAGATGTATTGTTGTATTTGTCCTTGTAAGACTTGATGTATTGTGGTATTTGTCCTTGTAAGACTAGATGTATTGTGGTATTTGTCCTTGTAAGACTAGATGTATTGTGGTATTTGTCCTTGTAAGACTAGATGTATTGTTGTATTTGTCCTCGTAAGACAAGATGTATTGTGGTATTTGTCCTTGTAAGACTAGATGTATTGTTGTATTTGTCCTCGTAAGACAAGATGTATTGTGGTATTTGTCCTTGTAAGACTAGATGTATTGTTGTATTTGTCCTCGTAAGACTAGATGTATTGTGGTATTTGTCCTTGTAAGAACAGATGTATTGTTGTATTTGTCTTTGTAAGAATAGATGTATTGCATGTCACGGATAGACATTGTATTCTAATGCAACTAAAGCCTTGAAAAATCGAATCAAATGAAATGTATTTATAAAGCCCTTTTTACATCAACAGAAACCCAGTACCTTACATCAGCTTTATATCTTCCATAGGTAGGTATACACTAGTTGGAGTCCCTGGTGTACTGGTCCACAGCTTGAGGCGGGGGTCGAGGTCACACATACACTCACGCACGCACACACACTCACACACAAACCGTCCGGGTCCCCAGCTGGCTACTAGGTGGGGGTCCAGGTCCTACCCTGTCACTCACCCACAATGAGGTTTTAATATTTAACACCAGGCTGTTTATTTACATGGCTGCTCAAGGATATGAGCTTCTGAAATTCAGATGAAGGATGGAGAGGCGAGGCACCACGCTGCATTGGAAATGAGACAGTACTCCGGAGGCCAAGACACAGAGGGGGGAAAGAGGGAAGGAGAGAGGGATGGAGAGAGAGAAGGAGAGAGGGATGGAGAGAGAGAGAGAGAAGGAGAGAGGGATGGAGAGAGAGAAGGAGAGAGGGATGGAGAGAGAGAAGGAGAGAGGGAGTGATGCCCAGCATAGCAGGGCTCCTAATAAGTATTGTCGCCTAGCTGGGTTACTGTATCACATTATGCATGCATGCACACACACACATATAAAAAAAGAAATGGGATTAGTATGATGTCCTAAAGTAAGCAAGTGATGTACGAGCCAGAATGGCCCATAGTGACAGAATGACCCATAGTGACAGAATGACCCATAGTGACAGAATGGCCCATAGTGACAGAATGACCCATAGTGACAGAATGGACCATAGTGACAGAATAGCCCATAGTGACAGAATGGCACATAGTGACAGAATGACCCATAGTGACAGAATGGACCATAGTGACAGAATGGCCCATAGTGACAGAATGACCATAGTGACAGAATAGCCCATAGTGACAGAATAGCCCATAGTGACAGAATGACCCATAGTGACAGAATGGCCCATAGTGACAGAATGACCCATAGAGACAGAATGGACCATAGTGACAGAATGACCCATAGTGACAGAATGACCCATAGAGACAGAATGGACCATAGTGACAGAATGGCCCATAGTGACAGAATGACCATAGTGACAGAATAGCCCATAGTGACAGAATAGCCCATAGTGACAGAATAGCCCATAGTGACAGAATAGCCCATAGTGACAGAATTGTCCATAGTGACAGAATAGCCCATAGTGACAGAATAGCCCATAGTGACAGAATAGCCCATAGTGACAGAATTGTCCATAGTGACAGAATAGCCCATAGTGACAGAATAGCCCATAGTGACAGAATTGTCCATAGTGACAGAATAGCCCATAGTGACAGAATAGCCCATAGTGACAGAATTGTCCATAGTAACAGAATGACCCATAGTGACAGAATAGCCCATAGTGACAGAATAGCCCATAGTGACAGAATGACCCATAGTGACAGAATAGCCCATAGTGACAGAATGACCCATAGTGACAGAATAGCCCATAGTGACAGAATGACCCATAGTGACAGAATAGCCCATAGTAACAGAATGACCCATAGTGACAGAATAGCCCATAGTGACAGAATAGCCCATAGTGACAGAATGACCCATAGTGACAGAATGGCCCATAGTGACAGAATGACCCATAGTGACAGAATAGCCCATAGTGACAGAATGACCCATAAAGACAGAATAGCCCATAGTGACAGAATGACCCATAGAGACAGAATAGCCCATAGTGACAGAATAGCCCATAGTGACAGAATTGTCCATAGTGACAGAATTGTCCATAGTGACAGAATAGCCCATAGTGACAGAATGACCCATAGAGACAGAATAGCCCATAGTGACAGAATGACCCATAGAGACAGAATAGCCCATAGTGACAGAATAGCCCATAGTGACAGAATGACCCATAGAGACAGAATGACCCATAGTGACAGAATGGTCCATAGTGACAGAATGACCCATAGTGACAGAATAGCCCATAGTGACAGAATGACCCATAGAGACAGAATAGCCCATAGTGACAGAATGACCCATAGAGACAGAATAGCCCATAGTGACAGAATTGTCCATAGTGACAGAATTGTCCATAGTGCAGGAGCTGATGAAATGCTTCATGGTCATTTACAGTTTAGGAAAGTGAAAGTGAAAGTGAAAGTGATCCACCAAATATGTTTTTCAAAGTGAACAAAAGTTTCAGGACATGGATATCAGAAGAAGCGACACGCCACAGGTGAGAAGGTCAGCAACAGGGACACTCGCCCACACACTCTCAACCCTGGGATCCATCGGCCCCCCCATCCCCAAACACAACACACACTCACACACACACTCCCATAGACTGAAGGGCATTTCCACAGTAATGGAATTACACAGAGATAAAATGTCAATGCCAAACAACAACATTTTTTTAAAGTTTAACAAACCGTACAACTCTATGCACAATGACAACTTTGGACAGCTTACACAGTAAATTGAAAAACACACATTTACCGGACAATACTTTGTGTCTGCACAGTTCTTCCTGTAAATGTGTTTTTGCTAAATGTTTTTTGTTTGGTATACATTTTAATGTGAAGAATCTAAGTCTCTGAGTTGCCCTGAAGTCTGTGTAGGAGGGCCAGCAGTGGGTCAACAACCAGAGGTCAAAAGGTCAGACTCATCTCAGCAACATCTTCCAATATCTCAGATGAATCTACAGCGCTAACTAGATGATACATTTCATGTCTGACTTGATGTTTGGCTTCGTTTCAAAGGTGAAAGGTCAGTTACAAGGCCAGACGCTCAGACGATCACAATAAAACTGTTGATAAGCAGTTTGCAGCCTCCTACTTTTTCAGCAGTAGACTTACCATAACATAGGCCATATACAGTGGGGAGAACAAGTATTTGATACACTGCCGATTTTGCAGGTTTTCCTACTTACAAAGCATGTAGAGGTCTGTAATTTTTATCATAGGTACACTTCAACTATGAGAGACGGAATCTAAAACAAAAATCCAGAAAATCACATTGTATGATTTTTAAATAATTAATTTGTATTTTATTGCATGACATAAGTATTTGATCACCTACCAACCAGTAAGAATTCCGACTCTCACAGACCTGTTAGTTTTTCTATAAGAAGCCCTCCTGTTCTCCACTCATTACCTGTATTAACTGCACCTGTTTGAACTCGTTACCTGTATAAAAGACACCTGTCCACACACTCAATCAAACAGACTCCAACCTCTCCACAATGGCCAAGACCAGAGAGCTGTGTAAGGACATCAGGGATAAAATTGTAGACCTGCACAAGGCTGGGATGGGCTACAGGACAATAGGCAAGCAGCTTGGTGAGAAGGAAACAACTGTTGGCGCAATTATTAGAAAATGGAAGAAGTTCAAGATGACGATCAATCTCCCTCGGTCTGCAAGATCTCACCTCGTGGGGCATCAATGATCATGAGGAAGGTGAGGGATCAGCCCAGAACTACACGGCAGGACCTGGTCAATGACCTGAAGAGAGCTGGGACCACAGTCTCAAAGAAAACCATTAGTAACACACTACGCCGTCATGGATTAAAATCCTGCAGCGCACGCAAGGTCCCCCTGCTCAAGCCAGCGCATGTCCAGGCCCGTCTGAAGTTTGCCAGTGACCATCTGGATGACCCAGAGGAGGAATGGGAGAAGGTCATGTGGTCTGATGAGACAAAAATAGAGTTTTTTGGTCTAAACTCCACTCGCCATGTTTGGAGGAAGAAGAAGGATGAGTACAACCCCAAGAACACCATCCCAACCGTGAAGCATGGAGGTGGAAACATCATTCTTTGGGGATGCTTTTCTGCAAAGGGGACAGGATGACTGCACCGTATCGAGGGGAGGATGGATGGGGCCATGTATCGCGAGATCTTGGCCAACAACCTCCTTCCCTCAGTAAGAGCATTGAAGATGGGTCGTGGCTGGGTCTTCCAGCATGACAACGACCCGAAACACACAGCCAGGGCAACTAAGGAGTGGCTCCGTAAGAAGCATCTCAAGGTCCTGGAGTGGCCTAGCCAGTCTCCAGACCTGAACCCAATAGAACATTTTTGGAGGGAGCTAAAAGTCCGTATTGCCCAGCGACAGCCCCGAAACCTGAAGGATCTGGAGAAGGTCTGTATGGAGGAGTGGGACAAAATCCCTGTTGCAGTGTGTGCAAACCTGGTCAAGAACTACAGGAAACATATGATCTCTGTAATATCAAACAAAGGTTTCTGTACCAAATATTAAGTTCTGCTTTTCTGATGTATCAAATACTTATGTCATGCAATAAAATGCAAATTAATTACTTAAAAATCGATTCCGTCACTCACAGTTGAAGAGTACCTATGATAAAAATTACAGACTTCTACATGCTTTGTAAGTGGGAAAACCTGCAAAATCAGCAGTGTATCAAATACTTGTTCTCCCCACTGTAGCTCTGTGATCACCAATAAGAACATGAGACAAGTTTGCTCTTTTGCAAAGGGAACGTATTCTAGCATGCGACCCTGTCACACATTTTACAACAGTATCATCCAGGTCAGGATTTTCGTTATTAGTTGCAGCTTGAATTTCTTTATTTTCAAACGGCTCCACGTCACCAGGGTGTCATTTCTCTTTCAGTGATGAAGCGAGTTTGCCTGTCAGGATGAGGCTAATTAAAGTGTAGACTTTGAATGTCTGTACTGAAAACCTCCTCCCCTGTGTCCGTCCGTCTGTCTGGCTGGCTGGCTGTGCAGAATCCTCCTGTGTGTGTGTGTGTGTATGTCTTCCTCCATCTCAGACTGCTTGTCCTCAGAGGTCCAGCTGTAGTAAAGCAACATCTGCTAAGATACATCTGGGAGGGATCAGGGAGTAATGAGATATTATGTGAGTGTGGTGAGATCCTTTTCATGGTTTCCTTAAGGCATTGTACAATGGGTTCTGACAGTGATCAGATAGTGATCAGACAGTGATCTGACAGTGATCAGACAGTGATCAGACAGTGATCTGACAGTGATCAGACAGTGATCAGACATTGTACATTATATTTATCTGTCGAATGGATAATACATCATGATGACTGCAGCTATGGAATTCTATCAGATAGATAAAATGGTCACTGGTTTCAGCATTTTCCCACCATGATCTGTTTTAATCCGTGAAGATAAACTAGATGATCTGTCTGTTTGCTTTCCTAAATGAGAGTCTGCACAGGAATATTTTACCACAACAATTATTAACTGTGCTAATATTATCACAGGTAAATAATTAATACCTTGTGATAGCATTTCATTACCTCAACAACCCTTTCATGTCCTTCAGGCACTCAATTTCAAGAGGGGACATAACACCGTAACACCACTGTACATAATTGCACGTGACACAACTATATAACACCATAATAGGTCCACCATACAGCGGTCACTGTTGCAGCAACATTACAGTAGGTTTGCATAATCACAATTACTTCAAATGATCGGTTAGTGATTCGGATGTGTCAGCAATTAGACACCTTGTTATCGTCAGACGTCTAGAAATGCATGTAATTAACTCTGTCTCACCATCCGACTCCTATAGTAGTAGGCATGTAGAGCAAACGCTAAGCTGGAATTCACGAAGGTTTGCAATCAAAGGCCATTCTGTTCCCTAACCACCAAAAGACTGCACTCACCGCTTCTTTTTCTTCACTTTTACCCTGAATTGCAAATCAACCCCGAGGCGCTATTCCACTTGTGGAGAATTGTTGGCGCAATATGTCAACAATTCCACCTGGCCTATCAGAGGGCAAGATGGAGCCCTATTGCGTCAATACTCTCAGATCTACTGAGAGCCTAGGGGGTAGGATCTAGGAGTTGATTTGGGATTCAGGAGTAGACTTATGTGGTTCTTCCTCCCATGAATATTCTGGACAGCAGGCAGGCAATCTGTGGAGTATTTGGTTTTCCGCTTTTGATTGACAGCTCAGGGCATGTTAACCATCATTACAGGGAACAACTGCTGACTCCTAATGTAGATTCTTCCATTGTCTGTATTCATAGATAGATAGATAGATAGATAGATAGATAGATAGATAGATAGATAGATAGATAGATAGATAGATAGATAGATAGATAGATAGATAGATAGATAGATAGATAGATAGATAGATAGATAGATAGATAGATACTTTATTGATCCCGGGGGGAAATTTCTTTGTCAAGCAGCTACACAAAACACAGGGCAGGTGCAAAATGCCAGAACGAAAATACACAAAAGACAGATACACGATACATGATACATAGAGCGCCAGTATGAAAAAGTATAGAAATACAAGAAGTCTGGATTGCTAAAAAAAAGCTATAAAAAGACATTGCATAGTATGGGTGGTTGGCTGAATATGTACACTATACATTGGCGGATGTTTCATGGTTAACTATACTATGCAGGTCGATGGCAGAGAAATGCTTCAATAGCTAAAAATGCGTATGATATGAGTGAGGGTAATAATAGTTTACTTAATAGACATACTGGTTAAATGAACAGGTAAGTGAAAATTTAGCATGGTTAAATTAACCGTACAGGTAAATATACAGTTAAATTTACAGGTAAGTGAATATTTGCATGGTTACATTAACTGTACAACTGACAGGATACTAAAAGATACATCTGACAGGATACTAAAATGCATTCCTGGGTGAATGACTATGTAAGTTAAGTCCAAGAATTACTTGCAATATTGCACGTGATATGATATAACAACTGTACATGAGTATGTATATACAGACCTGAATTAATAAATAAGTCCTGAGTGAATGAGTGATTACGGACCAGAGTTACTCACGGATGGATGCACAATTGTTAAGCTAGGTCCTGACACCCCAACAGTTCCAGGTCTGTGTAATAGCCGCCGTTGGATAAACAGTGCACATGATCATTATACTATAGACAGGTATCCACCAGCCATGCACACACACACACACACACACACATGCACACACACAGCCTCTCAAAAGTCTCCTTTGATACACTGGTTGTAAAATCCAGTCGTCGTTAGTGATATCAATCTGACTCACTGTCATATCTCTGTCTTTCTCTTTTCATTGTTTCTCTTTTCATTGTGAGAGACGATCTATTTTAGACCGTAGTCTCAACACCCTTGACAGTTACGGCCAACAGCTCAGGTGTTGAACCTGCTTTCTTTTCATCCTCTATCACCAATTGGATATCATGGCACAAAGCTCTGACCTGTAGGACACAGCAAGATACAACAGGCAAAATCGTATCTTACTGCAGGTGTTAAGATGTCACCCTCCCTGATGGACATACAGTATATGGTACCATATTCTCATCTGAGAGACTCTCAGGCTCCATTCCAAATGACACCCCTGTTGCCTATATGGTGCACTACACTATGCACTACCCTGGTTAGAATGAGTGCACTAACTAGGGAATAGTGTGCAATTTGGGACGTAGCCATGCTATCAGGTCAATACACAGCCTGCATGTACTGTAGGGCCCCTCATGATTTAACAGCCATGATTTAACAGCAACCCCCCCCCAGGGAAGTATATGCTAGGAGAGAGAGAGAGAGAGAGAGAGAGAGAGAGAGAGAGGGAGAGAGGGAGAGAGGTGAGAGAGAGAGAGAGAGAGAGCAGACGAGAGAGGAGAGAGAGAGAGAGCGAGAGAGGACGAGAGAGAGAGAGAGAGAGAGAGAGAGAAGAGAGAGAGAGAGAGAGAGAGAGAGAGAGAGAGAGCGAGAGAGAGAGAGAGAGATGAGAGAGAGGAGAGAGAGAGAGAGAGAGAGAGAGAGAGAGAGAGAGAGAGAGAGAGAGAGAGAGAGCTTTTCTTCAAATTTCAGAGACTTTCTGTCAAATTTTCTTCCCTACTTGTTAATCCCTACTTGGTCTTATCTCAGGGTCAACAAGCCCCGACTGGTGCTATACTGTCAGGCTAAATATACACACTGAGATTAGGCCTACACTGTATCATTCTGAATCTCTAAACACATAATGCATACATGAAGACTCATGGCATGAGGAAACAGTGAGCAACGATAACAAATAATCATCATGACATTGTCTGTTGCCCGGCTGTTGCATCAGTGCATCACGCTGCAGCACACCTGGCTGTACGACTACCTGAACCTTATTGTGGACATCACTTCAAAAGCAGACGGTGCAGGGAGGGGTTCTGCAAGGAGGAGGGCCGGTATGGCAGGGAGTCTGCTTCTATATGTATAGCTGTCTCTAGTCTGCTACCCTTCAGCCTCTCGCTTTTTCTCTTTCTAAAGTTATTTCTTTCTTTCTCCTCTCTCTCTCCCTCACTCTTTCTCTTGCGTCTTTCATCTCTCCTCTCTCTGTCGCTTTCTTTCTCTGTCTCTCCCTCTTTTTCCTCTCTTTCGGTTTCTCTCTCTTTCTGTTTCTCTCTCTCTGTCTCTTTCTGTATCTGTCTTTACTTTGAGCTCTTGTTTACTTCTCACCTCACCTCTGAAGACTTGGTGATCTGATCTGTAAGCCTACTCTACCTGAACAACCAAAGATGTTGCTACGTGGTTTGAATGTTGCCCCACTGATGTTGGGCTGGACAGAGTATTTTTCCATGTTGACTTATTTATTTCACAAGTTATTCAGCATGCTGTGTTGGCTTTGGGCTAAGTGTGGCGAAGACTATAGGAGGTATGTTTTGATATACAGCATGTGGTTATTATGAGTAAAATGATTTAAACAACTCAAGGCGATAACATCATTTAATATGATTTAGGAATCAGTTTATGAATCAATTTTAGGTTACTATTTTTGTTTTGAAAAGTTTATGTTATATTCTCAACTTAAATGGGTTAAATGCGGAAGACACATTTCAGTTGAATGCATTCAGTTCCCTTTCCCTTTGTGTGTCAAAGAAGAACATATTTTTAGAGGAATTTAGAAAACAAAATGCCATGAAACGGATAAATAAATAAGAGGAAAGCAAACGTACGATGAAGGACACAAATTAGATTCTTATTCTTCTCAAAGACGTTGCGATCAAAGGTTGTCACTGAATCCCACTTAGATAAACAAACCTTGTTGTGATGGGGATGGATACGCATAAATGAATAAACAAACAAGTATTAAGAGACTCCATCCCAATCTAGTTTAGTCCCGTGTTTGTTTACGTATCTGACAGCAAATGCTGTGTCCCGTATAATCACTGCAACAAGAAAGCTGTTGGCATATCTCAGGACGCAGCTTGATACGAATACGCAAACACACACACACACACACACACACACACACACACACACACACACACACACACACACACACACACACACACACACACACAGCTTGATACAAACACACACACACACACACACACACACACACACACACTGCTTGATACAAACACACACACACACACACACACACACACCACACACACACAGCTTGATTCGAACAACAACAGACAAAAACGTATAGAGATGCCGGATCCGTCCGCATTCCCAATGAAGTTTCATATTTTTTTGCTTTGAGAGACACAGAATATAAATAAACTTGGATTAACTTGTTTTGCACAACGGCGCCAATATTTATGCTAATAGTTCATTTCCTCAGTGTCGTCTGAAAGAAAGAAACATATTTCATCCTCCTCCTTTTCTCTCCTCCCCTCCATTTTCCCTCATCATCACCCTCCAGGCTCTGAGAAGGGAGAGAGAGGGCTCTGCACATGCTCAGTAGGGAGGCCCTCTCGTCCAATCACAGTTGATTAACCCGGCTAATTAAGCTGGACTTCATTATTAATTATGGAGGTATAATTAATACTCCATCATTCCTTGGGTAAAGGCTCCCAACCGTAACCGTCCGTATCCCCCATGGAGTGGAGGAGGGTGGGATGCAGTCATCCCTAGCCCTGGAGCCTCGGTGAATCCAGCTGGTTGCTGGTCGGGCTTTTAGGGGGACGCTATAAAAACCCTGGACACTGGAATGAAACGGAACAGGGGCCTAGGGATCAATCTGTGGTGTCCTTGACTTTCTCCCTCCATCCCTCCCCCGGCCAATTGGGTGAGAAGATCATTGCGCCAGTCAGGGGAGTGGAATCCTTGATTAATGGCCGTTCCACTACAGTACCAGACAACGGGCGAGGTCGGGCGTGAAGAAGTGGAAGAAGAAGAAGTTATGGAAAGGCAACGTAAGGCCTTTTTTGTAGAAGAGGGCAGTGGGGGAGACTTTTGACTCTTTGATCTAAGGATCTTGGTTTCAAGGATCTGTAATACATTATATCTGATTATAAAACTAAAGGGAATCAGGGAATATAGTTAAAGGCTTTGTAGTCGAGACTTCGAGAGACTGGATGGAACCGAAAAAAACATCTCACTTAGGTTTCATCCTCATCGTTTTTATGAAAGCTCTTATGAATGAGAACGTTTACTAAATGCATCACAGGCTCCTCCCTTGTTTCCCGTTCTCAGTGCTGATGGATTGACGAGTGACAGCATCTACGCTTTATCGGTTGATGAGATGCAAAAGCAGAAGTCTCCACTCCTCTTGAGTTTCGCTTGGGGGGGGATGTAGAAACTGTCATCGAATCAAACAAGCATCTTGTCGAGAGCATGGGGGAAACAACAAGAGTTGTTTTGTCTGAGTTTCTCTCAAAGCGTCTGCCTGGCTGACGTTGAAAGTTAAAGTTTCTTAGGCTGCCTCCCAAATGGCACTATATTCCCTTCATACTGCCCTACTTTTGACCAGAGCTGGTCAAAACTAGTGCACTATAAAGGCAGTAGAGTGCCATTTGGGACGCAGGCCACGTCTCCTGTCGTGGAAGAAGTGCCTCCGCTGAGATTTGTGTCTTAATTGAACCTCGCTGTGCCCATAGAGTCTGCTCAGCATTTAAAGCTTTTGTCACCACGGACGTCTCTGGCCTCGCTCGCTTAAAACTTTTCCTTGGCATCTCTTAATGGCGCCGTATTAGACTTTAAAGCTTTTCGAGACAGTCAGATAGAAAAGTGACAGACCAGAGTGACTTTCTTCCTGTTCCTTTTTCCTGTTTTCTTTTTGATGTCTGAACAGGAAAATTGGTGCCATTTTAGTGTTATTACTGTAGAGGCACTTAGAGAATGTGAAAGCTATACACATCCTCTCCATGTCTCACAACAGAGAAGTCTCTCCATCTCCTCCCTCTCTCTCTCTCTCTTTCTCCCCCCTCTCTCTTTTTCTCTCCCTCCCTCCCTTGATCTCTCTCTCTCCCTTTCCGCTCTCTCTCAATTCAATTAAATTCAAAGGGCTTTATTGGCATGGGAAACATATGTTTACATTGCTAAAGCAAGTGAAATGTATAATAAACAAAAGTGAAATAAGCAATAAAAAAAATGCATAGTAAACAATATACTCACAAAAGTTTCAAAGGAATAGAGACATTTCAAATGTCATATTATGGCTATGTACAGTGTTGTAACGATGTCTCTCTCTCTTTCTCTCTTTCTCTCTTTCTCTCTCTCTCTCTCTCTCTTTCTCTCTTTCTCCCTTTCTCTTTTTCTATCCCTATAATCAGAGGCAGCGATCCAACGCCAACCCCCTAATTGTCTCTGCGTCACTCTGTAATTTCTCTCTCCATCTCCCTGAATGACCGATGTCATCCTCATCCTGTCTGTCTGGAGAAAAGGGGGGAAAAAGTTGTCTTTGATTACAGAAAGCAATTAAAGGGAGACACAGGCTCCCGGGGGAGGGGCGGGGACTCGACTATTTGTCCATGTATAATGAATTATTGGCTTCAAAGGGGGCCTGTCTGATAGAAGGGTAATTAATCTGAAGGGAGAGCAATAAAGCAGGGGGAATATGCCTTTGACTGACCTCACACACACACACACACACACACACACACACACACACACACACACACACACACACACACACACACACACACACACACACACACACACACACACACACACACACACACACACACACACACACACACACACACACACACACACACACACACACACACACACACACACACACACACACACACACACACACACACTCCACTTTTAATTAGCCAAGTGAAGCAAATTGTTAGGATCCAGATGCATCTGCTGTTAATCCCTTTCAAGCCCCATTGACCACCTCAGAGGTATTTGATGGTAACACTAATCTGCCTGTGCTGATTACACTGCTGTGTTAACCTGTTCATAGGCTAGCACACACACACACACACATACACACACATGGACATACATACACAAATACACACCCTTGTGCAAACACACTGACAAGCACAGAGACATCTCTATGCACACAACTCTCATCAGACTTCTTGACTGACACGTAGCTAGATGTAAGAATCGATCCATGATCACTCACTGCCAGTCGTGGTATCGATTAGGGACTCGTGTTTTCCGAAGTTATTTCCGTGAATGACATTTTACAGCAGTATAACGCCTTTCTGAGTCACTAGTTTGCAAATGAGAATGTGTCATCACAGAGCTTAAAGTATGACTGGATGAGGTACTGCATACGCGTGTGTGTGTGTGTGTGTGTGTGTGTGTGTGTGTGTGTGTGTGTGTGTGTGTGTGTGTGTGTGTGTGTGTGTGTGTGTGTGTGTGTGTGTGTGTGTGTGTGTGTGTGTGTGCTCGCTCAAGTGCAATGCATTAATCACTTCATTATCAGACCAGATCTTATTTCAGCATGGTGTCTTACTGTATCTGTTTGCCCGAGGCCGCAGCATTGTGGCGTGATCCAGCCTGGTGATGTTTGTGGCGTGATCCAGCCTGGTGATGTGATGCGGTCGGTCTCCTACCCCATGTAATCTAGTGTCATAATAAATTAGGCTTCGTAAGAGGATAAAGTGCACAATGAACAGCTTGGCCAGAGAAAATAGATTCTGCTTCCCTAATGGCACCCTATTCCCTATATAGTGCACTACTTTTAACGAGAGTTCTACACCAAAAGGGTTCTTCGCCTGTTGCAGGTAGAACCCTTTTGGGTCCCCAAAAGGGATCTACCTGACAGCTGAAGAACCCTTTTAGGTTCTAGATAGCAAGTTTTTTTCTAAGATGCATACATTTGGGATGCATACTAAACGTATTCTGCTTGTCTTGTCTGGTCATCTTCTCGTTGGCCGGGCTTAGGAGGAAGTGCAGTTGATTCAATTTGGATGGCAATGTGTTATTTAAGAGCTCGGTATATTGTGTGGCTTCTCACAATGTAATAGCTGGTGAGAATTCACATGTTTATGCGTGAAATAAGCTGAGAGAGAGAGAGAGAGAGAGAGAGAGAGAGAGAGAGAGAGAGAGAGAGAGCGAGAGAGAGAGAGAGAGAGAGAGAGAGAGAGAGAGAGAGAGAGAGAGAGAGAGAGAGAGAGAGAGAGAGAGAGAGAGAGAGAGAGTGAGTCTGAGAAATTAAACATTCTCAAAAGTACATGTTGACTGGTGTTTTCCTAACTTGTACCAGCCATATCAGATTGGTTATATTCACAGATAGATTTTACAGCAAAAATGTTATTCTTAAATACTCGGTTTGGTAATCTTGGTTGTTTGAGGTCAGAGAACTTAATTGTCCTTCTCCCTCTGCAAACCCTCGACAAAAACCCGTTCTCCGTCTGTAGTGGCTTGACAAAAATACAACTCTTTCTCCGTCTGTAGTGGCTTGACAAAAATACAACTCGTTCTCCGTCTGTAGTGGCTTGACAAAAATACAACTCTTTCTCCGTCTGTAATGGCTTGTCACTCCGGTGATTAGAGAACTGCACCGTGAGGTTCAGAGTCACCCAGTGATTTAAAGTAATTACTCTTGATTTGTCATCTTGCCTTTTTGTTTAGTTAATCAACATACGGCGTACGGTGCAGTAGGTGGGTTGACACCCTGCTGTGGCAAAACCTTGAATATACCTTGAAATATCGTACCCTTAATCATAGATGAATTATTTTTCTGTTTGTTTTGTGTGTTTTTGATATGTTGCAGTTAGGGGGAAGGACCATGATTCATGGAATTGAGACCTTGAATATCAAATGCTACCTGTAGGGGTTTATGTTAAATTATACAGTATGTCCACCTACCCAGCATGTCAATCATGCAAGGCAATACACTTCCAGCAGTCCATTTCCCATGTTGTGTAATTTGTGAAAAGACCAGTCTTGGTAATGCTAATAGATTGATTGCAGATGGTTTGTCTAGCCTTGAAATTGCTCTTTTGAAGCAGACGGCCCGCCCGCCTGCCTTCATGGTTAGTTCAACATGAGCTGTTGCATTACCTACCATGAAATGAGACTGTGTGTGTGTGTGTGTGTGTGTGTGTGTGTGTGTGTGCGTGCGTGCGTGCGTGCGTGCGTGCGTGCGTGTGTGTGCGTCTACATGTATCCTCCAAGACCAGAGGGAGTATGTGTTTATACTTAGTAAGGAAAGTAAACATTTTTCATGCAACTCCATTAATATTTGATTGAATATTCTAGATTTTTCTAAGATAGTGTCTCTAAGATGTTTTTCATGGGATTTTCTATGAAGTGTGCATATGGTTTGCATCCCATCATCCCTCTTTCAAAGTTGAATGTAGCTTGAGTATAGAGGCTTTGAGTAGGCTATACTATTTGATGATATCATTATTCGAGTAGGCTATACTGTTTCATTATTTCATTATTTGCCCTTAAAAGCACAGATTTTCTTAATGATACTTTCATCTATTTTCCCCATTCTGCATTATATGGCCTGTGAGTACGAACAATTATTATATTAATTAAACTTAACTCAAACTAAACAATTAACTATAATGTAATGCTATAACTGACTGTAGGTTCAGGGAATGAGATGGGTTGCATTTTTAGCTGACATTGTGGTGTCACTGTTAAAGATATGCTAGTACATATTTTTTAAACCTCCCACTTTGGGCTGGATGTGTCAGTTTGAAGTTCATACATTCATCATCTATGAACAGTATTACTGTCTTACTTCAGTTAGACACAAAATCCCTAGTTTGAAAAGCGACTGTTTACTGAAAGGAGTGTGGCGCCATTTTATTGACTGTTATCAAAATTCACACACAGCGGAGCAAGAGAGAGAGCAATAACGTGGTGCACATATCTGCACATATGTGATGTAGTACGCACTTTCTGGGGACCACTACTGGCTAAAAAGTATACAAAAGTACCAGAGAATCTCTTTAACAACCCACTAAATTACTGGGTGCATCCCCATGTGAATGGACTTCTAGAAGACAGGAGACTAGTGTTACCTCCTCTCAGCTCCATGGCTTTATCCGTATTGTTACATTTTACAGTATATATTTACAGTACCAGTCAAAAGTTTGGACAAACCTACTCATTCCAGGTTTTTTTTAAATTATTTTTTTATTTTTTACAATTTTCAACATTGTAGAATAATATTGAAGACATCAAAAATATTAAATAACATATGGAATCATGTAGTAACCAAAAAAGTGTTAAACAAATCAAAATATATAAGAACAGCTCAAATAAGCAAAGAGAAACGAAAGTCCATCATTACTTTAAGACATGAAGGTCAGTCAATACGGAGCATTTCCAGAACTTTTAAAGTTTCTTCAAGTGCAGTCGCAAAATCCATCAAGCGCTATGATGAAACTGGCTCTCATGAGGACCGCCACAGGAGAGGAAAACCCAGAGTTCATTAGAGTTACCAGCCTCAGATTGCAGCCCAAATAAATGTTTCACAGAGTTCAAGTAACATATATATATTGATATGATTGGTTCTGGCTTTATCCACACAGAAGAGTAAGAGTGAGACAGAAAGTCTAGGTCTGCTAACCTTGCATAATGACATCATGACAGGGTAAATCACTCATGTCCAGATTGAACAGCACACAGCAGCACACAGCAGCACAGTTAATAGCATACTACCTTATTAATAGAAGCCAATTTATTTTGAGACAGCACTTCTATTGGATTTCAACCTATGCCAATGTCAGTCCCCGCTGCGAGCCGAGCGAAAAGACTACAGCAAATTATGATTTCCTTCCTGTCCTGTGGGCAGGAGTTAGAAAATGAAATGCCTTCAAGTCATCAGCGGTAGCAGCAGCACCACCATTTACTTTTATTAAATTCAAGGCCGTAATGATTTTAATGATAAGCCTTGGTTATGCCTGGCATGGCAGGGTCAATTGGTTTTTATATTATTATTATTATTAGGGTGCAATGAGAAAAGTTTCACTTAAGCACACCATAGTCAATCAGATGAAGTTGTATTGACTCAGTACTGTATACCAGCATACTGTATGAGGGCTGTACTTACTGCATTCCCCATGGTGTCTGTCAACAGTGTCAGGTAAAGAATAAAGAGGTGGGGAAGGTCATCCATAACAACCCTGGTGGTGTGACCTTGGACGCACCATTACAGTATGTACCCTACCCTAATCTGTGTGAGCAGAGAGAGAGGGAGGGAGAGAGAGAGAGAGAAGGGGGAAGGGAAGGGAGAGGGGAAGAGATAGAGAGAGAAGAATGATAGAGAGAGGAGAGAGGAGAGAGAAAGAGAAAGAAGTGAGGAGAGAGAGAGAGAGAGATAGAGAGAGAGAGAGAGAGAGAGAGAGAGAGAGAGAGAGAGAGAGAGAGAGAGAGAGAGAGAGAGAGAGTTAACGGACCAACTCCTGGCCCGACACACTTCCGCGGCAGCCAAGCAGAATTTATTCCCCACTGCCGGCCGGTTGCGATGGTGGTAATCCCCACATGGATGGTAAAGCTGTCGGTCAGTGAACAGAGTGGCCAGCCCCGGCACCTGCCACCTCTTTAACCTGTAATAAAGCTGCCCTGACAGCAGTACTATGGCCCAGCCCCACTGCTGCTTATAACCTGGGGGCTTTAAGCCCACCACACTGTTGTGGCTGGTCGTGTTAAGGTCTGAGTTATATATAACCATGGAATCAATGTGTGATCATAGATAGTCAAGAGCAACGACTTGAATAAATATTTCCTTTACTAACCATGGAATCAATGCGTGGTCCTACAGTCTTATTGAGCAGCGACTCAATATTTCCCTGGTATGAAGAGAGATTTGACTGTTGATAAGTAGTGGGTGGATGTATTTGCTGGTGCAGAGAGATATGAGTTTGTATGCACTGTATTAGGGGACTTTGGGATGATATGATCTCCTAGGACGAATGAGAAAAAAAAGGTTTATTCGAGAAGATTTTCATCCAATATTATTTTCTCTGTAGCTCCCGTTGCTGCGTGAATAACTCCCTCATGTTCCCTGGTCTCTCTCTGTGATAACTGGCTTCAAGCATTAAGGTTGACATTACTTATTTTTCACCCCAGTCCCTTTCCGTCGCTGTCGCATATCTCATACATCCACCAGCTAAATATGAAATGACACATTACACAAAGCCTCCTCTCCTACTTCCAGCTAAATGACCAGCTCTGGTGCTCGTCTCATCCAGCCTATAGCCTTGAGATTATTATATATTTTTTATTTAACTAGGCAAGTCGGTTAAGAACAAATTCTTATTTACAATGACGGCCTACACCGGCCAAACCCAGACGACGCTGGGCCAATTGTGCACCGCCCTATGGGACTCCCAATCAAATCCGGCTGTGATTCAGCCTGGATTTGAACCAGGGACTGTAGTGACGCCTTTTGCACAGAGATGCAATGCCTTAGACCGCTGCGCCACTCTGGAGCCCATTATATGGCCACTGCTTCCTGTCCTCGTCTCAGCTAAATCTCTTCTATTAACTTCAGCTTTCTAAAGCCTCTGGGTGCCTGACTCCCTGGTTGTGTCTGACCTTCACGGCTCCGTTCCCTGTGTTTCTATCTGGTTGTGGGGTTTGATATTGGCAGCGATGCGTCGGGAGACCTAGACCCTCTAACACCCATGATTACACTCGGCAGGGGGAACAGGGAGATTTCCTTCAACACGCTTTCCACATTTGTACTGGTCGGGATCCATTGTATGGTAACCGTTGTCAGGGATTTTCATAAGCAATTAACGACCAATCACTGAGGACCTGGTGTCTTCCTTCTTTACCTTTATATACATAGTTACAGAATCTGTTCCTCTCTCTGTTCCTCTCTGTTCCTCTGTCTGTTCCTCTCTGTCCCTCTCTCTGTTCCTCTCTGTCCCTCTCTCTGTTCCTCTCTCTGTGCCTCTCTCTGTTCCTAACTCTTCTCTCTGTTCTTCTCTCTGTTCCTCTCTCTGTTCCTCTCTCTGTTCCTCTCTCTGTTCTTCTCTCTGTTGTTATTTCCGTTCCTCTCTCGGTTCTTCTCTCTGTTCCTCTCTCTGTTCCTCTCTCTGTTCCTCTCTCTGTTCTTCTCTCTGTTGTTATTTCTGTTCCTCTCTCTTCTCTCTGGTCCTCTCTCTGTTCCTCTCTCTTCTCTCTGTTCCTCTCTCTGTTCCTCTCTCTGTTCTTCTCTCTGTTCCTCTCTCTGTTCCTCTCTCTGTTCTTCTCTCTGTTGTTATTTCTGTTCCTCTCTCTGTTCCTCTCTCTGTTCCTCTCTCTGTTCTTCTCTCTGTTGTTATTTCTGTTCCTCTCTCTTCTCTCTGTTCTTCTCTCTGTTCCTCTCTCTTCTCTCTGTTCCTCTCTCTGTTCCTCTCTCTGTTCCTCTCTCTGTTCCTCTCTCTGTTCTTTCTTTCTCTGTTCCTCTCTCTGTTCTTCTTTCTGTTCCTCTCTCTGTTCTTCTCTCTGTTCCTCTCTCTGTTCTTCTTAATGTTCCTCTCTTCTCTCTGTTCCTCTCTCTGTTCCTCTCTCTTCTCTCTGTTCTTCTTTCTGTTCCTCTCTCTGTTGTTCTTTCTGTTCCTCTCTCTTCTCTCTGTTCCTCTCTCTGTTCCTCTCTCTGTTCCTCTCTCTGTTCTTCTCTCTGTTGTTCTTTCTGTTCCTCTCTCTTCTCTCTGTTCCTCTCTCTGTTCCTCTCTCTGTTCTTCTCTATGTTCTTCTCTCTGTTCTTCTCTCTGTTGTTCTCTCTTCTCTCTGTTCTTCTCTCTGTTCTTCTCTCTGTTGTTCTTTCTGTTCCCCTGTTCTCTCTGTTCCTCTCTCTGTTCCTCTCTCTGTTCCTCTCTCTTCTCTCTGTTCCTCTCTCTATTCCACTCTCTCTTCTTCTCTCTGTTGTTCTTTCTGTTCCGCTCTCTCTTCTTCTCTCTGTTCTCAGTGGCATGAGTCATATTCAGAGATGTGAGCACAAACCCCAAGGTGGCCGTCTTTCTCTTTTTTTCCACTGTCTTTTTTTAAAGAATCCCATCCCAGGTAGGCTGACTAGGGAGGGAGGGATGGAGGGGGCGGGGGTCAGAGAGAGAGATACAGAGAGAGAGCAATGGGGAGAGTAAAAAAAAGGATAGCCTTCATTTTGAGGAAGAAGACAAGCGATAGTAAATGTCATAGCAATTCAAAGAGCCATAAAACAGCGTAGTCACCGTGATTTTATCTGGAGCCCAGAGCTGATGGGATCTGAATTTGCTTAGCTACTTTTTTACTATTACCCCAGAGGGAGCGAGACAGAAGAGAGAGATGGTATGGTACCTTTAGGACTTTGAGCAGCCATTCATTCTGTAGGCATCTAAAATAATGGAATATAGAATTTGGAACCTCTCCCCTGGGCCCACATTCTGGTTCTGATGAATAAGGAAATTCTACAAGATTGCTATCCTTTATTTGGCAATATTTAATCCCAGCAAAAAGAGAGCGGAAGCAAAGCTCTGACAGTGACCTAAACCAATTGTGTCTGTAGTCTTATCATATGAATACATTTAATGTATAAAAAATAGTATAGCTACAATATGTAGAATACATAAGAAGTAAACTTTTGATTTAAAAAATGACATAACTTTTAGTTAACCAAACTTAGACAAACCCATGAAAAATCCAACTCATTCATTGATAAATGGTTCAGCTGCCGTTAAATACTGCCTGGTTCTTCTTTGACATTGTCTGTCGTTCGTTACCGGGTTCTGTTTTCCCTTCCCGACAGTTATATATTTATTTAACATGGCCCATCGCTCAGTCTTGACATATTCAATCAGGCGCAGTGATTGTTCTTAAACAGACCTTGAAGGGTTTTGTTTTCCCACATCGACGGGACGATCATTGCGGTGACCCGTCGACAGAGTGGTTTACTTGAATTGATGAAACACCCGCCACCCCGCCGTCCACGTTCAACAATGAGATTTGAATGTCATTTTTCATTGTTTGTGTACGTAGCAACATCATCTGTTGTAGAATCTATGGTAATTCATAGTGGCTTGCATTAATAGGCGCCTCAGACCCCACAACACAGGTAGGTGGCAACAGCAGCTGTAGAAACAATGGCAGTTTATAGTGGCAGGCAGCAGCACTTGCACTAGTAGGTCAGGCCTCAGGCCCCACAGCAGAGAGTGTGGCCGCATCCCAAATGGTACCCTATTCCCTTTATAGTGCACTAGTTTTGACAAGGGCCAATGGGAATAGGGTACCATTTGTGGCGCAGACAGAGATCCAGAGTGTAGACATGCTGCTACTGGACAGCGGCACAAAGAGCACCAGCAGTTGATGTAACAGATATAAAGGCCTTGATAGAGGAGGACACTGGAGTGGGACGCAGGGAGGGAGGGAGGGAGGGAGGGAGGGAGCCCATGGCCATGAGGCAGCCACACACAGACCGCTTTTCTATCACGATGTAATCACTACCGCTGAGGTTTCAGAGAGAGATCGAGAGAGAGGCAGAGAGAGAGAGGCCCCGTCCAGAAGGAGCTTTTTCTACTCCTCAGTTCTACAATCAATGTGAAGTAGGGCTTGTTTTCTCAGAAACGGTAGAATAAGAGAGGGAACAAAATGCATGGAGGGGAGAAGGCATGAAAATAACTTTCCAAGGCTCAGTAGAAGGACTCTCTTTGTCCTCTCTCTCTCTCTCTCTCTCTCTCTCTCCCTCTCTTTTTCTCTCTATTTCCCTTTCTCCTATCTCTTTCTGTCCCTAGCTCTCCCTCTCTCTCGCTCCCTGGCTTTTAAAGTAAGCTCAACCGAAGAGAACATGATCAGTTATCACTGTGCAGCATGTGTGCCGATTCTCAGCTATGCGTTTACCTCTGCGTCTTCACAAGCAGTTTTGATTGTGTGTGTGTGTGTGTGTGTGTGTGTGTGTGTGTGTGTGTGTGTGTGTGTGTGTGTGTGTGTGTGTGTGTGTGTGTGTGTGTGTGTGTGTGTGTGTGTGAGCGAGCGAGCTAGCGAGTGCTGTGAGTGAGTGAGTGAGTGAGTGAGTGAGTGAGTGAGTGAGTGAGTGAGTGAGTGAGTGAGTGAGTGAGTGAGTGAGTGAGTGAGTGAGTGAGTGAGTGAGTGAGTGAGTGAGTGAGTGAGTGAGTGAGTGATCTCTAGTCCATGTAATGCAGTCATTCCAGAAATGGAATCCTTCACCATTTTCCGGATGGGAAAAACATTCTCTCAAAGTCTCTCTCTTGCTGGTGTCACGGCATGTTGGATTATGCTTTAATTATATAATAATCCCCCAATTAAACGAGCTTGATTACAGCATGGAGCCAGATGTGACCCCCATTACTAATGGAGATGTAACCCCACTTTCTCTCCCTGTCACTGCTGCGTTATCGTGATGTCCCTACGGCGACATCAACGCCATAAAAGTAGGCCGCCGTCGGCACGTTACTCAGATTTCTCAGGGGATTTGTTTGGCAGCCGTTCTATAATGTTTAACTTATGCACTGTTTTTAACAGCCCTTCATGCTAATATTGAATCCCTCCTGTTTTTGGATCGTGGCCGGTTGGTCGATATGCAAGGGTTCAAGTTTGCATTCAAATAAAAAAATGCATTTTTTCTTGTGAAGTAATTGAATTTAAACAGATGTTGATGGGACTTGGCATGGAGCAGACTCTCCACAGGCTGTTGGCAGTGATTAAGACATTTTCTGATAATTTGTGTGTGTGTGTGTGTGTGTGTGTGTGTGTGTGTGTGTGTGTGTGTGTGTGTGTGTGTGTGTGTGTGTGTGTGTTTACAGTGCCTTCAGAAAGTATTCATACCCCTTGACTTATTCCACATGTTGTTGTGTTACAGCCTGACTTACCCTATAATGACAAAGTGAAACCTTTTTTATTTTTATTTTAGCAAATGTATTGAAAATAAAATACAGAAATAACTCATTTCTATAAGTATTCACACCCCTAACTCATAACATGTTAGAATCACCTTTGATAGTGATTACAGCTGTGAGTCTTTCTGGGTAGCTTTGCACACCTGGATTGTACCATTTCTTTTTTATTCTTCAAGCTTTGACTTGTTGATCATTGCTAGCCAGCCATGTTCAAGTCTTGCCATAGATTTTCAAGTCAAAGCTGTAACTAGGTCACTCAGGAACATTCTATGTCGTCTTGGTAAGCAACTCCAGTGTATTTTTGGCCTTATGTTTTAGGTTACTGTCCTGCTGAAAGGTGAATTTGTCTCCCAGTGTCTGTTGGAAAGCAGACTGAACCAGGTTTTCCTCAAGGATTTTGCCTGTATTCTATAAAAACTCCTTAGTTGTGCCACAACCAGTGATGTGTTGTGTTGGATTTGCCCCAAACATAACACTTTGTATTCAGGACATAAAGTTAATCACTTTGCCACATTTTTTTGTAGTTTTACTTTAGTACCTTGTTGCAAACAGGATAAATATTTTTATTCTGTACAGGCTTCCTTCTTTTCCTTCTATTATTTAGGTTAGTATTGTGGAGTAACTACAATGTTGTTGATCCATCCTCAGTTTTCTCCTATCACAGCCATTAAAACTCTGTAACTGTTTTAAAGTCACCTTTGGCCTCATGGTGAAATACCTGAGCAGATTGCTATCTCTATGTAGGCCAGTGACACAACATTTCAATTTAATCCATTTTAAATTCAGGCTGTAACACAACACAATGTGGAAAAAGTCAAAGGGTGTGAATACTTTCTGAAGGTGCCTGTTATGGCATACCTGAGATGTGTGATTCCTTAGTGCCAGGAGGCGCAGAGGGAATACTCACGTTGTAACGGTTTTGACTTGATTCCTCCTTTTTGTTTGTGAGGGAATGAGTACCGTCCGGTCCATCAAGTCTACACCAATACAAAAGACTCATGTAAAAATCAGTATGGAAATACACTTTTCATAAACCCTTAAAACATTAAAAACAACTGATCACACACATAATAACATCACAAAACAATGATCTCTGCTTCCTCAAGGAAAGTCCTCAGGCCTAAGAAGAGTCCATCTCGGTAAATTAGTTCAAGTGAACTCAAGTGACCTCAATCACGCGATGTTTGTCCATTCATAAAGTGTAGCTTAAACCCAGTCTCAATCATACAATCAAAATCTCAAACTCCTTTACCACACATCGCTCAAGTAGACACACACACACACACACACACACACACACACACACACACACACACACACACACACACACACACACACACACACACACACACACACACACACACACACACACACCCCTGGACTCCCTCCTTGGTCTCTCCTCACTCTCGTCACACTCTGTGTGTCTCTCATTTTCCACTTAGTTTGTAGGGCTCTGAGCATCAGCCTGTTGGAGGTAGGAGGGACAGCTGGCGATGTCACCCTGCCTTCTTCAAACACTTAGTCAAGGGCTGTGGTGCCTGGATGGAGGAGCTTACTACTTCACACTCCCATCTATCGCCTCATAATCAGTGCAGAGCTTACAACTCAAGGCAACAACCGGTTTTTAAATACAACAGGACTTAAGCGGTATTATTCTGAATTAATTAAAAAGGAAATTTGCTTTTTTTCTATCT
The DNA here is from genome assembly GCA_023634145.1 of Thymallus thymallus. Lineage (NCBI taxonomy): Eukaryota > Metazoa > Chordata > Actinopteri > Salmoniformes > Salmonidae > Thymallus > Thymallus thymallus. Next base: position 7,319,094 of record CM042424.1, read on the forward strand.
GCAAATACTAATGGGCTTTTATGGAGAGCAAAGAAAAACAGATTAAATGAATGCAAACATGAGGGGAAATCCAGTATGGAGTGAAAGTGAGTTGTTCATTATTTCTTCCCTTAATGATGCTGGCCCGTTGCCATCTCATTTAGATGGGATTTAAGAAGAAGTCGGTTGAGAAAAGGCAGACAGGAGAAACATTTCTTTGTGTGGTAAAAGCTTGTATGCAGCTACGTGAGGACACTGCTGAAACACACAGAAGTATGCATGCACACACCGAACACACACTGAAACACACTCTCTCTCTCTGTCTCTCTCTCTCTCTCTCTCTCTCACTCTCCCTCCCTCTCTCTCTGTCTCTCTCTCTCTCTCTCTCTCTCTCTGTCTCTCTCTGTCTCTCTCTGTCTCTCTCTCTCTCTCTCGCTCTCTCTGTCTCTCTCTCTCTCTCGCTCTCTCTCTCTGTCTCTCTCTCTCTCTCTCTCTCTCTCTCTCTCTCTCTCTCTCTCTCACACACACACGCATACACTTTCTCACCTCCCCTCCTACTGCAGGTTTAATCTCCTATATTCCCCTCCGTCCCTGTTTATTAATCATCGTTACTGTTTTTAATAAATGCTTGGTCATGGGGGTCATATAGCGGTGATGCCTCCCTCGTGCTTCACACAGGAAGACAAACAACCGACTCAGACCGATGACGGTTACTTTAATGAAATGATCTTGTTTTTATGTGAGAGATGTTACTCCTGGGCTCGGATAAAGCTACAGTTATATATTCTGATGCTGATATGAGGGGAGCACCACTGTACGTGCTGAGTTAATTAAATGGTTTCTTTGCTTTTTTGTTACGGCTTCACTTCACAGTTATGGAAATGTATATTACACAGGTTATGTTATTATGCTTAATGGTATACAGGTAGGTGTACCTGGAGGTACGGTTATGTTCTGAACTTAAAACAGGGTCGCGTTCATAAGGGAACACTTTATAGAAAAACAGCGTCTTTTCCTATCTGAATGTTTCCCTCCGTTTCAGAGTGTTTTCCTATCTTTCTATAGTGTCTTTCTAAGAAGTTTTGGGTCATGTACACACTGTGGTAAAACGTTTTGTAATGGATAACAAAAATGAACTAATGAGTTCAGATCGTAGGCTTCTCTTACACGGCAACACTCAGTCCTGAGGAGAATGTATAACTAGTTGAATTCCCTCAGTACAACATTTACTTCTATCCTTCCCTAATTATACTTGAACAGCCCTTATTCAAAGGTTAGAGGTCCAGCTCTTCACTCTGAAATCCTCATGGACTTTGAGGTTAGATGGTAGATTTGACACAATTATCTATGTGGAAACAGCTTTTTCCAAATGTGTGTCACGTCTTTATGTTTCCCCAGCCAGCCAGCCAGCCAGCCGGTGCGGAGCGGGGCAGGAAGACATATGGCTATTCCGTGCTTAAAATCTCTCCCAGAATATTTGGACGGTGTTAAAAAGGTCAAGGCTCCTTGGCGCTAGCCACGTGTGTCGATGATTCAGACCCCCTCCATCGCTGCTTCCCCTGCTGATAGGAACGTGTTTCCAAACCACTTTTTACAAATCTTTTCACATCTTCCACTTGCTTCTCTCTCTCTCTTTCTCTACCTTTCTTCCCCCCCTCTCTCTCTCTCTCTCTCTTTCTCTACCTATCTTTCTCCCCCCCTGTCTCTCTCTCTCTCTCTTCTCCTGACTTCTATTTGTCCTACTTCCATCTGTTCTCTGTCTGAGTGAAGCAGTGGATCTGGAGGGTAATGAAGGCATTGTTTAAGGAAGACAGTAGGCCCATCCGTCATAACTCCTCAAACATCCCTTCTTTTTCCACTCGTTTGGGACACAAAGCATCCCTTCTATTTCTCTTGTTGGTGAGAGTTTAAGAAAAACAGGAACAACCATCTATTTCTCTTGTTGGTGAGAGTTTAAGAAAAACAGGAACAACCATCATACCTCCCCGAAACATCCCTTCTTCTTTTTCTGTCGTGTTGTGAGAAGTAACCTGTCTCATCCATGATAAGACAGGTCTGTTGTAAATTCATTAGCTCCTTACAGTTTTATTGCTGTGTTAGACAAAACACTTCAATTCTGTTTGTGACTCACAGGTTTTGTGTTTGTGTTTTGTCTTCATTCATTGCTATAATCATGTCTCAGAAGCTCTCATAAGCACAACTTTATGCCTATTCCTCTGACTCGCACTGATATGTTTGCGAGACAAAACAACAGGCTATTTACTGTAGGTTTACTGCTCTTGTCTGCTGTCCTGCTAATCCTATTTACTGCAAGTATTGGTTTTATTATTTGCAATCTCTGCCTCCCCAATATCCCCAAACTGTGCTGTGTGTTGAGGCTTTGTGCGTGTGTTTTTCAGTCAGCGCAGACGAAAGTCGCTCTATCTGACGTAAACCAACAGGTAGAGGCTGGAGTTGTTTCTTTACACACAGATTTCCTTCCCCTCTCCCTCCTTAGCTGCAGTGACAGCGTTCAACCTGCTCGCCACAGGACAGAGTCAAGTCCACTTAAACCCCTAAAGGATTGCAGTCAGAAAGCTCCTAGTGCTACAGTACCTAGTGTCAGTGATAATGATAAGCCATAGTGATATGCTGTCTCTGCAGTAGGAGGATTTGGCATGGTTTAACTGGTCCACCAGTCACAGAGGTAGAATACATAACATCAGTGATGTACACACACACACACACACACACACACACACACACACACACACACACACACACACACACACACACACACACACACACACAACCACTCAAGGTAAACTTTAAAGCTGCACTCTAGTTGGCTTTCCTCGAATGTTGTTGTTTTTCAAACACTAGTAGAATGTTACAATGTAACGGGCAGGCAGATACTTTGTAAGGGATAATCAACGAGGGGCTATGCGTTCCATGGAAAATAACGAACGACGTGGAAGGTGTGTTCCATGACTCACTAGCCGAGTAGAACTGATCTTCCACGGAATTGCATTATTTTCCAGAGAACGCATAGAGGCCCAACTTGATTATCCCTTTTATACCATGGCTATAATTTAACACATTTGCTGCTAGAAATGTGTTCATTTGCTGGTAGAAATGTGTTCAATATCCACTGAAGTAGCTACCAAGTTTACTAGATAGCTACAGTAGTTGCCTTGGTAGCCAAACAGACTTGCTAGTTTAGCCACAGATATAACAATGCGAACATTTAAAAAATCTTTGGTTTATCTAACCAAACCATCAGTCCTAGCTTGCCATTATGAAAATCTAATTCAACAATGCCAATAATGTTTTCATTTCAACTTTTGTTTTCAAAAGCAGCACAAACATAGAACATGTAAGAATGAACTATAGCCATTGAATTCTACTGTGCAAATATACTGTGGGTTACATGGAAACAATGCACGCTCTATAATGCCCCTCAAGCCAATCAGAAACAACTATTCAACAATGGCATGGTATAAATATCAATACATGGTGGAGTAGAGAAATTGAAACCAACACTGCATTAAAAGGCCTGGGTACTACAAGCATCTTATCCTTTTACTTAAATAACTGAAAATAAACACAGACCACTGCTGGTCAGTCATAAGCAGTTGGACTACTGGAAGGTCACAAGGAAGTCTACCCATACATACATTACAAAGATGTGAATATCATTCTACACTGAACACTGTGAATGCATGGGGACTATATAGTTGGAGTGGCCCTCTACAACCTAGCCACAGTAACTAGTGAGCTACAGGACCATCCTCCATGCACTGTCTCTCCTCCGTCTCCTCCTGTCTATTGACAGTTGGTGTCAGCACCGGGGCAAAGCGGGAGTTGTGGTACGCCATACTAATGATCCCTCTTGAAACCAAACCATCGCTGTGCTTCCAATCAGTCCGCCGACTGCCAATAGAATATTTATATCCTGACCTCAGAACGGGCGAGTGTAGAATGTCACAAAACGAGAGAGAGGGTTCCAGGGTTCTGGAGAATTCCAGCCGCTTTCATCTCAGAGGCGGGGAGTGGATTCCAGGTTCCATTATGGAACTGGAACAGAGGACACCTTTAATGTCCTGTACTGTACGATCTGCCTGGGAAGAGGGGAGAGAGGGAGGAGAAGGCAGGGAGAGGAGAGGAGAGAGGGAGGAGGAGAGAGAGGAGAGGTAGGGAGAGGGGAGAGAGGGAGGAGGAGGGAGAGGAGAAGAGAGGGAGGGAGGGAGAGAGGGAGGAGGAGGGAGAGGAGAGAGAGTTGAGGGAGGGAAAGGGGAGAGATGGAGGGAGAGAGGGAGAGGAGAGAGAGTTGAGGGAGGGAAAGGGGAGAGAGGGAGAGGAGGGGATTGGGAGAGTGGAGAGAGGGAGGAGGAGGGAGAGGAGGGGGGAGAGGGGGAGGGAGGAGGGAGGAGCCAGCTTGTGAAACAAAATCTTTATAAGGCCTTCCATTTCATTTGCCTATCATATTAAAACATTGGGGTCTTTTTCTCCAATGTTATAATAAATGAATATTGGCGTCTCAATCCATTGAATTACTTTCAATGAGAGGCAATGGTTCCTGTTTAATGATCAGTGATTCATCTATTATTATTATAATTGTCATCCACTCTTCCATAATATTAAAATGTTGATGTTCTCTATAAATAAAGAATAAAGGCGATGTGAATATATTTTGATTGTACCTTTTTTTTATTGTGTATCATCAGAAACGGGAATATAACATTGTTCTTACTTTGCATGTTTTCACACACACACACACACACACACACACACACACACAGTTGTTTTTATTTGCTGTGAAGGCTTGACATCCTGCATGCGCATCCTGTACTTCCTTCTCTTATGGTTTTACTGTGATTCACCCAGTTATGGATAAAGTGCACTCAGAGAGACATTCCCCTGACACCACACTCCGACATCATTACAGCAAGAAGGCCCCAATAACTAAAGGGCTGTGTGAAGAAAATAGACAGATATACACCAAGACACTTGAAGGTAATCTATGTCAAATTGCATTCACAACGTGTCGGTTCTACCCTCAGAGCATTAGAGTGACAGTTAAAGTAGAAGGCTACGTTTGTCCATTATAGGCCTGAATACTGTGAGAACCCCATGGTCTACCCATAATGCAGTTCTAAATGTGCTTTGGATCGGCTCTGTTCTAACATTCATACTTTTCCACTTCCATGATGATATTAGGATGAGAGACACAGTATCCTCCTCCAAAAACAACCAAAAAAAACCTCCTTTGCAATTGGGTTAGGCCTACCAATCAGTCAGAAGGATTAACTGTCCTGTGCTTAAATTAAATGAGTCATTGATTTAAAGTTTCAGGGAATGGAAACATTTAATGACTTTTGGAAGAATAAATAGGCAGCTCAATAGGCACAGTGTCTGAGAGGATGGAATGGAGAGGCTGGAGAACTTTGAGCGGCGTATAAAATGCACCGACTAATTAAAGCCGTGCTCCTCCGTGGGTTTTGTTTTCCGATGGGTTTTTGCCAGGATCTCTTTTCATGCCGCGTGTGTAATTGCTTCCCCAAACTCCCGCAGGAACCCTGAGATACATACACACACAAATATACACAAATATACACACAAATATACACACAAATATACACAAATATACACACAAATATACACACACAAATACACACACAAATATACACACACAAATACACACACACAAATATACACACACAAATACACACAAGCACCTACACGGGCACTCAAACACAGCCTTTATGGATGCCACACTGAAGACACGTTTGTCCAGGGCTGAATGTCTCGTGTTTGAAAAAAGCAGGGGCATGGTGTGTTTTTTCCACTTCTGTTAAGGATGTTCTTGCTTCCGTAAGCTCTGCCTCCACTCTACGGTCATTGTAATGGGGATTTATGGAATGTGCTGAGAGTGTATAGGGGGTGTTTCGGGAGCACGGTGCATATGAGCTATTGATTTAACTTTTGGGGAAGTTGTTTAGGAGCCTGTAGTGGGAATAGAAGAAGAAGGAAGGAGGAGACTTCAACACTATAAAGAACCTTTCCTATGAGAATACACTACAGTACTGATAACAACAACAACAGAACAGACAATGTTTCCAGACTTCAAACAGCATCATAATAACTGGTTGCCATAACGAGACTTCCTTGACTCTTTCGGCCAACTCCCATCTTGATACAGGCACAGATAAATGCTTATTTACTTCTTATGTAAATGTTTTACCTATGTCGTATGAATGTCGTACAAAGTCCTTATGTAGGTACCCTTCAAAGTAACCAGGTTGTTATCAAGTTTTCAATAAGCAAGATTCCTTCCTCAGCTTCTATCAAAGAACAACCACCATCGGTTTCCCAGGTCATAGTCGCTTTGCTGCTGACTTTGTTCCAAACATTCACTTATCTTTTTGTATCTTGATTATGCGTTTATCAGTTTGTCAGACTGATAAATCTGTTATCTGTTGCAAATGCTGTGTGACAAATCCATTGTGATGGTTGCAGGGCTGAGAAAAATGTCACATTTATTCAAGGAGTTGCAAAGCAGGGAGGTGTTTGGTAAAGAAAGGGATTCATTAAAGTCATCAGAATCAGTTTCCCTCGAGTTGTTCTTCCATATGTTGGAGATTTGTCTTTTCTTCTCCCAAGAGAACAGTGAGGGTGAGTGAGTGAGAGAGAGGGAGAGAGAGAGAGAGAGAGAGAGAGAGAGAAGTAGCTTTAGCAGCTGTCATTGTCCTCATCGTCCTTGTAATTGTCATCCGTTCCATTCCTCTCTTTTTTCACGGACATTTTTACTTGTTATGTAATGACCATGCATTGTCCTTTTTACCAAGGCCTAAGTTAACTACACATGTTGTCCTTTTTACCAAGGCCTAAGTTAACTACACGTTCTCTGGACTCTGGAACCCTTGTTCCCACCCTTGGAATTGTAGTTCACTGAACAGCACTCCTTCTGTAAAGCAACTTCCTGTAGTCTGTTTGCAGCATGTTGGCTATAGAACAAGTACAAAAAACATTGCGAGCATTAGAGAGGGTTGTAAAGTGAAGGAATCGTCTAGCAGACTCTTTTTTAAAAACCTCAACGACAAATAATTATTCATATAAGCGTAGCGTGTTGTAAATGGTATCTAATTCAAAAGCCGTTCATGTCAGAGTGGTTTGTTATGCTTAGTGCCGTACCTTTTGTATAGGCTAATGTATTGAGACAAAGTCAAACTATGAAACAAAAGCATTGCCTCGCTGCTGGTATTGTCTGCCTGTCTCCATGCTGTCTGAAATACTTTACCAAAGATCATGGAAACTGGTGTTCTCAAAGGCGTCTAGATGCTGAGTTGAGTAGAAAGAATACACCTGTATTTTATGTAGTCACTGGGAAGGAACAGACACACAAACACACACATACATACACACACACACACACACACACACACACACACACACACACACACACAGACACACACACACACACAAACACACACACAGACACACACACACACACACACACAGACACACACACACACACACACACACACACAGACACACACAGACACACACACACAGACACACACACACACACACACAGACACACACACACCAGCCTCAGCGCAAATTAAGAACCCCATTTCATACAACCTGGGTGGTAAACAAGCGTAGTGAATGAAAGAGTGGCCACTGCTTCTGATAGGAGCGGGGAAGCGCCTAATGGAGTGACCTCTACACCCCCACCTTCCTCCCTCCATCTCCTCACTAGTCTTACCCGTATTACACAACCCCAGCCAGGTAATTATCCCTTGGTATCCTTTGATTGGACGAAACTAGCGACAAACGTCAATGTGGTGTGTTATACGACGGCTGTGTCTTCTCCATCTCCCTCCGCGGGAGAATATTCCGCTGCCTCTTTATCTCAGCAATTATATGCTGCATCTCTCATCTTCTCTGATCGAAGAGCAGAGGAACACGTACACACACACACACACACACACACACACACACACAACACACACACACAGGGCGGATCAATAAGGCCCAGGTGTGGGCTTTGTTCCCCGTCTCTAACAATCTGCATGTGTCAAAGATACGACCGGAGCCCTCCCCGCTTCACCAAGCAACCTTTGGCATCAGCATGTCAATTATCTCAACGCTTGTCAATAGATCTGCCCGGCGAATGCTTCTTGTTGCAGGTGATCTTATAGGGTGGGAAATCCATACGTCTATGGATTCTGTTCTCTTCCTTGGCTGTTTTACTTTTTAAAGCAAGGGACCGTTGTTCTGTTTAGAAATGTATCAGCGTTTTCTGTGTTGTTATGTGTCATTGTATATCATCCGGTGCTTAATGCATTGGGGCAGTAGCCATCAACTTCACCAAGGTTGGAACAGGGTGCTAGATAGATAGATAGATAGATAGATAGATAGATAGATAGATAGATAGATAGATAGATAGATAGATAGATAGATAGATAGATAGATAGATAGATAGATAGATAGATAGATAGATAGATAGATAGATAGATAGATAGATAGATAGATAGATAGATAGATAGATAGATAGATAGATAGATAGATAGATAGATAGATAGATAGATAGATAGATAGATAGATAGATCAAACCGAAGAAAGAATAGATGGAAGTTGGAATGATTTACAATACTGTGGCAGGGCTTTTAGGTTGTAATTTTTCAAAACATTTGAGATTTATTGGAACAGAGGGAGGGGAGATGAATTATTAGTTGAGTTGGCCAGAAGTTCATAGACTAAACATGATCTCTCTCTGCGCACGTTGTGAATCTTATCTGGTTTACTTTGTGTTTAAGATTTAAAAGCCACTTTGCTTTTTCCTAACGTGAGTTGGTGTAATCTCTGTAATAGCCAAGCAGTTATTGCTGGAAAAAGCTTCTCGCAAGACACTTCTCATACCTTTAAAAAGTCACGTCAATATACAGTATGTATTCTTTATGTTGTACTGTTTTCTCTTGTCATACACTGTTTCGACTATAGCAACACGTGTTTTACAGTTTCATGGTTCCCATATCAGAGGTCAGAAAAAGAGATTCCAATCTCAAATGGGGCTTTTGTGTGGTTACTAAAAATTATTGCTGGATTAGAATGCCCCTCTCTTGCCCTTCCTCTCCGTTATGTGTATTAACAACCATGCTCACACTATGACATCTGAGCCTAGCGCGCCTAGTTACACAAACAACTCCAACATCATGCCGACACATTTACTCCTCACCCGTGTTCTAGAATCTACGCCTGATGGAATCCCTCAAGATTCCATCAACCCTCATTGTTTTCTTCTCTTTAGAACAGCGAGAATGTAATACATTTGAATTGAGTCTGAACATTGATCTCTGTCGGTACAGAGCGAGGCAAGCCTTTATGAGCGGTTCAAGGCGGTTAATCGCAGTCTTCCCAGAGGAAAGCCTGGTTGGAGTAAATTGAAGCCAACTGTTCAACAGGCTGGGCCCAGGCTCACGGCGCACTTCAAATACACACAGCTAATACTGTGAACAAAGCATAGAGCCAACGGCTTACTTAGTGATTATTTTATTATCTCTTTGATGATGCTTCTCGTGTTCTAGTGTTAGTTCTTCATAGATTCTTCACCATCAGTATACTTATTACTAGTGTTCTAGTGTTAGTTCCTCATAGATTCTTCACCATCAGTATACTTATTACTAGTGTTCTAGTGTTAGTTCCTCATAGATTCTTCTTCATCAGTATACTTATTACTAGTGTTCTGGTGTTAGTTCCTCATAGATTCTTCACCATCAGTATACTTATTACTAGTGTTCTAGTGTTAGTTCCTCATAGATTCTTCACCATCAGTATACTTATTACTAGTGTTCTAGTGTTAGTTCCTCATAGATTCTTCACCATCAGTATACTTATTACTAGTGTTCTAGTATTAGTTCCTCATAGATTCTTCACCATCAGTATACTTATTACTAGTGTTCTAGTGTTAGTTCCTCATAGATTCTTCACCATCAGTATACTTATTACTAGTGTTCTAGTGTTAGTTCCTCATAGATTCTTCACCATCAGTATACTTATTACTAGTGTTCTAGTGTTAGTTCTTCATAGATTCTTCACCATCAGTATACGTATTACTAGTGTTCTGGTGTTAGTTCCTCATAGATTCTTCTTCATCAGTATACTTATTACTAGTGTTCTGGTGTTAGTTCCTCATAGATTCTTCACCATCAGTATACTTATTACTAGTGTTCTAGTGTTAGTTCCTCATAGATTCTTCACCATCAGTATACTTATTACTAGTGTTCTAGTGTTAGTTCCTCATAGATTCTTCACCATCAGTATACTTATTACTAGTGTTCTAGTGTTAGTTCCTCATAGATTCTTCACCATCAGTATACTTATTACTAGTGTTCTAGTGTTAGTTCCTCATAGATTCTTCACCATCAGTATACTTATTACTAGGGGGGTATGGGGGCATGCCACTGACTTATCTTGCCTTCGGAAAATATTCAGACCCCTTGACTTTTTCCAAATTTTCTTAGACTTATTCTAAATCTTATTTTTTCTCTCAGCAGTCTACACACAATACCCCATAATGACAAAATGAAATGTTTGCAAATGTATTACAAATAAAAAACAGATACCTTATTTACATAAGTATTCAGACCCTTTGCTATGAGACTTGAAATTGAGCTCAGGTGCATCCTGTTTCCATTGATCTTCCTTGAGATGTTTTACAACTTGATTGGAGTCCACCTGTGGTAAATTCAATTGATTGGACATGATTTGGAAAGGCACACAGAGCAAAAACCAAGCCATGAGGTCAAAGGAATTGTCCGTAGAGCTCCGAGACAGGATTGTGTCGAGGCACAGATCTGGGGAAAGGTACCAAAAAATGTCTGCAGCATTGAAGGTCCCCAAGAACACAGTGGCCTCCATCATTCTTAAATGGAAGAAGTTTGGAACCACCAAGACTCTTCCTATAGATGGCCGCCCAGCCAAAGTGAGAAATCGGGGAAGAAGGATCTTGGTCAGGGAAAAAAGCAGATGTGTGGGAAATGTGTGAGTTGGTCAAGGTTGTAGGCAAAAATACTGACCAGAGCCTGCATTTGGGCCTATTTTAATTATTGTTAATTGAGATTCGTTAAAATAGTTTTAAAGCAAATTTCCTGCTATTCTATGTAGTGGAAGTAACATGACTCATTACATCTTTTTTTGTAGGCTATTTAATTATAATTTAATATATTTCATATAACATGGAGAGGGAAAATAAAGTCTAGATTATTTTCACAAATGTTATTTCACTATCAAATAAGTTATAAAAATGTAATTTATATCAACCATCATGTATCAATTGAGTTAAACATATTTTTCAGAAAGTGATTAGCTCAATTGATATCGGCAGAGTCACACCTGTGTCTATAATTTCCTGTCTGTTACGTGAACTAATTGAGATGGTGGTTGCCTGACCCAGAATAAAGTCATGTCCTGCTGAGCTCCGTATGCTGTCTCGTGTCAAATTCTTATCTTTGATATAGCTGATGTTCCACTCTCGAAAATGACGCGTTACACTTCCAAAATACCTCTGAATGTTACAGAGACGAACCAAGGATATCCACATGTACATCAGAGCTTGTTTCTAGCCTAAAGCATTGCGGAGTAAATTATAGATCGCTTAATATAATTTGGATCCAATTTTCACATTTTTAAGCTAACAATGCTTATGCTTTTTGCCCTTTTTTCTAACATGGGATACGGCATACCCCTGTATACCCCCTCAATTCGAGCCGATACCATTGGGACTGAAACGAAGGTCACACTCACAAAATCCCCTTTTTGATCCAGCTGTACAAAGGTTCATTTGAACTAACCATCTATAACGTTTTGAACTTTATACTCATAATTAGCTTTAAAACCCACATGAGGTGTTTTGAACTTTTCTGTTCCGCCTTTGTGATTAAAAGGCAAATTATGGAAATTCTGTCCATCTTCCTTTCTCCTGTGGGATTTCACTTCTCTAGCTAGCTGTGTCCCTGACCGAGTCTATACCTCCTGATGCTATTGGAGGTTTTAATGAATGTCCTGTCATGGAACTGAAGAGAGAAACCAGAACATCTAGACATGTAGTCTTTGACATGGTCGGTCGTTAAGACAAACACTATAGCAGGGGCAAATGCACACACGCATGGACGTGCCTACACATTCACACACATACACACACACACACACACACACACACACACACACACACACACACACACACACACACACACACACACACACACACACGGATGCACGCAGGCATGAACACAGGCACACACACTGTACACACACCCATCCAGTGTTGCAGAGAGTGTGAGCTGCCAACGTAGCCAGTAGCCAAGCCATAATTATCCAACACTCTTTACACTGGCTAATAGTCTTTCTTCACTAAGCTATTTGAACTTTACAGATGAAACAATGAAGTTAGTATAAAATAATATTAATATAGAAATTGATGCAATTAAAGTGCAGGGAAAACTTGCCTCTTCATTAAAACACTGGAGCAAAGAGAGGACTACGGCAATTACTACTTCCTAAAAAGGCATATATTTCTAATAATGTATTTAACTGGAGCCTGCGTAGAACTATAGAGGGAATAGTGGGTGATTTCAGACACATCCGTAGTTTGAGTTCATTTCTCTGTGTAGTTATTACTGGTGATGGGGGTCGTTGGGAAAAATGTAAAGGCTTGGGCTTTGAAGCCATCTAAACTCCTGATGGACCGACCGACAGATGAGGTCAGGTAGATGCGCTATAGGCTAAACGCTCTCACTCAGCAATCTGTCTTTTTACACCTTGATGGAGAGGGAGAGAGATGAGAGAGAATAGGAGAGAGAGAGGAAGAGAGAGAGATGGTCCCAAAGAGAAGTCGCCCGAAGGCAGTTTAGACGGCAGAGAGAGAGAGAGAGAGAGAGAGAGAGAGAGAGAGAGAGAGAGAGAGAGAGAGAGAGAGAGAGAGAGAGAGAGAGAGAGAGAGCACCTCAAAAGACTCTCCCCCTGCCTGTGAAACATCAAAGTATCCGGGAGGAAGGAACCCAACCCACCGTCATGGCTGCTGCCCTTTATCACGAGCTGTCAGGGACCACTGCAGCGCCACTGGGATCACAAAACTTTCCCCCCTTCCATAACTGTTTGTCACCTCTGCCGCTGTCGCCGCAGCAACCATGCCATGTGTCAGTCCGATGATTTACGACCTTGATTAATCAACTACTCGAAGGAAACCTGGAATGATAGATCTCTCTCTTTCCTGTTGGAAATTGTACAGGGAATTGGGCCGCCTCTTACCTCTATAGACCCCTCCTACCACCTCCAGAGCTCCCTAGCGTTTTCTAGATGCCGCATATCACTTACACTAACAAGCCTAGCAGTGATGAAACATTGAAACATTCTCCCTCCCTCCTTCTTTTTAATTTCCCCTCCTGTTCCTTGGCGAGACAGAAAGAGCGAGAGAGAGAGAGAGAGAGAAAAAAAGCGCCGGGTCGGGCCGGGAGGCATCTCATTCATACAGCGACTGTCACTTTTATTGGGGCCATTAGTTTGAAGGGGAGACACCCTGGGAGTTTAGATAGAAGTGTTGCAATGAAGGGGGAGGGGAAAGAGAGAGAGAGAGAGAGAGAGAGAGAGAGAGAGAGAGAGAGAGAGAGAGAGAGAGAGAGAGAGAGAGAGAGAGAGAGAGAGAGAGAGAGAGAGAGAGAGAGTGGGAGAGAAGAAAAGTGCTGAATCAAACTTCTTTAGGTGGTGAGTGACTTTGGGGAGGTGCGCCCCGCTCAAGGACACAAAATGGCTGACTTATTGGCCAACCCGTACATTTTCTCTGTGTGTTGATAGGACAATGAGGTCCATTGGCTTTGCCAACGCTCAGATGAATGGTTATGTTTGCGGTGTGAATAATAGGCTCCGGAATGGAAAATGACTTGTTGCAGGGGTCAGACATTTTTTTGTAGACTAATGGGTTACACAGAGACAGAGATGTAGAGACAGTACTATTAGTGTTCATCTCAAAAGTGGTAGCTAGGCTAATATCTGTTTATGCACTACTTTGATGTTGACATATTAGATGCTAGAAAGAAAAGTCTGCCATAGGAAAGCATATGAAAAATCCATTGTAATTTGTTTGAATGTCACATGAGTGAAGCTTCCTCTTTGAGTCACACGTACAGTATATCTCTCCCAGGTGTGCTTATCATACTTCAACACAACCACAACAAACATGCGGCCACATCCCTGTGTGTGGGGACTGACTGTCTCTGTCAGTCCCCCAAATGGCACCCTATTCCCTATGTAGTGCAATACTTTTGACCAGAGCCCTTGTCAAACGTAGTGCACTATTTAGGGAATATGATGCCATTTAGGACGCAGACTTTGTTTTCTTGTCACACACTGGATAGGTGCAGTGAAATGTGTTGTTTTACAGGGTCAGCCATAGTAGTACGGCACTCTTGGGGCAAATTAGGGCCCAACTCGCTAACCGCTAGGCTACCTAACTAAGCATCTGTCTATAGACTGAAATAGATCCTCTTCCTTACCCTTTTCTCTCTCATTTCAACACTCTACTTAGTGTAAATCCGGACAGTGTGCGGTACGGTGCGATGCGGAGCGTTTAAAAAGCAAAGCGGTGTAGCTAATCACGGACAAACAGTGGCCGAGGCTGCAGGCTCGTGATAGAGCCCCATCATGCAGGTATTAACGGCTACCGTTATAGGATTTGAATGAGGCTCGTAACGGGGGACATGGTTGGCATGCCAAAACCCTGCCACCAGGGAAATGAACAAATAATACAGTGGGGGATAATAAGAATGGTTCTCCTATTCTGCCACCATACTGGGGTCATCTTAGCTTCTGTTAGGAGGGGTCAAACACATTACCAGTTCTTTATATGGAGAGAGAGAGAGAGAGAGAGAGAGAGAGAGAGAGAGAGAGAGAGAGAGAGAGGATGGATGTCTATTTGGCATGCTTTTCTCCATCACATTCCCCTGCTTTGTCTCTCACGTTCTAAATTGGATTTCTGTAAATAGATCTTGTCAGTAAGCGTTTGTTCACTGTTCTTATTTTGATAAGGTGACCGTTCTTATTTGTATGCATGCATGTAGAAGGGTCATATTGAACTGTATTTCTGTTATTACAAACACAATGCGACAAAGATTGACCAACAATAAGCTTTTACAGTATGAAATGCTTATTTACTGCTTATGAATGTGTCTTGTATGAGTTATGAAGTCCTTATGTAGGTTAGCCTTGCCGCCATGTTCTTTTCCTTGGTTTATCAGGTGGGCCTCTATACCACTGCTCCTTGTTAATAGAAAAAAACCAGGCCAATTCAATTATTCAATTAAGTGTTAACAGTGGGGCAATCTTAAGGGACGTTAACCGTTAATGCCCTTGAATGGTGAAACAATAGCAAGATTAGATTAACACATCACTAGAGATTAAATTCTATCTCTCCCTCTTTTTCTCTTACCATCGCCCTGCCCTTCTCTCTCACTTTTCTTTTTTCCCTCCTACTCCTCTCTTCCTCTTTCGTTCTTTCCATCTCTTTCTTTCTTTTACTTTTCTGTATCCCCTTTTATTCTCTCTCTCTCCCTCTCTCTCCCTCTCTCTCCCTCTCTCTCTCTGTCTCTCTCTCTCTCTCTCTACCTCTCTCTCCCTCTCTCTCTCTCTCCCTCCCCTGTATTTCATAATGTACCATCTGACACCTCCTTGGTCTGTGTAATCTACCTTGAGTGTCATCCCCTCCCGACTCTGGTAATGATGACATAAGTGTCTCTCCGGCACGACTAGCTGATTGGTGACCCCCCCTGCTCAGGCACATCCAGAATAATCAGCCCCATCAGTGGCCTGGAGATAGCTTGAGCTGATGAGCAGCCAGGGTCTAAAGTCACCACCCTCCTCCTCCTCCTCCTCTCACCACCCTCCTCCCTCTCTCTCCTTTCTCTTCTCTCTCTCTTTGTAACACAAAGGTGATCTTAACACATACTGTATAAGGCATGGGCATATGACTACATGGTATACGTTATAGGGATACGTTTGTGGAATGCCATTATCCTCTTATAAATCTCTCTCCTTCTCCTCGCTCTCTCTCTCTCTCTCTCTCTCTCTCTCTCTCTCTCTCTCTCTCTCTCTCTCTCTGTGACAAAGGTGATCATAACCCATGTACTAAATAATGTATAGGGATGGATATCCTTTTATAACTCTCTCCCTTCTCTCTCTATCTTCTTTCTCTCTCTCTTCTCTCTCTCTCTTCTCTCTTTCTCTCTTTCTCTCTCTCTGTGACAGAAAGGTGAATAGATTATCTTTGAGGGAATGTACTGTATAGGGATGGATTTCATTCTCATGTCTAACCTCTTCTCTCTCTTCCTCTTCCTCTCCTTCCCAGAGCACCTGAAGGGCCGTCTCGAGGAGTACATGACCCGGTTCCCCAAGGTGCACATAGTTCGGACCAAGAAGAGGGAGGGTCTGATCCGTACCCGTCTGCTGGGGGCCTCGGTGGCCAAGGGAGAAGTCCTCACCTTCCTGGACTCTCACTGTGAGGCCAACGTCAACTGGCTGCCCCCCCTGCTTGGTGAGTCTGTGTGTGTGTGTGTGTGTGTGTGTGTGTGTGTGTGTGTGTGTGTGTGTGTGTGTGTGTGTGTGTGTGTGTGTGTGTGTGTGTGTGTGTGTGTGTGTGTGTGTGTGTGTGTGTGTGTGTGTGTGTGTGTGTGTGTGTGTGTGTGGACCAGCCAAACAAGGTGTAGCCTCTCCTGCTTGGTGAGTCGAGCGGAGTCGTAGAGCGTAGCTGCAGGTAGAGATAACAAAAAAGCTTAGACAGAGGTTTGGGCCAGGAGAGGAGTGAGGGGAGAAAGGAAAGTGGGGAGGGAGGGCTGGAGAAGAGGGAGGGAGGGGGGAGGGAGGGGGACAAAGTGGGATGGAGAAGGGAAGATGTATCTTTTAGTCATTTTTTTCTCTGAGAAGGGGCGCCAAGAGAGCGAAGGAAAGGGGGACGGGTCGAGCAAGAGAACGTGTGAGAGAGTGGGAAGGGAGGAAGGTCGTTTGATGATGTTTCTTTTTTTATCTCCGTAAAAACAAAAAACTGGCTTGTCTCACACCTCTATATCTGTCAATTTCACAAAGGAAATATCATTTTTTTTTCTCTGCACTTTGTTTGATAAAAGAGTGATGCGGCCAAGGTTAGAATCCATGTTCAATGCACGCTCTCGGCGTGCCGCTCCAGGGGTGCAACCCTAAGCATCGAGGAAATCTGCCTCCTGGGGTGTAGCTTCACGTGTAGTCTGTGAACATGCGTGCTGTTCTTCACACACCAGCATAGCATGTTAATGCAACATTAGGGACACTAGGGAAACAGCCATCTCCCAGCGCTGTTAGAATAAATGGATGTGACGTGATTGCACCCATTACTCTAAATCACACAGGGACTGTGATTCCCATTAAAGGTATGATAGATATGTACACCAGGTCCCTGTGATGATAATAATAATAGCAGATAATAGCCACACCACCGCCACCGTTCCACAACATGGCCCCATTGTCTTCTGGCTAACGGAGAGGGAGGCCTCGCAGTATGGGGTTCTTTAATTGGTTGGAATGGAGCCGCCTGCCTGTCAGAGAGCAGAAAAGAGCGAGGCTGATAAGACATGCGTCGCAAATGCCACTCTATTCCGTATATAGTTCACTACTTTCCTATGGTCCCTGGTCAAAAGTAGTGCACTATAAGTGCCATTTGGGAGGCTGATGTAATGTGAGGTGGAGGAGGAGGGCGGATGAGGGAGGCCATGCTGTGCTGTGGGGCTCGCATGTATGAATAGAATGGAGGAGATACCGCAGTGAACCCCAGGCCATCCACAGGCACGGTGACACATGCAATCATCCTGCCGGGCTCTGATATCAGATCAGTGGAATACAGGGAGTTGCTGTCTGTCTTTCGTTCTTTCTTTCTTTCTTTCTTTCTTTTCTCTCTCAATCTCTTATCTTTTTCTCTCCCGCTGTCTCTCCCTCTACCTTTCTCTCTCCTCACCCCGGCTGTGAGTGTAGATCTAAGACTCCAACACCACACCATTCTAATTAACAGGCCAGGTTTTATCACTGCTCTCTGAATCTAATGCTTCCTCTCTCCTTGGATCTCCTACAAACCCTGGATCTTACCTTGATCAAAGGGCATAATGTGCGACCCCCATAACGAACAGAACAACTTTGAAATAACCGCTCTTTCGCTATGTGTAACAAACCTGTGGGATAAGGACGTGTGGGCAACTTGGTGGATTACCTCTTTTCCTTGTTCACTTGACAGCTGCATTTGAAATGCAATCCCTTCTCGTTTAATGAGCTCTTGAGAATTCCCTTCCATTTGCTCTTGTTATTTGCCTTTGTTCATTTCTGTTTTATTGCAATTGGGAGCTTTTTCTCTCGTTCTCTCTCTTTTTCTTTCTCTCATTCTCATTCTCTCTCTCTCTCTTTCTCTCTCGTTCTCTCTCTCTCGTTCTCTCTTTCTCTCTTTCTCTCTCGTTCTCTCTCTTTTTCTTTCTCTTTATATCTATCTCGCTTTCTCTCTCTCTCTCATTCTCTCTCTCTCTCATTCTCTCTCTCTTTCTCTCATTCTCTCTCTTTCTCTCTTTCTCTTTCGTTCTCTCTCATTCTCTCTCTCTTTCTCTCTTTCTCTTTCGTTCTCTCTCTTTCTCTCTTTCTCTCTCGTTCTCTCTTTCTTGTTTACTCTCTTTCCATTGTTTCAAATGCATCCATGCAGGCCCAGTCAGATGGTGTCATGGGTATTCAGCTTTAGACTACTTAGACGCAGCGCTGGAATTGTGAGGGAATAAAACAAAGGATTGTGCCACAGTAAGCACACTGGATGAATATTACAGAGACCTGCACACAAACAAAAACTTATTAAAATCAATAGATTCTGAATGTTAATATTGGTAGGGCCAAGGGGGGCTTATAGCTGGGTAGCTACTGCTTGTACAGCCTTCCATATGCCAATTAAACCATTTCAAGCCGCAACCATTTCAAGGTGTTACTCTTTACCATGCTGCATGACAATGACCTTATAGAAGTTGGCCAGAAAACAGATCTGGGACCAGGCTACCAGTTTTTTATTTTATTTAACCTTTATTTAACTAGGCAAGTCAGTTAAGAACAAATTCTTATTTACAATGACGGCCTACCCCAGCCAAACCCGGACGACACTGGGCCAATTGTGCGCCGCCCTATGGGACTCCCAATCGCGGCCAGATTGTGATACAGCCTGGATTCGACCCAGGGTCTGTATTGACGCCTCTAGCACTGAGATGCAGTGACATAGAACGCTGCGCCACTCGGGAGCATGACAAGAGCCATAGGACCACAAACAGATCAGGGACCACAATACGGTACAGTCACTCCCCATTAGTCTCAGTGCTGTGGTGTGTGGTGCCTCTGTTCCCCTGCTCTCCCTGGTCCAGCACACACGGCCCACAGAGGAGAGAGGTGGGTGGGGTGGGCGGTTGTGACAGATCTGGGACGGCTTAGCACTGCTCGGCTCAGTCACACACACACACACACAGCAGACAGACATGTGGAGGTTGGCTCTCAGGCCTCCACGGAGCCAACCTACTTTTAAACGCTGTAATTGTTTCTAATCGTCCAGTGACTCGCAGTAGGAGGAGCAGAGCTACCCAGAGACCTCCACATAAGGGGCGAGGAGGGAGGAAGGGAGGGAGGTCCAAGGGAACAAAAGCATTTGCCCTGGTTCCACTCCATGTGTGTACGTAAGAGAAATGGAGAGAGAGAAACGAGAGAGAAAATAAAGAAAGAAAGAAAGAAAGAAAGAAAGAAAGAAAGAAAGAAAGAAAGAAAGAAAGAAAGACCTAAAAACAGCAGGGTATGGTGATTGAGACATGCTCACACTGTTTCTCTCTGTTGTTTCATCCCCCATAAAGACCAGATTGCCCAGAACCCCAAGACCATCGTGTGCCCTATGATCGACGTGATCGACCACAACCACTTTGGATATGAAGCCCAGGCTGGGGACGCCATGAGGGGAGCCTTCGATTGGGAGATGTACTACAAACGCATCCCCATCCCTCCAGAGCTCCAGGGCCCCGACACAAGTGATCCCTATGAGTGAGTACACAGATACGCATGTGCACGCAATCATACACACACACACACACACTTCTCAACCACCTTGTATGTGTCAGAGACAGGCCCAAATCTGATCTTTTTTAAACTATTTTATCTTTTGACCAATCAGATCAGGTCTGAAAAATATCTGATGTGAAAAGATCTGATTGGTCAAAAGACCAATTAGTGGGAAAAAAAGATCAGAATTGGGCTGCTTGTGTAAATGTATCCTAATTTATGACACATGACACCAGCCTGCTACAAGCCACACAGCTGAATAATTTCCCCCAGTCAGTAACTAGAACAGATCACAGTGGTGCAGCCAGGCAACGAGGAAGTGAGGTGAGAAAGCTAGAAAGCTAATTTCCTCTGCTAGTCCTCTTCATATATCCCTCTAAATTAATCCTCGGCTTAATGCCTTGGCTGCGTCGCCAGTTGGGGGTGAAATGTGTGAGAAGGTGATAGGGGATAGGGGACCGGGAGCGGCACAGCAGTCACTGGGCTGTAACATCCTCTACTCTTCACTGCGACTGACTCCTCTGGCTCATTCTCTCGTTCCCCTGCTAGGAATTTTTTACTTGCTGCTATTACTGTGTGTGCAATGAATGCTAACCTCTCTTTAGACCCCCAGAAATGTCTGGCAAGCTGTCCAGTTAGTCACTCTTGACACCCTAAAATATCTTTGTGATCTAGGTCTCTGTGTCTAAGATAAGAGTTCATCCTATCCTCTCCTATCCAAGTAACCTGCTGTTAAAGATGCACATCTGAACCAACACCTTTTTTTGATCTCTTTAATGCGTCAGAGGCTCCGAATGGCGTCAGCTCACAGATCTCCAGAGGTACGTAGGTAGAAGGCCCCTAGAATAGATGAAATGCCCCACTGACGTAGAGGCAGAACAGAATGATCCAGTGGGTGTTACTTCTAGGCTGTGTCCCAAATGGCACCCTATTCCCCTAAGGGCCCTGGTCATAAGTAGTACACTAAATAGGGAATAGGTTGCCATTTTGGATGCAGGCATAGCTTTACCCAGTCAGCAAACACTTTTATCCCAGGTCACAAGAAGAGGTTGTCATTTTACACGTCCTCCGTTTGTACAGAGATACAGTATGTTTTATTAATGAAGACAATCATCTCCTGTCCTCCTCAAGGGCTACAGCATCATCAGGGATTAAACTGTGTAAATGCTGAGATGGTAAATGTAGGGGTGTGGTGGGCCGGTGGGGGTGGTGTGCACATGTGGGCTTATCCACATTCTTGACAACCTACTCAGAAATCAAGCTGTCAGAATTCTGTTTTCCCTTTACTACTGGCTCCCTCCCTCCTCATACCTAGACCTTTCCCAGGACAACCAAATATTCTCCCCCCACCTCCACCTCAACTTGCCCCAAACACTGACAGCTCAATGCCAGCGCACCTCTGGATCTGAACCTCTACCTCATTTAAATTCTATAACACCAGCTCTCATTCCTGGTTCCCTTTATCCACATCTCCCACCTCTATGCCTATAGCCTGAGGCTAAGCTGTCCACACTCAATGGTCCTCTTCCCAGACAGACAGACAGACAGGCAGGCAGGCAGGCAGGCAGGCAGGCAGGCAGGCAGGCAGGCAGGCAGGCAGGCAGGCAGGCAGGCAGGCAGGCAGGCAGGCAGGCAGGCAGGCAGGCAGGCAGGCAGGCAGGCAGGCAGACAGACAGACAGACAGACAGACAGACAGACAGACAGACAGACAGACAGACAGACAGACAGACAGACAGACCCTGTTCCCAGACTATCCCCCAGGCTGCTGCTGCCTCCTACTCCTCCAGGCTCTAAGGACTTGGCCCAGCTCACAGTAGGCTGCCCAGCCTTGTATGCTCCCCTACAGGCCCGAGGCCCAGCTTGCACCCCCCCCTATCAGGCATGAATCCATGGATCCTCTCTGGAGCCAGACAGCACAACTCACACAGCCAGACTCCCAGCCAGGCCTCCCAGGCCCCATCCTGTTGCGCTGATAAACCAGACCTTTAACCCTCCTACACTGCTTTCTCATCTCAGCTCCCTCGTGTGTGTGTGTGTGTGTGTGTGTGTGTGTGTGTGTGTGTGTGTGTGTGTGTGTGTGTGTGTGTGTGTGTGTGTGTGTGTGTGTGTGTGTGTGTGTGTGTGTGTGTGTGTGTGTGTGTGTGTGTGTGTGTGTGTGTGTGTGTGTGTGTGTGTGTGTGTGTGTGTGTGTGTGTGTGTGTGTGTGTCCTACTAAATGGGGATTCATTAAGGGGATGAATGCAGAAGGATGATGCTCATGAAATGTTACATTTTCCCAAACTGCCTCCATCTGTCATGTTTGGGAGAGGGATTCTGTTCAACCAAGCTAATATCCACAGTGCTGTTTGGTAATGTGAACATGGGGCGGGTACACTAAAATGAATACAGTTTAAATGATATTACTACTGCACCAATATTTACACTCAAGTGGCATATTTGAGAAAAATCACTGTGTGGGGTTGACTCTAATATGAAATGTTGTGGTGGAGTTACTTTTTGCAATCATAATCGCACTTTGAAAGTTGAGCACGTACTGTATTGAAGGCATTTTCATTTGTATCAGCAGACACAATACTAAGACCATTCAATTTTTGCTTATTGCTTGGTCGAACGTACGTGTTCTAAACAAACACATCAAGGAGACACCCACTGTGTAATCACAAAGGAGTCAGCGTGTGTGAAAGAATTGCTCCTTTTAAATCCCCTTGCTATTGAGACTTTTTTTTTTTACCTGTGGGTGCTGTGTTTTTGTTTCGGTTTGAGAAAAAATATGTTAAAAACACGAAGAGGAGACAAGGAAGAAAAATCGAAGTCAAGGGAAAACACTTGAATCAAATCAATGCCGAGACCAGTATTTTTGGGCGTTGTGATACCAGCTGAATATCTGGACACATTCCTCATCACAGCCTTGTCTCTGTATGAGATTAAGAAGAATATCCAACAGGCAGACACAATGTAATATAAAGAACTAGCTCAGGCCAAGGCTTCTACTTCATTGGAATGATTCTACAGAACACACAGAGCTCATTCTAATAACAGTTCCCTATGGACAGAAGAATGTTGAGAACGAGAAGGCTCTATTCCTTTGTTATAACCAATGACGTAACACTTTCCATAGCATCTGATCTGAGGTCAGGGTAACAGGCATATAGGAGGACCCTGATGAGTAAAATACTTGCATTAGTTTGTCTATCTGTTTGTGAACAGCCCTTTCTCTGTGTGAAACTAGAAGGACCACCATCTTTCACGTCAAGTCAGGACGTTCTGTGGATTTCTACTCGGCTGTCAGAGGAAGTAAAGTGAGGAAGAAGAAAATGAAATCAGAAAACAACTTGCTCCGGCTCTGACGGTTTCCTACTTTACCTCTGTAAAGAAAGGCAAAATAGTGGGAGAGTTAAAATGGGGCAGCTTGGATTTTTCACACTCGCCTCTCCGTTCCAGAAGAGAGAGAGGGAGAGTGAGAGTGAGAGAGAGAGAGACAAACATGTGCTGGACTGGTAATGAGGCTCTACTGCTAGGTGTGGAGGAGCGGAGGTGCCATGATACAGGATTCCAAAGGCTTTCAGTAAATCCCTCCTGCTTTTCTAGCAGTGGCGCCACATACGGCTGTGGGCCTGCCCGCCTGCCTTCCTCCCTCCCTCAATCCCTGCCTTCCTGCCTCCCCACCTACCTACCTGCCTGCCTTCCCTCCCTCCATCCATTTCTGCCTTCCTGCCTGCCTCCCTGCATGCCTTTCTGCCTGCCTGCCTTCCGACTGCCAGCCTGCCTGCCTGCCCACCTGCCACGTTCAGCACCTACACGTTGGCATGTGTGAAGTGTGCTCCTCTAAGATGCCTTAATATAGATCTTAGCGCCTGCTATCAGATGATACCAGTTCCTCTATCTGGATCACAGCTCATTGTGAAATGACTGATTCATTGAGAAGGCACATTTTGCTTCTTATTTTTATGCTCTGTGCGTGCGTGCGTGTGTGTGTGTGTGCGTGTGACGATCTGTCCTAGCACAGCAGAACTAAAATAAAATTGATCATTTAACTTTGTCACAGTGCTTTTCGACGGGCATTACTCGCTCTTGCTAAATGATACTACATCCCCCCCACACACACACCCCGACACATACACACACACACTTCCCTACTCTACATTCAGATCATGACATGACCTACAAGCTGACCCCTCTCTCTGTCCATATCTGATGTCATATCGCCACCTACTGGCCTAACAGAGCAACACTATCATCGTGATATGCGTTACATACACTCAATTGACCCTTCACTAAGCCCCTCCCCAGATTTGTGGGCAACCAATCGCAGCGCTCCAATGGATACCAGCTGTGGTTGAGTTCGACACCTCGGACAAGATGACATTTGAAACGCATGAAAGCCAGTGGGAAAAAAAGTTTTTATTTTATTTTTAGGGCTTAGTAATTGTGCAGTGCACCAGGAGTACTTGCTACTGGGATTCCTGAAATGCAGATCATGTTGGAGTATTTTTCCAATCCGAAATTATACTTTTGTTACAATGTTTGCTAGCTCAGATGGTTAGCTAGCTCTCAGTCTTATTGACCACCAAACATGGCTAACTCTAGCTAGCTAGCCACGTAATATAACTTGTTTTCTCGAAACGTATGTTAGCCATGTTAACTCCCATCTGCTGTCCACGTCAGGATACGATTTCAGAGCACTAGTTTGCTCCAACGTGGTTGTATCTTTGACTGCATGCTCACAATGAATTCAAAGCCAATCAGTGGCTTGCTACACAACAAACATAATTTTTCCAGGTTCACAAGAAGCAATTGACACCATAACATACCCTAGATTTTCCTGATTAGCAAGCGGTAGGTAGTCTGTTTAATTTCATTGTGTATTAAAAACACCATTTGAGATCATTGTGAGGGGATTTCGTTAGTGGTTAGAAGGGGAATTGGGCTTCACAGGAAAATGTCCCAAGATTGCAACAGTAACGAAGGGGGATGGGCAGGGGTGAAAGCAAGACGGTACGGCGTCCCGGCAAAACAAATAGTGGGGGCGTACCGGTAAAAACGTGACTGTATCACAATTAATAAACTATTGTTACTGCATGTCAGCCGCATGACACATTAGCGAATTGACTGGAAACCGGGTGGTATATGCTCCAAATTGCACTGTGATGCCGCTTTCCATTAATCAGACTGCGGGTGCACAGTGCACTGTTGGGTTTCTGAGTGGACAAATGGTAGCCTACAGGAGTGACTTTAAGTGATTGTTCGACAATCAGATGAAAACATCATGACTGGTTTATGCTACATTAAAAGGCATAGGCGTGACCATAAGGCAAGGGGAAGCTAAGCTTTCCCTAAAGTAAATATAATTAAATTGGCCAAATTCTATAGCCTAATTAGCTTACTCCTGTCTATACAGAAATACATACAATCATTCAAAATAGACTACTAGAACAGAAACTATGATTTGGACACAGAGGATTATTATCTTAAAAAAAAGAAGCTGTGGATTGTTTTAAAATGTATAGCCTACAGTCGTAAAGGGTCGTATTTGGGTCAGCGTGCGCTGCGAATACCAACTAGATGATTGTTGAGTTGCGATTGTCAGTGAAAAGCAGAGAGACCTAGCCAGGCATATCGCAATATTTAAAAATACAAGCGCTAAAAAAACTGTTTGGAAAGTAAATGGCTGTAAATAGACGACGACGAAAATACTCCAATCTATCTTTTAGTTATCAAAATTCTTAACTTAATTGAGCGAACAGGAGCCTATCTTAATGGCACCAGCGTAGAACATATCCGGGGTGAGTGTGCATATTCACTGTCTTTGTCATTGGGTCAGTGCCACTTTTGTTCGTTTTTGAACAATAATTTCCAACCTCCAGGTTAGATTTGCGTCATATTGTATTTGTGTCTCCCCTTTCCGTAGGCCGATTATATGGATCAGACAACATCATTTGTATTGATCTGTTTGTCAGTGTCAGCAGAGAAGGCTACCCTGTCATTTTTGTAGCATAAAAAAAAAAATGCATGCGGTCACTTGAGTATCGCGTACCGGTAAGAAATTAAATCTACTTTCCCCCCTGGGGGTGGGGTTTAGTGAAGGGTCAATTAGTACGATACCATAATATCTCATCCATATATTAAAGACACTGCTACCATCCCTACATTATATTATATCATTATAGCTGACTCCATATTGTTCTGTGTAGGTTGAGGACTAATGGATATGAATAATGGATATGTACAGTACATCCATTTTAATCATAATCTAATGGTCATACAGAGACAGTGACTGTGTGCCCTTGCCGTCTCCTACTACTGTACATTGAACACACACAAGGCACAATCTGAACATGGCGGCCTCAAGGTGGGGGGATTATGTAAAGAGAAAAAAATAAATGACAACTGGGGATCCAGAGTGGGCCTATATTCTCAGTTGACTCCCCTTTGCCCGCAGGCAGTCTCTGACCTTGGCTGCATGGACGTGCATTGTAAATGACTCCCCCCTACACACACACACACACAACTCCCCCTCTATACACACGCTTATCCTCCCCCCTTCCATTTCCTTGAACTTTACTGCTTAAAGGGATGAACGCGGACACATAAAAATGATATCCACAAGTTCGTCTTGACTCTGTGGAAGTAGATAAAGTGCTTCATTGTCAAAATCCTGAAGTATCCCTTTAATATAGCCATCCACAATTAGCCATAAGGAGGTTGAGGCATACATTATTGGACTGTGTTGGCCAGTGCAGAGCTTGGACTGCGCTAGCCAGTGGAGAGCTTGGGTTGTGCTGGCCAGTGGAGAGCATGAGTTGTGCTGGCCAGTGGAGAGCATGGGTTGTGCTGGCCAGTGGAGAGCATGGGTTGTGCTGGCCAGTGGAGAGCATGGGTTGTGCTGGCCAGTGGAGAGCATGGACTGTGCTGGCCAGTGGAGAGCATGGACTGTGCTGGCCAGTGGAGAGCTTGGACTGTGCTGGCCAGTGGAGAGCTTGGACTGTGCTGGCCAGTGGAGAGCTTGGACTGTGCTGGCCAGTAGAGAGCTTGGACTGTGCTGGCCAGTAGAGAGCTTGGACTGTGCTGGCCAGTGGAGAGCTTGGACTGTGCTGGCCAGTAGAGAGCTTGGACTGTGCAGAGCTTGGACTGTGCTGGCCAGTAGAGAGCTTGGACTGTGCAGAGCTTGGACTGTGCTGGCCAGTAGAGAGCATGGACTGTGCAGAGCTTGGACTGTGCTGGCCAGTAGAGAGCTTGGACTGTGCAGAGCTTGGACTGTGCTGGCCAGTAGAGAGCATGGACTGTGCTGGCCAGTGGAGAGGCTTTTTAGTGCTGCAGATGGCAATCTCTATTCATGCTTTTTCAATTTTCTTCTAAATGTTCTTCCAAATTGTGGGATTTTTATTGATTAAAATGCAATTTTCCCTCTAATATTTTTTGTCACTGAGCAAATGTCAGGTCTGTGAGCGACACTTGAACGTTGTGAAAATGATGTGCAACTTCCAGCGCACATTTACTGTGACCACTGATGATGTACCTGCTTTAAGTTACAGTTTTAACAGTGGCCATGATTATAATGTAGGTCTACCAGAGTGGCCTACCATCAAAAACAATTGAGAAAATGCAACATTTTCACATGGGAATAGCGGTTATATCATTCAGCCTACAGTAGCAGTCAATATGTGATATTCAATGTAGGCCTACATTCCATGAGAAAAAAACATGCAGGGTTTGACATGAACCTGTTTATCCACTGGTCCTTCAGACATGGAGGTGACTGAATATGTTGTTGTGTTGTTTGATGCAAGAAACCACTTGACAAAATAAAATGCATTATTATTCCCATACCATTATTACAGAGATTCAGACAAATTATGCTACCCTCTTCCTACTGGCTACTTAGCTTATTCAAGCCTGTCTCAAAATACAACACTGCCCCTTTAAAACAAAAACAAAGCTCTTTACCTGACTCTCTTTTCAAAGATGTCTAGAAATGTACACATCTTGTGCTCTTGTAGGAAGCAGTCACTCCCCTATTGCTGACTACAGATGATCTATAACTGGGCTAATAACTCTCTAACTAGTGAAGGATATGAACAAAATGTGCACACGTGGCTACATGCAGCTCTTACTTTGATCTCAAAACAAGCACATCGACTCATGACTGCTCAAGCTGTAAACACTGTCCAGTTCAAAGTAAACGGCACAGATCCATATATGGCAATGGTCTATTTGCATATAGGCCTACTGCAGCTCTGATTGGTTATGCTGCACCAGTCTGTGTACAGTAGGGTCTGAGTAGTGCGTGACAATGCAATAGAATTCTACTTTGATGCATTCTGCCTACAACAAAATCTCTTGCATAGTTTGTTTTATTTCGGTATGTTGCATTGAAAGTGGCTAATATTGAGTTGATTTGATCCCAGTTGCCACAGTAAAGGGAAACGTTGATAGTGTCAAGAGGGAAAACTCTAGAACAGTGGTCACCATCCTTTGTGGTCAAAATGCAAGCTGAGATCTACCACTTGTTTACAAAACATAAACCTATGCGACATTAACCAATTAAAAACAGTACTGTAGCAATGAGGATTGTGCAGTAAGCTATAGGCCCATTACATTATCACAGGATATTGGCTTTGCTTGAATTGCCCTGCCAATGCATTATTGTTCAGGTCTTTTTTTAAAATTATATTAAAACATTTGAGGTAGGCTATATGATCACACTGGTAATAGATACATTGTTGTATTACTTGTGAGGCACAGCTGAGTGAATAATTTGCTTTTTATTTTTATTTTTACTGGGCTGATGGTGTCTGCATCTGATGGTCAGTCTCTCGCTTACCTCCACTGGCACTGACCAAAAGGGGACACCGTCTTCCAGCTGATGGGGGAAGCATGAGTCACAACGCATGATTTCTGCCTCATGCACAAATCCATGATGTTACTCCTATAAACAGAGAAAGTGAAATATTCCTCTATTAAAAAAGACCCAAGCCAATAACTATAATAACTACAACGCAAGCCTATAGATACGCTGTCCTACTCATTCATTACTGCTGCAGTGCTTTTTGTAGCGCTAAATGGAAATAGGAAGAACACTAATTTTATGGCTTATAAAAGTGTTGAATACAAAGTGTTGACAGTGCTGAGTAAGAACTTAAACATGAATTAGCTCTTTGCTCGATAGTCTTATACTCAGCTGGCCCCTCCCCGGATTTTGTGTTAAACGCTCTACAACAAAGCTTCTTAGTGTCCAACAAGCTTTCTCTGTCCTTAACCTTGTTCTGAACACCACCAAAACAAAGATAATGTGGTTTGGTAAGAAAAAGACCCCTCTCCCCACAGATGTGATTACTACCTCCAAATCTGATGTCCATTCGGCCATCAGATTTGCCACCAATGCTCCTTATAGGACACATCACTGCATTCATTTTTATTTAATTTATTTAACCTTTATTAAACTAGACAAGTCAGTTAAGAACAAAAGGCCTATAGTGCACTTGATTTGCTCTCTGGGTCCGCCGGGAAGGCATAGTTTGTACCTTCAGACACATGAAATGGTTCAAAATGGCAACAGTTCACCTACCCGGCGCACAGGGCAGCTGATTCGGGTGCACCTACCGCCAACAGCCCGAGACAAATAAGGCTTTACAGAAATGTTTGTCGATTGACTAGGAATGCCTTGGGGATCGACCAGCCGATTGCGATCTACCAGTTGGTGACCACTGCTGTAGAAAGTTAAGTGCTTCTCTCTGTGGGATATGCGGCAGTCTCTGGGCTACAGCGCACACGTACACAGTTTAGAGGGAACATTGTTTATAAGCTGCATAAATGTAATATTTTTGTGGAGGTCCTTCCTTAATTGGACATAAGAGCTCATCTCTTGAATGTAAATGATGATTTGCGTCTCCAGGCAGGCAGGTAGGTGGCAGTAATTGGGGAGTGTGGCTCAGAAACAGATAGGTGTCAACATATTGAGGTGTTGCTGAGCTCGTTAGAGATGTGCAACGTGTTTGTCGACAGACAGAGGCCCTCCGAATCGATGCCTGGGGTTTTTAAAGCTAAGCCACTGAAAGCTACAGTATGTCTGTCTGCACTACAGAAGAGAAAGGGAATGATTAATTGTATTTGGACAAGCCTAAATAAAGAGAGGTTGGAGCTGAGCTCCCCTACCGTTTGGACTGAGGGAGACTGGGAGCCCTTCCAAACTGTCTCCTCACACACGCACACACACACACACACGCACACACACATACACACACACACACTCCTCTGTTGTTTTACTGTGCTGTTAAGATGCACTGGGGGATGACTTCCATACATGAGAGGTGTCAAAGTCCTGCTAACTATGTGTGTGTATAGTGTGTACAGTGTGTGTACTGTGTGTGTGTGTGTGTGTGTGTGTGTGTACTTTGTGTGTGTGTGTACTGTTTGTGTACTGTGTGTGTGTGTGTGTGTGTGTGTGTGTGTACTGTGTGTGTGTGTGTGTGTACTGTTTGTGTACTGTGTGTGTGTGTGTGTGTACTGTGTACTGTGTGTGTGTGTGTACTGTGTGTACTGTTTGTGTGTGTGTGTGTGTACTGTTTGTGTGGGTGTACTGTGTGTGTGTGTACTGTGTGTGTGTGTGTGTGTATTGTTTGTGTACTGTGTGTGTGTGTGTGTACTGTTTGTGTGGGTGTACTGTGTGTGTGTGTACTGTGTGTGTGTGTATTGTTTGTGTACTGTGTGTGTGTGTGTGTACTGTGTGTGTGTGTGTGTACTGTGTGTACTGTTTGTGTACTGTGTGTGTGTGTGTGTGTGTGTGTGTACTGTGTGTGTGTGTGTGTGTACTGTTTGTGTACTGTGTGTGTGTGTGTGTGTGTGTGTGTGTGTGTGTGTTTGTGTACTCTGTGTGTGTGTGTTTGTGTACTCTGTGTGTGTGTGTGTACTGTTTGTGTACTGTGTGTGTGTGTGTGTGTGTGTGTACTGTGTGTGTGTGTGTGTGTACTGTGTGTGTGTACTGTTTGTGTGTGTGTGTGTGTGTGTACTGTTTGTGTACTGTGTGTGTGTGTGTGTACTGTTTGTGTACTGTGTGTGTGTGTGTGTGTGTGTGTGTGTACTGTTTGTGTACTGTGTGTGTGTGTGTGTGTGTGTACTGTGTGTGTGTGTGTGTGTGTACTGTTTGTGTACTGTGTGTGTGTGTGTGTGTGAGTGTGTACTGTGTGTGTGTGTGTTATGTTATATTTCAAGAAGAAAGGCTTCAACAACATGGCTTTATTCGCCTGTTGCATTAATTCCAACAGCATTTAATTAATCACATCAGATAATTAGCATTTTGAGTGGAATTACTTCTTAATTCGCTTTTAGTCAGCAAACTGCCTGATCTGGCGAGTTTACATGCATGTTCACTACGCAGATATCAGCGGTAATCAGTCTGGTAATTATGAGGCTATGTTCAGACGCCCAAAGCTTGTCTGTCTGTCAGGGCTGAGCTCTAGTCTAATTCCACAAGGAATTGGCCATACATAAGAAACCACACATACACACATAAAGACTCACTTCACGGTGAGAGAGAGAGACACACCTTTGTGTCACACAAATCAAATGTGTTACACATACAGATGAATAGAGCAGATAAGGCCTTGTTTGTCAGCTATTCCATAAAGGTGTATAATGCAGAACCCCAGTGATCTGCTGTGTAACAGTGCAGTACTGACTCAACTGGCTGGCGGGTAGAGTAGTGTTGTGTCAGAGTGCTGTAATGTATGCATGTTCAGTATGATAACACTAGGAGCAGTATGTATTACCCTAAGGTTAATGAGCTGTGTAAGCCGAGTGTGTGAGCCAAGTGTGTGTGAATGTGAGTGTGTGCCTGCAAGCCTGTGTGTGTGTGTGTGTTTGTTTGTACAGTATGTTTACATAGGCCTATGTGTGTTTGTGTGCTTGTGTGTGTGTACTACTGTTTTATTACAGTGATTAGATTTCTACTGTGTTTAACAGGTTATTCACAGGGCTGGGCCTCCCAGTCTCCAATGTGTTCACAGACTGGAGCCCAGAGAGAGTCAGACCCAGGAAGTAGCCTGACCCGGTCACACACGCCCCACCTGCAGCGCATGTGATCTCAGCCTCATTGATCTACACGTTGTCTAATTAAGGGATCGATGACAGTGATCACGCTTCAGTCTTACTATATCATATCCAGTTTGGCTGCTCCTTTCAACTCAGACACAATCCTTCCTGGAGGAACCCACACTGAAGTAATCACATCTCCTTGGTTCTAGCCCTCTGTCCCTGGCAGGTTTGATTGACTAAAATCATCTTGACTGACTGGCCTTGTTTCTTGACTACACGGGCTGCATCCCAAATGGCTTTTCCCTATATAGTGCACTACTTTTGGCCACAGACTACTTTTTGATTGGTCGGGAGAAGGAACGTGCATGCTGCATATTCAGCTCAGCCCCCCTCAGTTTTATCTGTTTGTTCACCGACTTTGCGTATAATTAATTAGTCCTACAATATTGAATTCGGCTATCAGGGCACCCTTGAATAAATGACGTCTCTGAATACTGCCCTCCTTCAATCAGATCATCCCTTCATAGCAGGTTGGTTCCTTCCTCCTTGTTAGGTAAACCTCCTGGATGCTTAGATGAAGGATGTTAATTCTCTCTCTCTCTTTCTCTCTCTCTCTCTCTCTTTCTGATCCTATCAGATGCAATACAGCCTGATCAAACAGTGTAAAGCCTCCACTAACCACAGAGAAATCCACAGCTAAAGAACCAGCTCTCATTACCCTCTATATCACCACATAAACCATCCCACTCAATCTCTCCTGTGGTGTATTTCAACCGTAGTGAATGAAAAACTGACTTTCCAAATGTCTATTATCCTTGTTGATTATTTAATTTCAACCGCCACTTCCCAAATAATTCTTCTAGTGTTGTGGGTTTTTTAAAACTTAAGAATATTATGTTAGGACTGCATGTTGTCTATTCCCTCATTCCAACCACCGTAACCAGAAATTGTAGTTTAGACGACAAATAAACTACTTTTAACTTCCCAAATAAGCTATATTCTCTGGTGTTTTCAGTTGTTGTTGGCAAGGCTGCTAAGGAAAATAAATCTATAATGATTTCAGCTTGCTCTTCCATTAGCTCTTTAATTGAGTGGACTGGTATATGTCAGTGCTTTATTAAACTGGAGGGAAGCAGGCCAGAGGGTATTACCCGCAGAGCTAATAGATTTTGGCCCTGAGCTCCCTCCGTCTGGCTCTGCCTTCACCACCACACACAAGCTCATTCCACACTTGTTGTCTTCTGTCTTGTTTTTTGCATGGGCAGATGATGGTTGTCATAGAGACAGACAAAAAAAAAAAACATTTGGAACAAGGAACATTTGGTTCCTTTGACTCATCATTGGGTCAGACCAAACTGTTTTTCGGATTTAAAAGACTGTCCATCTGTGGAGGCCTAACCTTAAGACACAAAATCCAATCACTCCCACAACTCCTTTGCTATTTTGGATTTTACTGCTCAAAACTTTCTTGGCTTTAAACTCTTTCTTGTTGACTAAGATGGCCAAATAATGCGATGCTTTCTCTGTGGATCAGGAGGTGTGAAGAGATTTAATGAGTCAAGCTTGCTGTTGTGTTGTGGCTTTGCTTCATGGTGCTGTTTATTTCTGAGCATTTTGGCTACAAAACACCCCTAGTTCAACGGCTCCCCAGCTCAAACACTAGACCTATCCTCCACACTGCCGTACCGCATCCATCCAAGCCTCTCATCAAGACACCGCCGCTCTTTCTCCCTCTCTCAGTAGTTTTCTTACATTACAGTATTTCATCCCCACACGCTTTATTAGAAGATTGTCGCCTCGTCCTCGTCGCTACCGAGGAACGACTCAAACGCAGGAAAAGAGCTCTTCCCATTACCCGGAGGATTACTCTGATTCTCCACCGTGCCTCGAAGAAGAACTACAAGGAAAAACATTCAAACGTGCCAGAGTCAGGGTCCAACAAAATCCACTCCCCGAGCTTTACGCCCTGCTGAAAGGGAGTGTGAAATAACAATGTGTACAGGTTTGGGGCAGTACAATGAACAAGGAGAGAGAATAGTAATATGCAGGGAGAAAGGGTTAGAATACTATTAGTAGAAGCAGTTTGTTGTTGACAGGAAGGAAGTTGCTTCTCCTTGGAGTAGATGCTGCTTACTGTGCACCAATCCCTCGTCAGCTTGAATCTTTCTCTAGATTCTGCAGTGGGAAATGTGAAATGTCTGGCAAATAGCCATGTCAAGTGTCAATCATGGGGGTTTTTGACTGCTTGAGCTCATTGTGAAGTTTATCGATTGTGCTGGGGTCGGTGTCGGCATTCCGCCAGAGACTGGTTTTTGTTTGCTGTGATTGGATGGACGCTTTGATCGAGATACTTTTTATTTTTATTTAACTAGGCAAGTCAGTTAAGAACAAATTACGTATTTACAATGACAGCCTACCTACAGGGTCAGCCCCTGGAGCAAATTAGGGTTAAGTGCCTTGCTCAAGGACACATCAACAGGTTTTTCACCTTGTCTGCTCAGGTATCCGAACCAGCAACCTTTCGGTTACTGTCCCAACGCTCTAACCGCTAGGCTACCTGCCAAACGGAACATCCTTTAAGCCTCTAAGCCTTTAATCCTTTATTATTGCAAGCCAGTGGCTTTATGGGTAAATACACAATATGGCTTGATACTCCCTGCATATCTGAGTGCATGTTTTTACTATATGTATGATGGTATTTTAGAAGGTGTATTTATGTATCCAGGAGCAACAGAGAGATGCGGGTCATGTGAGGGCCACATCATTTCTGTCTGTATGCTTCCACTAAGACTGCAATATGATTGTCTCTGGATTATGATGCTCAAATGCCACATTTCAATATATATATTCTATACATATTTCTCCCAGCTCAAGGAAATAGGTATGTTACTTTATATTTTTGTTATAGAATTACTCACACACGTTTATCTGTCTGATACCACAAAGACTGCTAGTGTAGATGACTTTCTCTGGATTTAGGATGCTTGGAGTTACATCAAATGTCACCTTTCAATAAATGCATTGAATACACATTTAATATTTTCCCCAGGTCAAGGGAATATGGATGTTATGCTTTATTTTAACATGGCAAACAAAATCACAAATCTGAACATGGTAACTAACACCTTTTATTCTTTATTTGTCCCTCACCTTTACTCATGGACAGTTTCTCTATGGGTCCGTCTCTCTTTGAGAGCTACAGTTTTAGCTGTAGCAGTAGAGGTTCACTTTATAACACAAAAAGAACTGGAGACCACATTGTTTTGTGCTGATCAGAAGATTTAGAAAATAACTTGACCAACAAGCTAAAGACATAGATTCTCTCTCTGTCTCTCCTACAGGTCTCCAGTGATGGCCGGAGGTCTCTTTGCCGTCAACCGCCAGTGGTTCTGGGAGCTGGGTGGCTACGACACTGGCTTGGAGATATGGGGAGGAGAGCAGTACGAGATATCGTTCAAGGTGAGCAAACATTGATAGAAAGTAGCATGTCCCGATCCTGCATTTCTCTTGCCTATGTTCTCAAGGCTGGAACAAGTATTATCATTCAAGCATCTCAAGAGGAACATACAGCACTGTAGAGAAACTGGAATATGTTGTGAGATCAAGGTTGCTAGTCATACTCAGGGTTAAGTTGGTCTTTCAGTCTATACCAGGGGTAGGCAAGTAGATTCTGCCGCGGGGTGATTTTTGTCGGAGCGGATGGTCGGGTGGCCTAGGGAGAGGGAGAGAGGGAGAAGTAGGGAGAGAGGGAGAAGCAGAGGGAGGGGGAGAGAGGGAGAAGCAGGGAGAGAGGGAGATAAGTAGAGAGAGAGGGAGGGAGAGTTAGGGAGGGAGGGAGCGAGGGAGAAGCAGAGAGAGGGAGGGGGAGAGAGGGAGAAGCAGGGAGAGGGGGAGGGAGAGAGGGAGGAGAGGGAGAGGAGGAGGGAGGAGAGGGAGAGGAGGAGGGAGGAGAGGGAGAGGAGGGGGGAGGAGAGGGAGAGGCTACAATGTGGGGATCTCATGCATGGTAATAATTACATGACTTGCATCCTTGGCACAAAGTTATTATATTCTACTCAATCCATTGGCTTCATTAATGTCGTTCAGGAATACAGGTATTTTTATACTCCACGGCACAGTAAGCAAGAATAGTTAGCTAGTTACGTTACTTCATCTGCATTGCATGGAAAATATCAGCAAGGCAAGCTTACAAAATTGTACATTAAATTTGCAGTAAATGCTTTAGCTAGCAAGATTCTTTACATCCACTGTTTCACTAGACGACAGTCGGTTTGCTGAAGAATTACACCCATAAAGCCAGAATTACACCCATAAAGCTAGCCAGCTAGCTGGCTAATGTTAGCTAGTCAGCTAGCTTGCTTAATCGCAATTTTCTTAAATTAACTTTATGACAAAAAAATATGCATAATCGTTTGTCTCTCCATTAACATATTCCTCTCAACTGTACATTTTTTGCATGATTCGTTATGACGTTATAATCACTTACATTTGCTTCCATCCTAGTATTTTTGTCAGCCATCTTTGCTGAAGAAAGACTCCAGCCTTGGGTCGCATAGCGTCAAATTCGTCATGGAAACCACTCGATATGATTGGTTATCGACAAGCGGTCGCCGCTGGTGATTTCAATAAAGCCACGTTCGCACCGCCATTGAAAATGAATGGGAAGCGGTGTCTCACCGCGTGGCAGCTTTTGATAGTGTACACGGACCACAGTCACTAGCGCGTGCAGCATCCTCTGCAACAGCAGCCTCCCCCAGGTCCTAGTGCCCGCCCAGTAAGCAGTTTAAGATGCTAAAGCCCCCCCTAAAATAGGCCTAGCGACGTCCCCGGTGGTAGGCTAGATCACATATCATGAAACTTCTCTTCAGGTTTTGCTTGACTGATACCCAGCCTAATGTTTTTTATCTTATCTCTGAAAAATACCGCAAACTCATTACATTTAGATGTAGAGGATAGTTCACATGCTGTAGGTTTGCAGGGGTAGGATTTAGGTTTGCGGGGGTAGGATTTAGGTTTGCGGGGGTAGGATTTATCTTGTCGCCAATGGTGTCGAGCAGAGCACTCTCAAATTATTCTGATTATTAGTGATCAAGTTAGAAAAATTAGCCCGTCTGGTATCTCTAATTGCCTATATATTCCTAGTTTCTCTCTCAGAATATCGTAATGGACCTGCAACTTTTAATTGATTAGTTTCCTCACTCATCCTCTCATAACATAATTATAATATTTTTTACATTGCAAATTGACCACAACTAAGCCCAAAAATAGCAATCATTTCATACATTTATTACATGTAGACACAATTACATATCTCTTTTTTTATTTGTGGGAATACTTGGTGATTTCCTAAATTAAACACATTTGTAGTTTTACCAAAAACTAAAATCCCTCCCATAAAATATATAATAACATATATATTTGTTTAGTTTTTTTGCTAAAAACTTTGGGGGCCGTTGGCTGGTTTTGGACCGTGGGCCGCCTGTTGCCCACCCCTGGTCTACACTGGTGGTTTCATTTAGCCCTTACCTGTACTGTGTGTAACACGACATATAAATACCACTAATCACTGATTCAATAGAATAGGATGTGATACAATATAAATAATTTTTACTAATAGATTAAATTATACAATCATGGTCACATAGCAATGTGTCTCTTACACCCTTTTCACCCAGTGACTGTGTCCCACTTTGAATAAATTTTATTGGACATATTTAAAATACATAGAAAAATACATCCCTTAAAAATGACAGATGATTTAAAACACACTAAAGTCTACCATCCTTGCAATTATATTAGAGTCTAGACAACCATGGACCCATAACAATGTGTTTCTTTCGTCCATTATTTTCCATCCTTTCCCACCATACCCCTGCCTCAGTCTCCAGACAGGTCAATCAGCTCCCAGACAACTTTATTAAACTGGAACTTCTTTCACCCAGGAGAATTGCTCTCACTCTGCTCTCCAGTGTTTTATTCCCTCCACCTTCTCCAGTACGATGCACTCCTCAGAACTCAGCATCCCAAAATAATGTTTGTGTGTGTGTGTGTGTGTGTGTGTGTGTGTGTGTGTGTGTGTGTGTGTGTGTGTGTGTGTGTGTGTGTGTGTGTGTGTGTGTGTGCCCGTGTGTTTCCGCGACTGTGTGCGCACGTGTGTGTGTGTGTTTATGTTAGAGGTTACAAGGAGTAGTTCAGACTACTAGGCTCCTTCCCAAACTAATTACAGCCAGTGATGTTTGGGTTGTTTGCGGCTCAGAGGTGATTCCATTTTGATTTCCGGAGGAGAACACGATATATGGATGTGAGGGAACATTGTGTTTATCACTCCTGACATACCTGCCATCCTACCGGGTCTCAATATACTCTCTCTCTCTCTCTCTCGCTCTCGTTCTGTCAGTGAGTGCACTTTGTAATTGGAATGCAGCTCTTTCTTCCTTGACTGGAAACCATGGCAACGATAAAAATACTTCCCAAGCAAGATTGCAATAAGTCTTCTTACAGAGATGGGAGGAGGGGGGGTTCAGACATTTGTGTTAATCTGTATGTTATTTGAGACGTTGGTATTATTTTGTATTGAGAATTCATAAGTGTACAATAAGCACAAAAAGGAAGCACAAGTGTAAATACTAGACAGTGGCGCCCCCATCTGTCTAAATGTTAAAAGCTCTGGGTCAGACTTGTCTGGTCCAGTTACTTAGGGGAGAGTGGGGTAAGGAGAGCTATTTATTACATTCAGCATCCCTCTGTCAGTGAAATATAGTATTATTTCTAACAAAGACATCTACATATATTTCAGGATGTTGTGTATCCCTGGAAATAGTCAGAACTCATGTAAACATTACGGTTTTGAAAACAAAGCTTTTTTAAAACCATCTTTATTTCCCAAACATAATTCAACATACTCACAATCGCTTTTTTGTCTTTTAATATTTTTAAGCATAGGCTTAACACCTAACAAACACTTTGTACTTTTTAAAAACACATTTAACATAGGCCAGGCCCTGTTGTTACCTCATATCCCACCAATAATGCCTTGCATTACCCTGAAACATCGTCTCAACTTACTCCAAGGCAAACATTTGGACTTTATTAGCCCACACAGCTACAAGGAAGCACTTTCATGCTAGGTTTAGGACCTCATATTGAAGCTTATAGAGACAACAAGCGATGTATAAAACACTCTTAAAATGATCTACTTTAGATACAAGCATTATGAAAACCTATAACACAATACATTCATTTGACTTTTAAGACGTAACTTGCTTAACACTTTCTCCATGTGGTTTCTTCCTTCACAGACTGAATGAAATGATGACCTCTTCTTAAATATTTGGTCAATTTATTAATTTTGTGTATGGCTTCCAATAAACAAGGGTTGCTTTTTGTTCGGCTCAACTTACCCCACTCTCCTCTACTGTGACTGAATATGGATGTCTGACAG
This sequence comes from Thymallus thymallus, assembly GCA_023634145.1. Taxonomy (NCBI): domain Eukaryota; kingdom Metazoa; phylum Chordata; class Actinopteri; order Salmoniformes; family Salmonidae; genus Thymallus; species Thymallus thymallus. The sequence goes on from CM042424.1 coordinate 7,358,662, forward strand.
TTAGCTTACATATGGTAGCTGTTAGACTTAAAATCTATTGACACTAGTTGTGTCTCTCATTGAAGAGATATCGTCTAAGCATCTCGAGGTATTTTATCTCTTCCTGTGAGTTCGCTAAAACTAATTGTTACTCATGAACGCACGGGAATCATTCATAAAGCCCTCATATTTCTGCTAATATGAGAGGTTAATGAACATCTACACTTGTCCTCTGAAGAGGCAGTTTTTCTGAAGACTGGAGGAATCTCTCCACATGTCAATGAAGCCTGTAAAGTCAGCTTGACCATTAACCCGAGGCTCCACAGGAAAGCACCCTGCCTCGTTTGATATGGCAGAGCAGGGAGAGAGGTGGAGCGCTCACACACACAGCGGGAGAGGGGAGGAAAAGCGGAGGAGAGATGAAATGTCACAGAATCCTTTCCAAACAGTCAGAATGACCACTCTAATTCTAATCGAAGCTGCCAAGTTTACGGAGAGAGGGAGGGAGTGAGGGAGGGAGGGAAAGAGGGGAGAGGAATGAGAAAGAATGGAGGGACATGAAGAGACAAAGGGAGGCGTAGGGAGGAAGAGAGAGCAAGGGGGAAAGTAAAGGAGAGGACTGAAGACTAAAGGGGTTCAGAGTAGCACTACTGACGCCTGCCCTCTTCCTTCCTGCCTCCCTCTTCTTTCTATCTGTTCCTTTGATGCAGGAAAAGAGAGGTATCGAGCGGAGTGCTCTGGGAATAGGATTCCTTTCAGTCCCTCCGCTCAAAGAGGCTTATAATGTGGCCCTGCCGAGCAGACAAAATGTGAATCCACTTCAAGTGTGGACAGAGTGACAATAGGTTGTCTGTATTAGGGTCTTTCAACAAGCAGAACACGAAACCACCTACACAGTCATTTCAACAACAATACCCTCACTCTGAACTCAGGGCTTTGAAATCGAAAAATACCTGTGATTCCTTTCTGGAAATGTAGGAAAAACAAAAAGTGTTTTTTTTTCTCCCTTTGCGGCCTTGCTTTCATTACTTCAATGCTTACAACTAGGGTTGCAAAATTCCGGGAACTTTTAATACATTCTCTGGTTTTCCCGAAATCCCAGAATCAGGAGGGAATAAGCAGGAAATACACAATCATCCAACCAGGTGTTCTGGAAAACCAGAGAATTTATTGAACGTTCCAGAAATGTTGCAACCATACTTACAACACACAGCTGGTTGAGTTAGAAAGGTTTTGCGGCCTTGCTTAGAACAAATAGAAAGCAGGTTGAGTTACAAAAGTTTTGAAGTAAAGTACTGAGGTATGTTTTGTGTTCCATCTCCCTTCAGGTATGGATGTGTGGGGGCAGTATGTACGACGTACCATGCTCCCGAGTAGGACATATCTACAGGAAATACGTCCCCTACAAAGTGCCGTCCGGAACAAGCCTAGCCAGAGTAAGTCAGAGTGACCAGTCAATACACTGCTTCCATGAACTGGTTATGGCTAACATGCAGCCATTTTGACTAGTTGTCTATTCATTAATTGGCACATGGCTGATAGTCAAACTGAGGATGGAGTTCCAGCCATCTATCTGATTTAAGATGAGGTCTGACTAACTTGGCGCACTGTGGCCTGTGCTGCTAAACACACAGACAGTGCATCACCTTACCCCATCTCTCCCACCCGTGTCTCTCCCTTATGTCAGAACCTGAAGAGGGTGGCCGAGACATGGATGGATGAGTACACGGAGTTCATCTACCAGCGGCGTCCGGAGTACCGCCACCTGTCCACCGGGGACCTGACGGCCCAGAAGGAGCTGAGGAGACACCTCAAGTGTAAGGACTTCAAGTGGTACATGAACGCTGTGGCCTGGGACCTGGCCAAGTACTACCCCACTGTGGAGCCGCTGCCTGCCGCGTGGGGAGAGGTAGGAAGTTAGGAATACACGCAGAACGACCACACACACACATACTAGAGCCCGTACGCACACAGACCGAGGTAACACACATACAGAACAAATTAACACACTCGCAAGAGCCCGTACACACACACACACACACACAGAAAGGCATATAAAAGCATATGTGATTACCTTAGAATCCACAATGAAACATCAGGTCTACAAGGGCACATCATGTTTTCGAGGGTCACAAATACAAATTACAATACTTAGGGCAACATAAACCAACTGTATACATGCCACCAGTAACAGCTAAGGCTGAGCAGTATTCACAGGCTGATTTGAAGTCCTGCCTATTTGTAGCTGGTATTGTAATGAATGGATCTATTTCCAGACACCAATACATCAGCTGAGAGACGATCCCTAAATGCCTCCACAGGTGTGTCACGAAGGCTATCATTCTACCTTAGGTGTGTCCAAAATGGCACCCTATTCCCTTGATAGTGCACTGTTTTTGACCAGGGCCAAGAGGGCTCTGGTCCAAAATAGTGCACTATTTAAAACTCATACCATGTTCATTGATTTATGAATGTCTGGCGCTCGCCGAAATGTAATGCGTTTCTCATATCGAACAAGCAGCCAGCAGCCTGGTAATGAAATGTTTTAAAGTAGACAGTGTAACAAAAGGGACACAGCTGGACTGTATGCATCACTGCCCCCACAAACCATAAGTAGGAGCTCTGCATTGTACGTCTGTCTCTACTTCTTCACATTCTCCATAAATGTGATATGCAGTTTGCTGCGTCGTATCCTGAGATATATATATATATATATATAATGCGTCTCGGCGTTACCTGTGAAGGGATGGGGCTGGAGATGGCCTTAGCACTCGATCTGTTCTCTGACACACACACACACACTAACTCACTCTATCTATCTGCACTCTGTGAGGATGGGATCTAGCCTCAGGCAATCATGCCCCGGTAAATGCAGGAGTTGGAATCAGGTAGCCTAGAATCCACACTCGTATTCTCCGTTTACCATTTAAACAGTGGGGATTCCAGGCTAAGAATCAGGTATTCATGGAGATTGTTTCCCAAGCAGTTTTTTCCATAGGGAGGTTGGGGGCAGGAGTGGTTTTAATCATCACTGGATAGATGGTTAGATGTACCTGGAATATTCACATATTAATTAATCCTATGTGCCGGAAGGTAACTTCCTCTCAAGCCCCTGAAACATTTCAGAAAGCTCACGGCGAACACGTTGCACGTTAATATGAAAAATGTAATTAATTTTGCGTTAGATATAATTGGATTCCTTGCTCTGCCTTCTTTTAGAAAATCTAACTTTCGGTGTTATTCTGGCGTCCTGGCCCCTGGGTCAGGGTACTGATGATAATAGATAGAATGGAATTCCGTCTCTGCAGTGACCCACCTTTCCCGCTCTCCGCTGTTCACGTCTACAAGGCCATTAGCACAAATTGTACAAGCACACACACACAACACGAGTCCCAGCTTATTACCGTCCCCGCTGATTAACCACACCTTCCGTATTAGCCAGAGGTGAAAATGGATAGTTAATAGGAAGTGAAGCGGTGTCTATCTTGATGAGAAGATGTTTGCACGGTAGGTAAATATCTGTTTTTTCCTCCCCCGGGTGAGGATGATAGTAATTTTACCGTCAGGCTGACAGCTTCATGTGCCGTCTCTTCTCTGGCTCTCACCCTGCCTGTCACCCCGCCTGTCACCCCGCTGTCACACCCGCCTGATCTATGGAACTATAAAGATCCCTCATTGGGTATTCAAGCCCAGATTTCAAGACCGAGAGACAAGGGAGGAAAGGGAGAGAGAAGAGGAAGAGGGGAGACAGACAGAGAGCGAGAGAGAGATAGACGGGGGGAACAAGAGGGACAACGAGAGAGAGAGAGAGAGAGAGAGGGAGAGGGAGAGGGAGAGGGAGGGGACGAGAGGGACAACGAGAGAGAGAGCGAGAGAGAGAGAGAGAGAGAGAGCTCAGATTAAACTTTACATCTCTGGAAGAGGACGATCAGGGGGTCAGCCTTCTGGACACCTTTGCCTCGGTGCTGTGCAGACTGGGTAAATAGCGGGCTGTCGCTCTGCCCCCCTCCCCACCATCCAATCTCCCTCCCCACAACTCCACACCACGGCTCCTTCAATAGGTCTAAATCACTTTAAGTGATGCAATCATCAGGCCTTTTGATTCGGCTCTAACTGTGTCTCCAGATCAGCGCTGGCATGTTGATTGTCATGGCATCAGGGATAAGCACTGTGTTTTGCTCCTGAGCCCATTTCAGACAGATGAGGCTTGGGAAAAGTAGAGAGTGAAGGCCCATTATGCAGTACAATTCGGCCTCCATTATTGGTCTTTCAGAGCGATAAGCAGTTTACTCCTAAAGACCCTGTGGTTAAATGCACTTTGTCGATGCGGGCGGCAGGCGGAGGGAGTTTGATTATTTGAAGTTCCTGAATTGCAGATGCAGGTGGGTATTATTTTGCATTTCTGACTGCACTTCTGGCAAAACTTTTTGCTTTGTTACACGGTATTGCTGCTCCACGGTTCCTGATAGAGACAAAAATGCAAAGTTTGTTTGCAGCATTTGAAGGACTAAACTCTTAATATTGTTTGCCATGTAAAATACTGTAGAACTTTGCAAAAAGATTTGTATTATTGGTATGTATTATCCTTTTGGAATAGTGTCCGATTGAATTAGGTCTATGTTCTGAACAAGGCAATTAACCCACTGTTCCTAGGCCGTCATTGTAAATAAGAATTTATTCTTAACTGACTTGCCTAGTTAAATAAAGGTTAAATAAATAAATAAAAGGAAAACTGCGTTTTCCCTGTCTTTTCTCGTTGGCTGCATCCTTGAGATTATAAGTCATCTTATCTCAGAGTAGAGCAATGGGTGGGTGAAGATGTGACCTTCCTGAGATTGGGCTGCCTGTGGAAAATTGGTCACATCTGACCTGTACCCAATGGATGTTTCTGTTGTTGTTCAAGGGGAAAGGTGAAATCACTTGTCTTGAATATGTCACTCATTCATGATGGGAAAAGGGGAGAGCCTCTCTAGTTTGGATGCAGGAGCAGCCAAAGGGACACCAAGCGCTGAGGCAAGAAATGTGTCGCCATTTTGTAGAGAATTGATCTTTCATTCCGTTCGTTTAGTTTTTTTTGCTCCATTTTTCAGAGCTCAAGAGTTTTTATCTCAACTCCACAACAGATAGATAGATAGATAGATAGGTACTTTATTGATCCCCCGGGGGGGAAATTTCATAAAAAGAAACAGGTTATTCTGTCCACAAATAAAAGCCCTAATCTGTACTCTATTATTAGAAAGACATTAACAACATTGAGGAGAGCTGACATTGAGTTGGTATACATTTTTATCAACATTTTCCGAGCCAACCATAGCATTGTTGTCAGACATTTTCCACACTAACAGTCAAACAATCGCCATTATTTGCCCTAGCCAATGACTTTGGCCCCATCTAGTGGTGAGCAGGGGTAACAACTTTTAAAAGAGAGTCAACCCTGTGCAAAACACCTCCCTCTGAGTATTCCATCCCTCGTCTCCCTCCTGTCAAATCCAGTGTCTCACTCTGACCTTGTAGGACCTCCTCTCTCCAACCATTCCACTCTTTCTCTCTTTTTCTCTCTCTCTCTCAATCTCTCCCTCTCTCTCCCGCTCTCTCTATCTCTATCTATCTCTCACACACTATAACTCACTCTCCCCCCCCTCTCTCCTCCTCTGCCCTCTCGCTTCCTCCTCTCTCCTCTCCTCTGCCCTCGGCCTCTCTCTCTCTCCTCTGAATGTGTTAGTGAGGGCTACAGAGACAGACAGAGACCGGGCTACTTAAGATGCAGTGCTGCTGGACTCGTGCATTATTGAGCCTTACTGTGACACCAGCCAAGCTCACCTGAATGCTATAAAGAGAATTAGGCAAATGAGACAGTCAATCAAATGTGTGTGAGAGCCAAGTAACTCTGAAACTTTAAAGGTTTTCACAGTAGGGGTGTCTATTAACTCCGGTTTAGAGGGAGAAAGATGCTCCAGGAACCAGTTAGCTTATCTCTTACAGTCACTGAGAGTAGATCTTGTCAGCAAACTGAGAGCTTTGATACCATGTCATATCATATGCTGTTACTTAAAACCACATACTGTGTATAGATAGTTGGCTGCTTGTACTAAGTTACTGTGTACTATGTGTTTGGGAGGTTGCCATGGATTCCACTCGCTATACTCTAGAGTCCTGTGATCAGAGCGTCGAGCATCAGAGAGAAGCTGATGCTGTTGGCTTGTCGACCGGGATATCTCATCCTGTGGTCTATACATCTATAGATCTATTCTATACATCTATAGATCTATAATGCACAGTGTGTGTCCACGTGCATGTGTGCAAGTCTTCACCAGGCCTCCCTTTCGTTGTTTTTGGGAGGCTTCAGAGTGTGTGTTTTTGGTCTTAACTGAGTTCTCCCTCTCTTTGTGTCCGTGTAGATTCGTAACGCTGCATCAGGTCTGTGTATAGACTCCAAGCACGGCCCCACAGGGACAGAACTGCGACTGGACGCCTGTCTGAAGGAGGGGGCTGAACGCACCTGGGCACACGAACAGGTAGGTACATACTATATTATACTGTATAGTAGGGTGTAGTCTATACTTTATTATACTGTATGGCTCTAGGTGTACAGCACATCACTGGCCTGTTAATCATTCAGTCAGTCAGTCAGACAGTAATAGTCAGGAATGACCCCTCTATGAGTCCAAGCTGTTAATCAATCAGTCAGTCAGTAAGTAATTGTAAGGAATGTCCCTTCTATGATTCATACTGTTTTATTTATTTAACCTTTATTCAGGCAGGGAGTCCCATTAAAGCGGTAATCTGCGATTGCTACATCCATTTTTGGATTTCTGAATTAATAATATGTAACCATTGATACTTGAAGAATATAACTTACAAATGTTATTGTTTGAACTGCAGATTGACCCTTTAAGACCAAAGTCTCTTTTAACCATCACTGCACCTGTACACAGCCCATCTGTAAATAGCCCTCCCAACTACCTCATCCCAATATTGTTATTTTTGCTAATTTGCACCCCAGTATCTCTATTTGCACATCATCATCTGCACGTCTATCACTCCACATCTAAATTGTCATTATTTCGCCACTATGGCCTATTTATTGCCTTACCTTCCTAATCTTACTACATTTGTACACAATGTATATAGATTTTCTATTGTGTTATTGACTGTATGTTTGTTTATCCCATGTGTAACTCTGTGTTGTTGTTTTTGTCGCACTGCTTTGCTTTGTCTTGGCCAGGTCACAGTTGTAAATGAGAACTTGTTCTCAACTGGTCTACCTGGTTAAATAAAGGTGAAATAAAAAAGAAATAAAAAGAAATACCTTTTTGGGAGGGTGCCCTGCAAATCCTTTGATTAAAGATTATCATTGCAATCCTTTGATTAAAGATTAGTCGCAGCATGTGCTGCCTGCAAAACAGCCCTCGCAACGCTTATCTCTCAAAAGAACCATAACATATGAAATACACAGAACTACTCTAAAAGGGAAATTTCACCCAAAAACTATATTTTGGTATTTGTTTCATTAGTTCATTGTTGATATAGTCCCAAAATGTTTTGCTTTTTTTCAAGATATATAACTTTCAAACTACTGAAATGCATTTTGTATAGGTTTTCCATCGTACTGGCTGTATTTCTGTATTTTGAAAGTTATATATCTTGAAAAACGTGATTGCAATGGACTCATGAAACAAATACCAAAATATCCTTTCTGAGTGGAGTTTTCATTTAATACAAAGCAAGTTTAGGATACTGCAGCTGGCGATTTCTCCATATGCAACACACTTTCCTGCTGTTTACTGTTAAATCTGAAGAGATCATCACTGCTCTCTTGTGCCCATATTCATTCCCTCTAAAATGACAGTTAGGGTATTCATACTGTGAATCTCATAATGGAACTTGGATACCATGTTGTGCCTGTGTGTTTGTACTCAGATCTTTACATTCGGCTGGAGAGAGGACATTAGGCCAGGGGATCCTCTCCACACCAGAAAGTTCTGCTTTGACTCCATCTCCCAGAGTTCCCCTGTCACACTGTACGACTGCCACGGCATGAAGGGCAACCAGCACTGGAGCTATAGGAAGGTAACTTACATAGAAAACTATTATATTTAAGTAATATGCACGAGGGGGTGTGGTATATGGCCAATATACCACGTGGTATATTGCCCATATATAACAAATTGCTATTATAAACTGGTGACCAACGTAATTTTGTCATACCCGTGGTATACGGTCTGGTATACCACAACTGTCAGCCAATCAGCATTCAGGGCTCAAACCACCCAGTTTATAGTGTATCTGTATGGTACTTACTTACTTTACTTCTGTCTTGGCTTTGTATTACTTGTGGAACATAAATAATAAATAAATAATCAATAAACCTTACATCTTAGATGGAAGGTAAGGTAACAGAAAGCCACAGAAAGCCTGGTAACTTACATACCGTATGATTATTGTTATAACCTCACATCAAACACCTCATCATTCAAATTACTACCACAGCCACAGGATGGTAGCTTAATACACACAAGTTGTTTGGTCATTTCACTGCCACAGCAAGGCAATCTAACTAAATTGCTTTGATAACAGTCCTACAGACCAGGGAAATGTCCATACGTAGCCACGTAAACACAGTAGTCAAGGAAAGTAGGCCTGATGTATTCAGTCACAACACAATATTAAAGTCATCGGATAGAAAAGATGTACAATGTGCGTTTTTACTGCTGCATTCCGGATAGAGGAAAGTAATAGGGGATTTATTTGATCGTCGCACCACTCCCATTTCCTACACAACGTTTAGGGAGGAGAGATTCATGTTTAAAAATCAGTATGTCATTACAGTCCCATCTCTCTAAGGTTCTGCCTAGAATGACTCAGTGTGGTTCAGAGGTGCACAGATGCTAGCCTGAGTCCCAGATCTGTTTGTGCTGTTTGCCACTTCCATTATGAAATTTCCCCCCCGGGGATCAATAAAGTACCTATCTATCTATCTATCTATTACTGTGGCAAGACAACAGAGTCAGGTCTGGAACTCAGGCTACACAGATTCAATAGCCACTTATTAAAGGGCTGAGGTGGGCTTGCACAGTGCATGGTGGCCTTAAGGCTGTATGAATATTGTATATCAGGAAGGCGGACGCATGAGACAAGAACAAAATTACTGCCAAGAACCTCCGAGGCGTTCTCCACCTCCTCATCTTTCTCCACTCCTCCACATCTTTATCCCTCCCCACAGAATCCTTTCCTCAATTTGAATCCATCACTGGCTCTATTTAATAGTTTGCAATCACCATAGATAATATTTAATGGGAAGCCAGGGACTTATGTTTATTTTGTGTTGTCAGTTTTCAACGATGCATACTTCCTCTTTCTTTTGCAGCTGAATGTGTTACTTTTCCCTTTCTGTCATGGGAGGATGAACCCAAAGAATATACATTCAGAAAAGTAATGTAATGGTCCGTTGGAACTCGGGGTTTAAAAACTCTTGTGTGTTCAACTCATATTTCTCGGCCTAGTTTCACTCCCAAATTCAGGCCCCTCTCTCCATGAAATGAAGTAAACTACGATTAGAACGGAGGGAGGAAAACCCTTGTTGCCGGAGACAGGCTTACCTGTCTACTTTATTTGATTAATTTATCTCAATCCTTCTTTTCCTCCCTCTCTTCTCTCTCTGCCTCCTGCTCTCTCTCTCTCTCTCTCTCTCTCTCTCTCTCTCTCTGTCTCTCTTCTTTCTCACTCTCTCTTGCTTTTTCTTTCTCGCTCTGTGTATCTCTCTCCCTGGGCCAACACATACAGGATAAATCGCTGTACCACCTGGTGAGCAGCGGTTGCATGGACTGCAGTCCCGGTGATAAGAGGATTTTCATGAACAAGTGCGACCCTGGGTCTGAGACGCAGCAGTGGCTGTTCCAGAGATTCAACGCCACCGTCCTGGACAAATTCAACAGCGCTGCGGCTGCCAGCTCCTAGGAACCAGGCGCCAACCCCCACGACAACAACAACCCCCCTAAACATGTCTGCAATGCAGCAGCAAGCAGCCAGCCAGTTAGCTAGCGGTCCTGTCTCCCAGACCCCCCAGCTCATCAACGTGGGGGCTACCAAGGGGAAGAGAAGGGGGTTGGGGAGGGGGTACTGGGGCTACGTTTCTGTTCTGTCTGACGGATCCTCTGCCTGATTGGATCAGATCCAAAATGGAGGATAAAGACTCCTTCCTGGCCGAAAGAGATTCTGGGATTCTGCCTGGTTCTGCCCAATGGGCTGATGGGACGTTCAAGGTCGCCTATCCTCAGAGAACCAACCAGACTAGACTAGACCCAAACTAAGCCGCCACACAGGGGCACCTTGCTGGTCGAGGACACAGAAACTTCCAGAACACTCTCCTCTAGCTCCTCTATGGGTCAAAGGTCAAACACAGCAGGTCCAGTAGACTGGATTTGTTTGTATCAGGTTGAAAACGGAATGTTCCAACTGTCACTCTCTCAAGATCGCATGGTGGATTTGTATTATATCGGAGGCTCATTAAATTATTTGCTCATTTTTGTATGGCTATTTATTTTCCATTAATGTTTTATTATTATATATTTTGTATTTATTTATTTTGTCTTTTTTTTATAATAATAACTTATTAAGTGTATACTTGAATGGGTTTTTCAGATTTCTGGTCCCCGTGATTGTACGATTTGAAGTTGTGAAGTTCAGCCAATGAAAATGATGTAGCTGTCAACTTTGGAATCTAGTTTTGTTCAACGTTTTTTTTTTTTTTCAATAAAAAAGTAAGTAAACATTAATAAAATTTGAAAAAAGTACATGAAGTATTGAAATTGTATGGCGTGTTTGAGCATTTATATGATGACACATCTCCCAATGATATTACATGTAGACTTATGATTATGCCTGTGGGTGTCGTTCAAAAGTGATGGTTGTGTGCCCTCTTTTAAAGAGTTTTCATAACTCATGTACATGTGCACTAACAGGACGATTCAGACTTAGGAAATGTATGCCTTTTTTACACGTTTTGATTTAAGCACTTCTCAGTATTTGCTATTCAGACTTACACTATGAACGTGCGTAACGAGGTTTGCCGGTGTGATTCCCTTGCGCACAATGTATGCATTTTATACAATTCCAGAAACACACCCACTCGGTGGCCCACCAATTTGATCAGGGAGTTTTTCTCTGTTCATTTATCTAAAGTGATCCCTTTAATCGCCAATACCAGTAGAAAGCTGAAACATGATGATGGCCAGATGTTGCACAACGATTTCATTCAATAAGTCATCGTTTTAGTCAAAGTATGATATATTTGGGCTTGAAGTGACAAATCCGAACTGCCCACTTTGTGCAAATCCATGTGAATGCAGTGTCTTTTCTTATGATATGACATACAGATTATTTTCAGCCTACTTTTCATTTCAGTGCTGGGGTTTTATTTGAATGTTACCAGCCACCAGCATGGCATTGTTTATAAATCAGGAACAGCTGCAATGTTATTCCTCTTCGCTACTGAGATGACAGCCTTTGTTCCTCTTGGCCACCTGAGACATGGAGCAAATTAATTAAAATTTTTGCGCCTCCTTTTTTCTTACCAGAAAATAGTTTTTGACCCCTAAAGTTTTGTGTCACTACACGATCCACTGCTTTGATTGGTGTAATGTTAGCTAGAAACCACTGGTGTCTATCCAGATGATGAAAAGGCACCCGCAAAAGAAAATACAAGGAATTTATAGTTACATGTCATGTGGCGTGCATGAGAAAAGTAATTGTAGCCTATCATTTCAGTTCCCCTGTGAGAACCATGAGCACGGGCTGATTTTCTATACCCCAGCCGAAGCCTGACCGCAGCCTACCCACCAAAGGTTGCACCATGTCCATTACAATGTATACTGAACAAAAATATAAAATCAACATGTAAAGTGTTAGATTGTTGCATGTTGCGTTTATATTTTTGTTAAATATAGAAAAACATTATTCTTCAACTATTTACAGTATATGGCGGATTCGCAACCGCAATAAATGGACAATGTCAAAACCTTGGAGATAACAATAGATGGCAAAGTCAAAGATAGTTCAGTGGTTTCCATCTGTGGCGAAGTTAACCCTAAATCAATGCTCATGACAAATCCAGCTCCAGAACCAGCCATAGAGCCAGCTAACTAATCTATTGAATACGGTGTAGTAAAAAAAAAAAAACATTAGCTAGTTAGTTAATGGTTTTCAAGATAGCTAGCTAGCAAGATAAGGTTAGCATCCTAGCTAGCTACACTGACAACTGTCAGTGTCCTGTTTGTTGATGTTTATCTCTAGGACAGGAAATTACATCAAAATCGTTGCGGAAACTTCCTCTGAGGAGAATGCTTTCAGAATGGAGATCAATGAAAGATAGCCATCAAAACATATGCATATTTATCTCCGTTTGAGAACTCATGCATAGATTACAAAACACTGATGTTTCACAATAATGTATGTTTAGGGATGTTTTCATGAATACTAAAGGTTCATGGAAAAATAGGGTTTCATTCATGTTGGAATATTAGTGTACAAAGAGTAATAATAGAGAGAATAGTGTACGATAGTATACCCACGTTTTAAATACACTACCATAAAAAGTCACAACCATTTTTTTAATTTCACCTTTATTTAACCAGGTAGGCCAGTTGAGAACTAGTTCTCATTTACAACTGCGACCTGCCATCCCCGGTCTCCACTACAATAGTATACCCTGGCCTATTGCCCGCACTCGAATGGAATTGTGCGATGACAGGGCCAAGTATTGTGCCATGCGTATTGTGTCAAACTGTTACAAATTTACGGCTGGGCCTGAGCTCCATAATGATTTAATTAGCCTACATGTCAATTTTACAGACGAAGCAAATTAAGGTAAACAAAACAATGATACATTGGCAGTTAAATATGTGTGGTTATTTCTGAGAGTGCCCAAAGGTTAATTTGGCGCGACTGTCATTGTGCAAAGCTTTGCCTCATCATCACATGCTGCGGTAGCTACCCATTTGGCTAGCGTCTCCATTTTTCATCACTGCAAGTTAAAAGGCCAGAAACTTTACTCCCAACCCTCTCCCAGCTATTTTGCCCTCTGTATGGTGCAGCTGTCAACATCCTGGTTCTCAATTTATGCTATTTTGATTCCTCTGTCAGTTTTTATCCATTACATTGGGCAGACAGACCAGTTCCCTGCCTCCTCCCACTGCCACTTGCCTTTTTAATTTTTGAGATAGTGCTGTAATCAATTGGTTGTTATCTTGGATTGAGCAGACCTTCCATTACATTTCCGATAGCTCCATGTAAGACATAACTCTACCATTCCAATGTACAATATAATTTAAAAGCATAATACATTATCTTCTCAAACATATTCCCCATAAATACAGGTATTTTATCAACTAGTCCATTTGATTTCAACCAAATTGTTGTAATATTTGTTCTGTCCTTTCTGCATTGCCTGTTTGAGAAAAAGAGATACTTTGAACCAGGTTTCATTGTCAATTAACCGAAAATGACAAGTGTCAATCTGCATAAAGGCAAAAAGCTTTTCTTAGAAATCTACTTGAGAACCAATTTTGGTTTAAGTAAAGCTTTTGGTGAGAGGTTTAGCGATTTAATATTTCAGCCCACCAAATTCATATTCATTATAAAGATAGGCACGCTTTATACATTTTAGTCATTTAGCAGACGCTCTTATCCAGAGCAATTTACAGGAGCAATTGGGGTTTAGTGCCTTGCTTAAGGGCACATCCACAGATGTTTCACCTAGTCAGCTCGGTGATACAAACCAGCAACCTTTCGGTTACTAGCCCAACGCTCTTAAACGTTAGGCTACCTGGTTTAGCGTCCCAGATAAAACAAAATATTTTTTTCTCATGTGAAATGAAAAATTAGTTATCAAGAGTAGGCAGCGCCATAAGTGAGTAAACTGTGATATGGATAATGAGTTAATCTGTTAATATAATTGTTTTGTATGCTTTATAGTTTGCTTCCATGACTGGTGTCACATTCATCTCCAGTGATCAAAAGGAAAAATCTATTATTATTTACAATCACCTTCTACAAACAGATTACTACTACTTATCAATAGATCTTATCAATTTATTAATTACAGTGCATGGAAAATGGTGTTATTTCTATCAAAAAAGAGAAAGTAGATGTTTTTCACTTGGAACCAACAGGTTTGCTCGACCTTATTCATGGTTTCTTTGCGCGTAAAGGTGGTGGAATTAAGTCAAAGTCAGAATACGTGTATCTGTAGACACTCCTCTGCCACACATCCATTTCTGTGATCTCCACCCCAAACAAATACCTGGCTGGCATACGTGTTTCTCCATGCTTAATGCTGCGTTCGTAACCAAGTAGGAGGTGGGAATTTACCAGTTGTGAAGTCATAAATACCAGTTGGATGCGTTCACGTCCTTTGAACTCGTTGAGAAACGCAGATTGGCTAATGACAAACAAGCTGCATCAAACATAAACTAGAAGTACAACTATCATGCTTGTAAACACATTATAGTGTTCAAAAAAATATTAATAGATTGCTTTTTATAAAAAATGTTTTGTTTCATTAACTGATGACTGTTATTTATCGAATCAACTAACTATGTGTAATTGTTACTTGATTAAATTAATCATGTAACAATTAACTCATTAGGATTTGGGGCACCACGGAAGAAGTTGTTTAACTAGTTACCATCTCCTGAATTAAAATCTAGAAGATAAATATGTATCTATTACATCGGTAACAGTCAATTATTAATCATTACCTTATATCATATCATCATTCTGAACAGTCGTAAAATTATTGGATCTGCAAAAACTCCAGCCTTGCTCATGATTCAGTACTACACAAATTGGTTTGATTATTTATTTACTAGTTAACTAAATAATAACAAATAAACATACACGCCTAATACATGAGAAAAGGTCCCTAGTGGACTAACAACAACATGACTGCTTGTTTACCAAAAGAGGGAGGGGTAGAGAGAGAGAGGGAGAGCGAGAGAGAGAGAGAGAGAGAGAGAGAAAGAGAAAGAGACACATCGTTGATACATTTGGAAACTACCCTCATTGTAATCATATTCTTAGCACACAAACCACCGCCCGTTTGGAGTAAGAAATCATGAATGTATTTACGCTGGAATTCCTTAGTTCGTTGTTTATCTCTGTCGGACCAAGCCTTCTTGGGAAGGGGTTTGGTTGGGGTCTCCCTTGGGTGTAAGGCTCTGATTGTCCACCAGAGGTCACAATGTCCTTCTTAGTTGTCTGGTCTCCAGTGGGTGTTCATTCCTCAGAACGGCTACTGAGCCGTACCAGTGATTGTCTGAGAGGGGGTTTTCTCCTTTCTCCACCTCGTGTGGATAATCAAAATTCCAAACCACTTTACACGGGCAGCTGCAGACTGGCAATGTTCGGGTTTAGTCTGGGAGGTTCTTCACCTTGTGTTGAGGTTCAACGTTCCAACCATTACAAACGTATAGACAACCGTCTCACGTCTTTCTGGTCTGGTAAGTGAGTTGCTTTCTTCACCTAGTGTTGAGGTTCAACGTTCTAACCATTTTAAGCGTGTAGATCCACTCCACGCTGTTCTGGTCTGATGGTTGATTAATCTTCCAAGCCTTTATGCACTCTGGGTAAAAGGGGCGTTCCATCATGCTGACACAATCTCTGAGCTCACTCGGGACGTGGCTACTCCCTGTGCAAAGTATCATCAAAACTATTATCTCATTAGAAAACTAAAATCACATTCCTATCTTAACAAAAATACTTTTGTAATTTCTCATATTCCATATACAATGTAAAATATGAAAACTTGACATACAGTATATAGTGTGTATACTTTTCAAGTAACAGTATCTGATAGACAACAATACTTTTTTCACCTCTTCCACACAAGTTACAATGCTTGTCTTTCATAATTTGGTCTTGTGTAGTGTCAGCGTTTGTTGCTGGCATGTCATGCCTACATTTTCTAATCTTGCCAATGAAAAGATAATTAAAGTAGTTGGCAATATCAGTGGGTTTTGTGATGAATGAACCATCTGATTCAATGAATGATGGAGCTGAGTTTGCCTTTTTGCCCAAACTTTTATTTAAGGTGCTCCAAAGCTTTTTACTATCATTCGTTCTATAATTTATCTTTGTTTCATAGTATAGTTTCTTCTTATTTTTATTCAGTTTAGTCTATGATTTACAGTACGTTTGCCAATCGGTTGTGCTGCCAGACATAGTATGTGACGTCAGAGGTCAGCATGTGGGAGAAGTGGGAACTCAGAATGATAGATGAGTTTCCCACTAGTAATTAATTACCAGTTGGCATTCAAGTAGATTTTTCCCAGTCGTATGTGGTAAATTCCCAATTCCAACTTGGTTACGAATGCAGCATTAGTTCAAGGTCATAATCATAACTGTTCTGAAGGATCACGCTGTCTCTCCAACCATTCAAATACCATCTGGACACGCCCCCTCTCCTTCCAATTCACCACACCTGAACTAACTCTGCTAATCACCATTCCTCTACCATTCCTCCGGTATATAATCAGCTTATTTTTAGCTTGCTGTTTGTTCAGTGATTGTGTTGGCAGACCAATTCCTATATTGCGCTGTTGGGTTTGTGGGTCCTTACTAAAAGTAAGTGCCTTATGTTCAGTAGTAATTTAGAATCTATATATTGGTTATGTTTGCAAGCCCATATTTTGACCTAATGTCTGCTCAGGCCCAGTATATTCCCTGCAGTGCAGCATGTTCCATATCCTTGTTTATCCTAGCTTGTGTATGTATATGGTGTAGGACACTTTCTATATTATCATGTTAGTTATGGCACTAGTCAGTCAGCCCCCATGTGCTCCCGTGTCTATGTGCTGTGCCTTTTTTTGTTTAGTTAATAAATACCCTGAACTGGAAACCTTGTCTTCAACAGGTTTAGTGGCAATATCACTCCTCAACCGAGGTTAAGATAGTCCACACTAGTCATTTTCTTTAGTAACATAACACTGCTAGATATATAATGAGTAGTAACACAACTGAAGGAACCAGTTTGTGATTTTCCTCCCTTCTACTGTCTCAAATTATGCCTCATCACTCTCCCACTTTATTTTATGAAACACGTTTTACTTCATTGTAGGAGGCTGATGTGGAATGTCAAGTCACCTCAATGCTATCTGCAACACACCTTATGTTAATATAAGGCTGGGATGGGCAACTCGTGGCCTCCCTTTTGATAATAGCATACACAAGGTGCAATTTTGAAATTTGGTTTGCCTCAGCAGTCACTAACTTAGCCCCCTCAGCTAAATGTTTTTAAATGGGTAAACTAATCTAGCGGCCAGCTATATAACCTTGTAGTAAACATAGTTGAAATATCAACCGAGGTGGGGCCCATTAATCATCAGTTATTATATTAAACCGCAAACATTTGCCTCCACCTGATGGCAAAATGTGTAGAAATGCTGCTGCCCCTCATGAGTTCTGTTTTTTTGTGGCCCCCACACCATCATACAATCTGTAAAGTATTTTCAGATGCACATTTTCAATAAATGTAACATTACTATAATTTCAATCTGGTTTCAAGTTGTATAAGTTGTATGTACAGGATACGCATGGTGTACGTCGTCTAACGAAATGCTTACTTGTAGGCTCTTTCTCGACAACGCAACAACAATACGAATAATAAAAGATAAGCATATGAACAAAGTAATTGGCAGTAGAATAGAATAATACATCTGAACTTTTGGCATTTAGCATCCTCATCCATATGTAAAAGTATTGTATACAGAACAAAAATATATATACATAACATTCAATGATTTCATTCAATGATAAACTGAGTTACAGTTCATATAATCAATTTGTCACATGTGCCGAATACAACAGGTGTAGACTTTACTGTGAAATGCTTATTTACAAGCCCTTAACCAACAATGCAGTTAAGAAATAAGTGAAGTAAAAAAATAGAAAAATTAAAGCAGCAGTAAAATAACAATAGCGAGGCTATATGCAGGGGGTACCGGTACAGAGTCAGTCAATGTGCACATGTTAGTCGAGGTAATTGCGGTAATCTGTACATGTAGGTAGAGGAAGTGACTATGCATAGATTATAAACAGGATATCATTCAAATACATGATAGGCCCTAATATATGGATTTCACATGACTGGGAATACAGATACCTTTCCCTTTCTTAAGTAGGGGCGTGGATCAGAATCTTTCGTGTGTGTGTCTATCACAGGAGGTTGGTGGCACCTTAATGGGGGAGGATGGGCTCGTGGTAATGGCTGGAGCGGAATTAATGGAATGGTATCACATTAATGGGTTCCATGTGTTTGATGCCATTCTATTCGCTCCGTTCCAGACATTATTATGAGCCGTCCTCCCATCAACAGCCTCCACCGATCTCTATCTCCGGAATACACTCGAGTCAAACATGTTTGACACCTCCAGGATATTTAAGTAGCAGAGGCCTACAGTATGCTTTTGAAATGTTTCACATCTCAAATGTATTGTTATTTTGTGCATAAAATGGAAAATCACTTACAGTATGTGACTGAAATACACATGTCAATACTTGAAACTACCAATAACATATTCAAAAGGCAGCACTGTTCCAAATATGGTGACTGTAAACTAGGTGACATATCTGTGATGTTGGCATTCACAAAATGTTATGTTTCCCTTGCTTGGCTCCACGCAGGATGGAACAATGTGCAATCCAGGATCCTGGGACGTCCCTACCTTAAACCATAACCCTTACCAAACAACCCTTAACATTTCAACTTCAATGGGGGTGATGTAAGAGTTGGGACGTCCCAGGATCCCGGATATGAAGGACCTAAAGACTTGCATTAGTGGTTATAGCCTACCGAAATGTGGCAATGTTGAATTGTTATGCAAATATAATCCACTAATCAAACAAGCCTGCAGCTTCCTGGTTTTAATTGTTCCACATCCGCGTGTCCGTCTACCTTTTCAACCTGAGTTCCAATTTCGATAAGCTTGCATGGTTCTAGAAATCGGAGGCATGCCTTATATTACAACTTTTGCTCGCATTAGGGCGGTGTGATTGACTGAGAGCAGCTACATGCGGAGGTCCGGAGAGGGATTCGATCAGGTTGGCTCGATTTGGGATCGCAACTGGCTTTGGCAAGCAGAGGTGCCACGGAGTAACGGGGTCTTATTTTCAAAATGAGGTTAAAAGTTGGATTTATTCTCCGTAGTGTAATAGTTATTGGCACATTCTTAGGTCTTGTGCTGCTTTGGGCTTCCCTTTCGCCGAAAGAGAACGACGAAAATCCCTTTGCTAAACGGGTGAGTTATCAATTAAAACCAGCTTTCTATTGGTCTAACGTTACCATTAATCTTTTTTCATGTGTTTGATTGTAGTTATGCATACTATAACCATTTTTTTTGCACGTCATTCTGGCTAGCATTAGCTAACCATGTTGCTAGCTGGCTGCCAGTCTGAGTCGTTGTCATGGAGATTGTTAGTGTTAGGGAGTATTTTATTTAGCTACTGTAACGTTCATTGAGTGTTTAAATGTCATTTGGACTTAATGACAGTCTTGCTAGTTAGCTATTTTCTTGTACATGTTTCTCTCTAACGTTAACTAGTTAATCAGCCAGTAAACGTTAGCTACAGCTAGCTAGCTAGCCTTCCTGCATTGAACCCCACTGATTCCTGAATGTCCGCTTGCGCGTTAAGTCCTATTTAAAATGCTTGGACGACAATAACATCGAACATACCCGGAAGGCTTTAGCCTGCTAGCTGTCTCTCGTTCAAAATGTCTCCGTTTACTCACGACAATAGCTATCATTGTATAAAAAGGCACTACCAAGCTTGTAAAAACGTTTAGTGTTGAAATGACACGTAGCCAGCTGGCAAAACGAATGCCTGGAAAGCTAGCTACGTTAATAATGCAAGCCTGAAGCTAAACTCACCTGTCAAGACCCGCACAGAAGCCGTGTGTTGTCTTTGTCAAATAAGTGATACTGTGTTAAATTCCACGGCATTGTTTATCTTGTTTAGCAATGCAATGTTTTTAGCCATGTTTTCTGTGAACATCATGATCATAAACGCATGTGCATACCGTAATGTGGCCAGAGAAGGAATTCTACTGTAAACTAATTGCTGGGGGCTAGATACCCAATTGAGCTGTCAAGTAGGGCAGATTAAGTTCTTTGCTGATCCTGCAAACCTAGATGAAGTGCATGATAATCTATTTAACCCTTTTACGTCTTTCAAAAGATTGGAGCTACAGCTGCAAACTAAGCTAAACTTGCTTGATAGTCTAAGTATCACACCCTCCATTTTAGCCCTTGGGAAAGCAATAGGCATTGCTAACCTCTTTCTGATTCCTTGTAGGGGGGGGATGCCCCTAACCTCTTGCCGAAGAATGACATTGCTGACCAGTTCAAACCCGTGGTCCCCTGGCCCCACGTAGAAGGGGTCGAGGTAGACCTCGACTCCATCCGACAGAAGAACAGAGGAGACGACAAGCTGGATCCTGGCAAACAAGCCGGCGGTGCTCAGAACCAGAAGAACGTCATCCAGAAACAGTATGTCACCTTCAAGCCCCACACCAACGTCTACTCTGCACCCATCCTAAGGAAGGGGACCCTGGGGAACTTTGAGCTCAAGGAGCCGGAGCCCCACGGGGTGCAGGATGGGCCTGGGGAGGGGGCGAAGTCGTTCGTCCTCGGAGCAGAGTACCACGAGGCCGCTCAGGCCAGCATTAAGGAATTTGGCTTCAACATGGTGGCCAGCGACATGATCTCCCTCGACAGGACCATCAGCGACATTCGCCATGAAGAGTAAGTAGCATTAAGGCCTGAGCCCAATCCAAGCAGATAGACACGGTGCTGGGTCATAGCATACCTTTTTTTAGACAGGCCTATTGGAATGGTTTGTTATGGCATTTGAATTGTAATAGAGAAACTGAATCTGACATTCACTGTAAATAGTAATTACAGTAGGAGGCCTAGAGCCCAGGTAGATGGCTACTGTATGGATTTGTGGTACTGTGTTAAATTGACTAGTATGTACAGTTGAAGTCGGAAGTTTACATACACCATTTAAACTGTTTTCACAATTCCTGACATTTAATCCTAGTAAAAATTCCCTGTCTTAGGTCAGTTAGGATCACTACTTTATTTTAAGAATGTGAAATGTCAGAATAATGGTAGAGTACGATTTTATTTCAGCTTTTATTTCTTTAATCACATTCCCAGTGGGTCAGAAGTTTGTTGGTCTCCTTACTCACACATACTTTTTCAGTTCTGCCCACAAATCATCTACAGGATTCGAGGACAGTTCTTTGATGGCCACTCCAATACCTTGACTTTGTTGTCCTTAAGACATTTTGCCACAACTTTGGAAGTATGCTTGGGGTCATTGTCCATTTGGAAGACCCATTTGTCTTGAGATGTTGCTTCAATATATCCACATAATTTTCCTTCCTCATGATGCCATCTATTTTATGAAGTGCACCAGCCCCTCCTGCAGCAAAGCACCCCCACAACATGTTTCCATGGTCATTATGGCCAAACAGTTATATTTTTGTTTCATCAGACCAGAGGACATCTCAACAAAAAGTACGATCTTTGTCGCCATGTGCAGTTTCAAACTGTAGTCTGGCTTTTTTATGGCGGTTTTGGAGCAGTGGCTTCTCCCTCGCTGAGCGGCTTTTCAGTTTATGTCGATATAGGACTCCTTTTACTGTGGATATAGATACTTTTGTACCGGTTTCCTCCAGCATCTTCACAAGGTCCTTTACTGTTGTTCTGGGATTGATTTGCACTTTTCGCACTAGAATGTGTCTCCTTCCTGAGCGGTATAATGGCTGCGTTTGGAAATTGCTCCTAAGGTTGAATCAGACTTGTGGAGGTCTGAAGCCTTGGCTGATTTATTTTGATTTCCCCATGATGTCTAGCAAGGAGGCACTGAGTTTGAAGGTAGGCCTTGAAATACATCCACAGGTAGAACTCCAAATGAAGCTTCAGAAGCTTCTAAAGACATGACATAATTTTCTGGATGCTGTTTAAAGGCACAGTCAACTTAGTGTATGTAAACTTCTGACCCTTCTGGAATTGTGATATAGTGAATTATAAGTGAAATAATCTGTCTCTTAACAATTGTTGGAAAAATGACTTGTGTCATGCACATAGATGTCCTAACCGACTTGCCAACACTATAGTTTGTTAACATGAAATCCGTGGAGTAGTTGAAAAATTAGTTTTAATAACTTCAACCTAAGTGTATGTAAGCTTCCGACTTCAACTGTAGCTAGGCCTATCGGAATGGTGCGGAATTCTGTTTCACTTGAACAACGGGGGAACCAGAAAGATCAGTTGGGATATTGGATTTATTTTTTTACAGTTCTGGTTTCAACTGCCTCAAAGCAGGCTCAACTTGCGTGACTGTTCAGAGTTCACTTGCACCAAGGCAATATGGCTTAAACTAACTGTTTATATTGTGTAATAAACTCACACCCTGAGATCTCACCTTTTGATAGTAATCGAGGCGTGGCTTCGTTATTCTGTTTGTAGCGTTTGCGTCTTGACATTTATTTTGAAAAGAGTTACACGTGCTTGTATTGATTTACCAATTAGGCTGTTGGCCTAGGTGTTCTATTGAAGATTTAATTATCAAGTCATCCACTTAGAATGTGGAAATGTAGCATCGTTATTGTTTACTGTAGGAAGAATGCTGGCTTTCCATGCAACACCTTGATGGAGTTATGCAGTGTGTAATACTCAATGTCTGAAAGGCGCTACTTAATTTATGACAAGGTAAGCCTATGGATGGGTTGGCTGACCAACGTCACAAATTATGCGCGCACATCGACAGGGCCCGGAAGCCGTGCTTTATGATTTCGAACGGTCTGATGGCCAGCAGCAATGTTCGTTTCTACTAGTTTTTCACCTTTATTCAACCAGGTATAAAGATTTTACTGATATATCATATAAGGAATTGAAAGACTAATTGAAAGAAATTCATTAGTCCCTATTCTATGGATTTCCCTTGACTGGGCTGGCGCACAGCCATGGGTGGACCTGGAAGGGCATTGGCCCACCCACTGGGCCAGACCCAGCCAATCAGAATGACTTATTCCCCATAAGGCCTTTATTACAGACAGTGTTTTCCTCAGCTGTCAGGGTGGCTGGTCTGACAATCCTGTAGGTGACAACGCTGGATGGGGAGGTTCTGGAAGGGTGTGGTTACACAAGGTCTGCAGTTGTGAGGCCAGTTGGACCTACTGTGAAATTCTCTCAAACAATGTTGGAGGCGGCTTATGGTAGAGAAATTAACTTTCAATTATCTCGCAACCGCTCTGTTGGACATTCCTGTGGTCAGCGTGCCAGTTGCACATTCCATTGAGACATTTGTGGCATTGTGTTGTGACAACTGCACATTTTAGAGGCCTTTTATTGTCCCCAGCACAAGGTGCACCTGTGTAATGATGTCCTGTCAACTTCTTGATATGCTACACCTGTCAGGTAGATGGATGTAAACACGTGCAAAATTTTATTTGCTTTTCGTGGATATGGAACATTTCTGGGATCTTTTATTTCAGCTCATGAAACATGGGACAAACACTTTACATGTTGCATTTATATTTTTGTTCAGTGTATATATCAGTCGGTGTCAGAGGAAAGGCTGAACAATTGCCAAAGGCTCCAGCCACCCAAGCCATAGACTGTTCACTCTGCTACTGTACGACAAACAGTACCAGAGCACCGTATCTCGGACCAACAGGCTCCAAGAACGCTTCTACCCCCCCAAGCCATAAGACTGCTAAATAGTCAATGAATGGTACCCAAACTATCCGCCCCTGCACACACTACACTGTCACTCTCACACATTCAAACTCTACATATGCACACACACCTACACAACACAAACATGCAATAATTTCCTACTGCAAACACTGTTTATTTGACTCTTTATGTATCCTGATTTAGTCACATTACCCTGCCTAATGTACAGGAAGTATTCCGACCCATTCACTTTTTCCACGTTGTTACGTTACAGCCTTTCTCCAAAAAGGATGGAGAGAAAAAAAAACGTTTTCCTCATCAACCTGAACACAATACTCCATAATGACAATGTGAAAAAAGGTTTTTAGAAAATTGTACACATTTATTAATAAGAAAAATAAACAGACCTTTTGCTACGAGACTTGAAATTGAGCTCTGGTGCATTTCCATTGATCATCCTTGAGTTGTTTCTACAGCTTGATTGGATTCCACCTGTCTTTTAGGTCCCACAGTTGACAGTGCATATCAGAGCAAAAACCAAGCCATGAGGCCGAAGGAATTGTCCGTAGAGCTCAGAGACAGGATTTTGTCGTGGCACAGATCTGGGGAAGGGTACCAACGCATTTCTGCAGCATTGAATGTCCCCAAGAACACAGTGGCCTCCATTCTTAAATGTAAGACGTTTTGAGCCACCAAGACTCTTCTTAGAGTTGGCCGCCCGGCCAAACTGGGCGGCCAGCTCTAAGAGCAATCGGGGGAGAAGGGCCTTGGTCAGGGAGGTGACCAAGAACCCGATGGTCAAACTGACAGAGCTCCAGAGTTCCTCTGTGGAAATGGGAGAACCTTCCAGAAGGACAACCATCTCTGCAGCACTCCACCAATCAGGCCTTTATGGTAGTGGCCAGACCGAAGCCACTCCTCAGTAAAAGGCACATGACAGCCCGCTTGGATTTTGCCGAAAGGCACCAAAAGAGTCAGACCATGAGAAACAAGATTCTCTGGTCTGATGAAACCAAGATTGAACTCTTTGGCCTGAATGTCAAACGTCATGTCTGGAGGAAACCTGGCACCATCCCTACAGTGAAGCATGGTGGTGGCAGCATCATGCTGTGTGGATGTTTTACAGCGGCAGGGACTGGGAGACCTGCTCCCGAGCGCTCAGGACCTCAGACTAGGGCGAAGGTTCACCTTCCAACAGAACAATGACCCTAAGCACACAGCCAAGACAACACAGGAGTGGCTTCGGAACAAGTCTCCGAATGTCCTTGAGTGGCCCAGCCAGAGCCCGGACTTGAACCCAATCGAACATCTCTGGAGAGACCTGAAAAATAGCTGTGCAGTGACGCTCCCCATCGAACCTGACAGAGCGTGAGAGGCTCTGCAGAGAATGGGAGAAACTCTCCAAATACAGGTGTGCCAAGCTTGTAGCGTCATACCCAAGAAGACTCAAGGGTGTAATCATTGCCAAAGGTGCTTCAACAAAGTACTGAGTAAAGGGTCTGAATACTTATGTACATGTGATATTTCAGTTTTATTAATTTTTATTATAAATATGCTTATTTCTAAAAACCAGTTTTTGCTTTGTCATTCTGGGGTATTGTGTGTAGATTGATTAAGGGAAAAATGTAATACATTTTAGAATAAGGCTGTAACATAACATGTGAATAAAGTCAAGGGGTCTGAATACTTTCCGAATGCACCGTATCTACCTGTAATACCTCCTACCTCTGCACATTGATCCGGTACTCCCTGAATATAGCTCCATTGTATATTCTTATTTTATTCCTTGTGTTAGTTACTATTCTTTTTTCTTTTTTTTTTACTCTACATCGTTGGGAAAGGTTCGTAAGTAAGCATTTCACTGTAAAGTCTACACCAGTTTTGAGCGCATGTGATGAATACAATTTTGATTCATTGAATTTCTGTCTACAATGTTCAAATGTTTTTTAACAGAACGTGGCCCTGGTAACATTACAAGTGGTCTGTATGCAAACACTTGGGCTAGCAAACAACTTCCTTTTGCCACTACGCTATATCTGACTGGGTAAATGTGGATCCAATGAAGCAATACAAATGTAATGTGAAATCTAATGGCCCACTGTTTTTGTCATTTTGACAAGAACTAGACTACAACATTATTCAAGTGACAAAGCTTTCACAAACTTGATATTTGACAACATTACTAAATCTAATGTGCCAAAATGAACACAGCTAGTTTTATCTTGTTCTTGATACCATGTCTTATTTTGGCTGATTTCATGCTAAAATTAGCTAGCTAGCAAACCAACAACTCTCACAATGTATTTGAGACAAGTGCTCTTTGTCCAAATGTATGTTTTCAATACATTGGAGACAATAGTTTGCCTGTTGTCAACAATCTAAGCCAACCCTGTTTTATTTTTTTTTCCCCATTTAGTTGCGCACGTGTCGGTTTTGTTGCTAAACAACCAACCTGTCTATGAAGAATGAGGAGGGGGGGGAAATATATCAAACTAGCTGGGCGATATGGACAAATCAATATCGATACATTTACTGAATTATCACTAACGATGAGTTGAACGATAAATGTGTAACCTACTTTTTACATTACCATTAAAACTCCTTTGAATGCTGTAGCTATCACTGGTCCCGTTGGCGATCACCAGTGTTTGGGGTAAGAGATACTACTTTGCGTTACTTTCATGAAAAATAACGAAAACCTCACCATTTTGTTTGACAGTCATAGGGAGCAATGTGAGCTCGCTACCAAAGATGGGTTACTTAGGTTCATTCAAAATCACGAGCCGCCAGTTCTGGTTTTTAGACCGCAGGTACGCAGACTAATAGAGATGTATAGAGGGGACACTTTCCACTAGAAAGGAAAGTCCTCTAGGGGCTTTGCGATCACAGAAGTGATCAATGGCAAAGATCAGAGGTGCACCCTCTACAATTAAATGGGCAACAGCTGTCACAACATTTCTCCAAACAGGCTTTTCTCAGCTCGCATGAGAACTGAGGAAACACGTAGAGATCAGATCATACAATCATGATTCTGAGAGTAACGCAGGCATCATTTGACAAATTAACTAATAATATTACCCTATTTCAAAAAGTAACGCGTAACTCCATTACTCATGAAAGTCATCTGATTACGTAACACATGGCCTTAACACTGGTGATTTGCTAACGGGATAGTGGTAGCTACAGCATGTACCAGTTCCCGCTAATATCCAGCAATTTCGCACAGCCATTGAGAAGGACAACATTCCACAGGCCACAATCAACATCCTGATCAACTCCAAGTGAAGACGAGGCAAATGGTGGTCACATCAGGTGCTGACTATTTTTCTTTTTCTTTTTGTCTGTGACCAACAGATTCATATCTGTATTCCCAGTTGTGAAATCCATAGATTAGGGCCTAATTTTATTTAAATTGACTGATTTCCTTATATGAACTAACATTTGAAAGTGTTGTGTTCAGTGTATGTCATAGTCTTGCCAATGCAATGCGAAGTGATGGGGATCCCTGTAACACTGGTTAGTATGCATTGATGGAAATCTTAAGGTCATGTGACGATACAATAACATGAGAAGTCTGCGAGACCTCTGACACGTTAGAACACCAGCTTAGAATCCAGCAGAGCAGTCCAGCCAACCATAACACGTGCAACAACATAAATCCAATTGACCTGCATTATGGCTTTAGTTTATATCAGAGCAGATTAGAGAACAGTCATAGCAGGAAAAAATGAGGAAGAGGAGGCTGGTCCACAGCTAGGTAAACCCAAGGTCCTCGCGCTGAGGGGAAACCTTTTGGATTTAATTTGCATGGAGTTTGGATTCATTGTATAAACGCACGTATCAAATCGCCAAGTCCTCCTAACCTTAGAAGTAGAATGCAGCTTCAGATGTATTCATTACTGGAGATGCATGACTGATAGCCGATACTATTGGGATAGAGACATGTTGCCAGCGGTCTGGTTTTTGACTGTTGTAGGTTTTATTACTGTACACTGTACTGTAATCAGCTAGTGTAGTTTTGTAGCAGTGCGTTAGCAGTAAATAATAATCAGGTACTGAGTGAAGGTTGGTACTGTATAATGGGAATATCAAGCTGATCATTAAGGAGCAGTCGTAGGTAAAGTTAATTGAAAATCTGTTTTTATTACAAGTTGTAACAGTGAGACTACTCCAGAGCAGAGAATTCCTAACTGGCATCTTGGAGACATTCTAATCCGATAGCACCAAATGTTCTGTAAACACCAGCCCGAGAGGCTCTCAGTTCCAAACGAAGGCAGTGGCTTTGTCAGCTGCTACAGAATCAGTGGCCACAGAAGGTCATCAATACAACAGTGAATAATCAGTGTCCATGGTCCTTG
Source organism: Thymallus thymallus (assembly GCA_023634145.1). NCBI lineage: Eukaryota > Metazoa > Chordata > Actinopteri > Salmoniformes > Salmonidae > Thymallus > Thymallus thymallus. The sequence continues at coordinate 7,386,740 of CM042424.1, forward strand.
TACCTCCAGTCTGGCGTCAATCACTATCAACAGATATGAGCATAATCCATAACAAGTCTAGTGACCATCAACCCCCACCTTTAGTGTCACTAGAACACTGTAAATGTGTATTACAGAAATATGCTGAACATTGTGTTAATTGCTATAAACTAAATATGAACTTCAGGTATCTTACATTTTCTCCGTTTACGTATGGCCAAACCAGCGGAGAACGACTGCCCCCTCTCATTGAAGCCACGGAAGTTCAAGGCCGACCGTGGTACTGCAGGCATTCTTGGCGGAAAATAGAATTCCCCCCCCAAATATAAATGGAAAACCTTTTCTGGAAGACGATCATGGTACCAGTAATTGCTTCTAATACACCAGATGTATGTCCTTGAACCAAATTTTATTTTTAAATCGCACACAGATGTATAAGGATAAATTAGTTGCTAATGGCAGCCTGCAGTACCCCGGTCGGTCTTCAACTTGAGACCCTCAATGAGAGGGGGCAGCGTCACTTCCTGGAGTAGCTAAAAATGTGCACGTTATGTCTCCATGAGATGCCGTCTTTAAAGGCTTCAATGCATATTGAGTCTTCACATAGGAATGACTGGTCACCTCATCAATGCTTTATGAGTGTGTGAACGAATACTGTGTGGAGAAGAAACAGGCGAAGGTGCATTGCTCTGGCCTTTTCATCTTGCCGTGGGCCCAGTGGGGGAACAAAGGTCACCTTTGTGGAACACTCTCCTTTGAGAATGAGATTGTACAGGCTTTAGGTTATGTGGCTGGGCTGCCGACATCCACGTGGACTTCACTGTAGCCTAGTCAGTATGGAAGATAATGGATGATCAGGTGGAGAACATATGGTGAGTGATTCTGGCTGGGCCGGGCCCCCTTTTTTGTTTGTGCTTCCTAGGAGTGTCGCCTACCTACTGTTGACTGTATCTGATTACATGGACTGTAGTAGGTGTGACACTGTTGCTGCGCCCAGACCAGGGGTGTAGTGGAAGGTCAACACCGTTTTCGCACCTTTCTATTTGTGAAATGGCGTTTACGCACTTAAATAAAACATTTTAAAAAGTTCACAACATCACTGACCCAGACCTAACTGTTGATATTAGACTTCATTGCCTAGTTGGTCTACGTATGTAAACCGTTCCGTGATTTATGGGCACTTCTGTACATTATTCCATCATTTTAGGGTTGACAGCCATGTGAACTGCACTGTTAGGATAATAGAACCTGTGGACTAACCAGTTTCTATCACTTGCTGTGGCTTGAGCTGCTCTATACAAAGACTGCCCTGATTTGGCACACTACTATTCAAGCCTTTATGTGGATCAGTGCACAGCAGATGTAGCCAAAGGTGTCACTCACTCCATTAGTGGAGAGAGGCTTTGCCGCATATATTTAGCAAACTGATTACCAGACATTGGAAGATATTTATCTGGAATAGAAAGCTGTTTTGGTTAATTTGAACATTATTACCCGTTAAAAGATTTTCATGATAATTTGTCAATTGATTTTGCTTAATCTGCGTTTGATTGGATAAACCCATGTGGCTGAGGTGGATTGGTTGTTCTTTAGTTGTGCAATCAGGATGTGAATAATCCCAACAGGATCTTTAGTTCTGGTTTTGACCACCAGATGGCCCACTGCAGTCACTATTGAGTAGCCTTGTCCGTTACACTTCATTTTAGCCCCATTCAGGACATTGGTTAAGACTGCAATTCAGTGGCATGAACTCTTGAGTTTCATGGCAAATAACATTAGACACTCTCGCCTCTCTGCAGAAGGGCTGAGTTGTGGTGTTTATGTGTGGATACTTGGCCCCAGTCCCATAACACTGTGGGAAGAAGCCAAGGATGTTCAGTATTTTCACCACGGCTCAGGCTCCGCTGGCCTCCAGGGGCTGTGAGAGTAAACAAAAATAACTGATGAAGAGCAAGCCTGTATCAATTAGACTAGTCCCGAGACACTGCCGTAGGTCTACAGATGGGACTAGTTGATGCCAGCCTGGTATAACTAGTATTCCGTGTGAGTATTCTGAGACTTTTCCGCGCTGAACAGTTCTGCAAAAATTTAATATCTGAATGTATCCAATATCCACACATGACATTAGTACTAACACTGTTAAAAGTTATTTACTTCCAGAAGTAAGACTGATGTTACACCCTTAGCCTCCTCCTTAAATCACTTCTTTAAACACTTTTTAATTAATTTTAATGCTGTGATTTTCATACCTTTTTTCTGTTGACCGAGCATAGACCTGTTTATTTAGGGTGTGTGGTACTGTACATGTGATAGGCTTCATGTTTGTGTGGTTGAGAGGTAGCTACTAGCCTAGCCTGTTTGTCAAACATTAGTGTGTCTCCAGGAGGGTGTGACTGACTGGGTTAGAGCTGCCTAGCCTGGAGGGATCCTGTCAGCAGACTGACTGGGTTAGAGCTGCCCGCACCCGCCCACCGGACTATCATCACTACTCTCGACGGGTCTGACTTAGAATACGTGGACACCTACAAATACCTAGGCGTCTGGTTAGACTGTAAACTCAACTTCCAGACTCACATAAACCATCTCCAATCCAAAATTAAATCCTTCCTATTTCGCAACAAAGCCTCTTTCACTCATGCTGCCAAACATGCCCTTGTAAAACTGACTATCCTACCGATCCTTGACTTCGGCGATGTCATTTACAAAATAGCCTCCAACACTCTACTCAGCAAATTGGATGTAATCTATCAGTGCCATCCGTTTTGTTACCAAAGCCCCATATACTACCCACCACTGCGACCTGTATGCTCTTGTTGGCTGGCCCTCACTACATATTCGTCGCCAAACCCACTTGTTCCAGGTTAAGTCTTTGCTAGGTAAATCCCCGCCTTATCTCAGCTCGCTGGTCACCATAGCAACACCCACCCGTAGCATGCGCTCCAGCAGGTATATCTCACTGGTCACCCCCAAAGCCAACACCTCCTTTGGCTGCCATTCCTTCCAGTTCTCTGCTGCCAATGACTGGAACGAATTGCAAAAATCCTTGAAGCTAGAGGTTCCTATCTCCCTCACTAACTTTAAGCATCAGCTGTCAGAGCTGCTTATCGATCACTGCACCTGTATATAGCCCTTCTGTAAATAGCCCACCTTACTACCTCATCCCCATATTATTATTATTTTCGCTCATTTTGCACTACAGTTTCTCTATTTGCACATCATCATTTGCACATCTGACACACTAGTGTTAATTCTAATTTGTAACTTATTTCTCCACTATGGCCTATTTATTGTCTTCCTAACCTTACTGCATTTTGCACTACATTTGCACACTGTATATAGATTCTCTATTGTGTTATTGACTGTACGTTTGTTTATTCTCATGTGTAACTCTGTTGTTTTCTGTCGCACTGCTTTGCTTTGTCTTGGCCAGGTCGCAGTTGTAAATGAGAACTTGTTCTCAACTTGCCTACCTGGTTAAATAAAGGTTAAATAAATAAATAAATAAAAGCCTGGAGGGATCCTGTCAGCAGACTGACTGGGTTAGAGCTGCCTAGCCTGGAAGGGATCCTGTCAGCAGACCGACTGGGTTAGAGCTGCCTAGCCTGGAAGGGATCCTGTCAGCAGACCGACTGGGTTAGAGCTGCCTAGCCTGGAAGGGATCCTGTCAGCAGACCGACTGGGTTAGAGCTGCCTAGCCTGGAAGGGATCCTGTCAGCAGACCGACTGGGTTAGAGCTGCCTAGCCTGGAAGGGATCCTGTCGGCAGACCGACTGGGTTAGAGCTACCTAGCCTGGAAGGGATCCTGTCGGCAGACCGACTGGGTTAGAGCTGCCTAGCCTGGAAGGGATCCTGTCGGCAGACCGACTGGGTTGAAGCTGCCTAGCCTGGAAGGGATCCTGTCGGCAGACCGACTGGGTTAGAGCTGCCTAGCCTGGAAGGGATCCTGTCAGCAGAAATGTGAGACTAAGATTTCTGCGGGGCTTCTTCACTTTTAAGGCTGCGGTGACGTTTTTAAAGGCAGGAACGAGTCTGACCTTCGTTCAGCACAGGACCCTCTTGGCCTCTAGACACACGCATGCATACATACACTTCTATTATCTCTCTCTCCTTCCTGTACTCTTTGTCAGGCGCGCAAACACGTACTGAAACTCACATGAAGCCTCTAGAGAGACAAGTAACCTCCAGTGACTGTTGGAGTTAGGGCACCAGTGTTAGTCATTAGTGTTGCTCTGATCTGCCTCTCCATAGAGCTCAGCACAGAGAACTGTTGTCTTTTATAGATAGATAGGTACTTTATTGATCCCCCGGGGGGGAAATGTTATAGACACCATTAATGTTTCCACCCACAACAATCACTTTCCAAGCCTCCAGTCTGCATCCTGACTGATATGTTAGCTAATAATCGTAGCTAACCCAGAACTAAAATGTTTCGTAATTTATGTTTACATAGGCTCTCCACAAGATTAGTTGGCGAAATGCTTGCTTAATCCGTATGGAAGTTTTGCGATTGTAGTGCCATGTGGAGATATGCATTACCTTTACCAAAGTGTAGTGAGTTCAGTGTGTTGTCATGCTGAGAACTTCAGTCTTTGGAATGAACCTTTCCTCACACACAGCAACCTAAGCCGTTCTACTGTGCACGCTCCCTTGAGTGAACTAACACCATGTCCAAGCACAGCACTGGATACGTTTCTATTTGTGTCGTTTCATACGGAAATGATGAGCGAGGTTTTCGTGGAAACTCATGTAGGCTTACCGCTGTTCTGCATTGGATCCCTGTTGGACTTTTTTTTTCCCCAGAGAACACGCCACCCTGTCAAATCAAATTACCCATAGGCCTAGTGAATATTCATAAAATGTTGTGCAGCAACTTCAAAATTGTTCTCAAATGCAGTAGATGGAATACGGCCATAGAACTTACAAGAAGCTGATGTGACTAATGCTTTCCTCTCCTGCCCTTCTAACTCATTGAGTTAAAGCCAGCATCCTGTAGCTGAAGGATAAGCCGTTAGTTATACTGATAAACACAGGGGTATTGGTTGGATGGTAAGAGGACTGAATCCCATTTCAGTTCCCCTCTAATAATATTTTAATTCACAACTTTATATAATATATATATCTCCTGTATTCCCTATATAGTGCACTACTTTTGACCAGAGCCCTATGGGTCCTGTTTAAAAGCAGTGTACTATATAGGGTGCCATTTCAGACACAGCCCGTCTGTCTCTGGGCCTCTCTGGGCCTTTTATTTACTGTTGAAGCTTTTTTGCGCAGGTCATAAAGTGGGGGTCCAAAACCTCCCTGGCTGTAAAAGTGATGGACGAGAGGAGGTACATGAGGATCTTTATCAGTTTTTAGGCCTGGGGAGGCTGAAAGACACTTTCCTTTTAATGGTGCTGTTAGCTCTCGGGTTGGATTTAAGGTTTGGTCAAACAGGACTGTAATCTGAGGTGTTTATCTCAGTGTTGGTGGGTGAGAACCATGAGGACAGGCCAGAACAGGAGACGTTCCGCATGTTACTGCAGGGAAAAAAAAGAGGAGATGTGATGGGAGAAACACACACTAGCACACTAACACAGATTTACATTTGCAATGCAAAACACACACAAAACATACACATGTCACAAAAACAAGCCAGGCGTTTCTTAGAGACAATTGTATATGTCTCATGTTATAATCATCCTGGACAGGTAAGCAGACCTGTGTGATTCACCATAAATGAACCCTCCCTGAGACTCACTACCCAGCTCTATAAACTGTTCTCAGTTCAGCTTCTAAGCCTCCCAGATACTCCAGATCTGCTGTGCTGTAAACTGTACTCTGTTCAGCCCAGACCTGATCAACCTCTTCCAGTCTATCCAACTGTTCTCTGTTCAGACCAGACCTGACCAACCTCTTCCAGTCTCCCTCCGTCCTGAATTCCGCACAGCACTGATGATAACGCTCAAAATTCTGGGGTCAACGCAATCTGCCAAGGGCTCAAACTAAGACTAAAAATAGACCGTCAGTATGCCACACCAGTGTCTGGCCCGGCTCTCTCGCTCTCCCCTCTCCCCTCGATCTCTCTCCTCTCTCACTCTCAGCTGTATTAGTAGGGAAGTTGGCTGGCTTGAAGCTCATACGTAGGCAATGGCATGTGGCAATGGGAGGTACTGTTGTTGCAGCAGGGACTTATAGTGAGGGAGTACAGCTCAGAATGAGGAAGTTGAGGACAGGACACACACACACACACACACAGCGCACTCTGCCAGAGGAAACCACACAAAGCAGGGCTGCCTTCCTGCTTCACAGATGGCCTGCCTGTGGAGGGGGAGGGGGAGGGGAATGGGGGTTGTGACAGAGGACTAGCAGAGAGCTCTGAGTGGATACAAAAGCAAAAGAGCTAGGCAGCTGAGCCTTAAGGCTATCATGTGTTGGCATGGCGCTAGCTAGCAGCTATTGCTGGTGAAGCTAAGCTAGCCAGGGCTGTGTCTACACTGATGTATTCAGATTGCTGGTGAAGCTAAGCTAGCCAGGGCTGTGTCTACACTGATGTCTTCAGATTGCTGGTGAAGCTAAGCTAGCCAGGGCTGTGTCTACGCTGATGTCTTCAGATTGCATAGTGGAATCTGTTGCGCCTTTGGCCCCTTTTTGTATAAAGTCCTATATCACACCAAAGCAGTATTTTCTAAATGCTATACGAGCTTAGTAAAAAATATATTTTCCAGCTACTGAACATAGCCTAATCTATATAAATATTCCCTGTTATCCACTACATGTACATTCAAATGTGCAGTATGTATGTACTGTATGCCTACAGCCATTTTAAATCTTATTTCCTCACTCCTCCTAGGTGTAAGTACTGGCACTACGATGAGAACCTGTTGACGTCCAGTGTTGTCATCGTGTTCCACAACGAGGGCTGGTCCACCCTGATGAGGACGGTCCACAGCGTCATCAAGAGAACGCCCAGACGATACCTGGCCGAGATCGTCATGATCGACGACTTCAGCAACAAAGGTAGCCTTGGTTTGAGCCTTTTCAAAGGAGGTTTATATAAAAAAAAAAAAATGTTTGACCTAACTCTAGCTCCGACTTTGCTGACAGCTACTTTATTGAGAAATGTACTTACTGTGATATGTGGTTGTCCCCACCTAGCTATCTTAAGATCAATGCACTAAGTCGCTCTGAATAGGAGTTTCTGCTAAATGACTGTAAATGTTTTTTCTATTTTGAATTTGCCAATCAGGTTAGACTAGAAGGCTTCACAGCATCACTCTTGGGCAGTGTACCAGGACTTCACTGCTGTACTTGCACATTTCCTTAGATAGAAGCCTTAGTGCATAACACTAAGTGGTTTAAGGTTAAAAGCACCCTGCTTTGTTTCAGCTAGGCTAGTAGATAACTACAGTTGGCTGTAAGCAGGGGACCCCCCCCCCCCCCCCCCCCACTCCCCCCCCCCCCCCCACTCCAATTACCATGTAAAACGCCCAGCAATTGAACCAGCGCTCTGCAACAACTCTGTGCCATTGTCATGCTAAATTATCACTGGCAATGAAAAGCATTGGAGTGGAACACCCTTTCGCCTCAGTGTCTTGCATTGTGAGGCCCTGCCCAAACAATGCAACACCATTCAGTAGAACTGAGAGCCTAGTCCACCGTTCAGGAGTACTGGGTGAGAGCCTAGTCCACCGTTCAGGAGTACTGGGTGAGAGCCTAGTCCACCGTTCAGGAGTACTGGGTGAGAGCCTAGTCCACCGTTCAGGAGTACTGGGTGAGAGCCTAGTCCACCGTTCAGGAGTACTGGGTGAGAGCCTAGTCCACCGTTCAGGAGTACTGGGTGAGAGCCTAGTCCATCATTCAGGAGTACTGGGTGAGAGCCTAGTCCATCATTCAGGAGTACTGGATGAGAGCCTAGTCCACCATTGTGAAAAGCTGGCTGAGTAATTCACCCAAAGCGGGGGCACCACAACACAAAAGAGACGTAACTGACACTGACTTGAGAACATCAAGAGCTCAGGGAATTCAGCTCATTAAGCATGCATCCGGCCACTGAATGCTTTTACCAAAGCCTGTTACAACATTATAAACCATCTGTATGCTATCACTAGCACTTCACTGTTCGGCCAATAAAGCTATAGTCTGGCCGTTGGAAACAGGGTTTTGAATGAGGAAGATGCCACATTTCTCAGATTTCACATCAGTTGTTGCACTTTTTTTTTTTTTCTACACCAGGCAGCCACAGCCAAACATTACACAAGTAATTATAAAGGTTGACTAGCTCACAGACTGCAAGCAATACAGTATATAGCTCTGTCAGCAGCTCATGACTAGAAACAGTCATCGTCGGTACACTTCTGATGTGGAATTAAACTCAAGGTTATCGTTTATAAAATGGTGTTCTAGGGTCGATACAGAAATGTCTCTGTATAGTTAAAGCACGAAACAGTCACTGCTGATTGGTCCTTATCACAGTGGGAGGCTGGGCCTCTTCTTGCTAGAACAAAAGCGGTACCTGTTTTTGTGCCGACCCGGTAGCGGCCAACCTGCCGTTTCTACTTGTAGAATTGCATTTCTCGTCAGTGGCCAACAGCGTCTTTGAGCCAATCAGAGAGCACGAACCCCCACATGGGAGAGCCAGTCAGTTAAGAACAAATTCTTATTTACAATGACGGCCTACACAGGCCAAAGTCGGACAACGCTATGGGACTCACAATAACGGCCGGTTTTGATACAGTCTGGATTCGAACCAGGTTGTCTGTAGTGATGCCTCTAGCACTGAGATGCAGTGTCTTAGACCACTGGACAACGTCACCCACCCTCTGCACGTCATGGTTATGACGCAGAGGAGCACCTTCAGTCACAGACTGATCCCACCACGGTGTGCCAGAGAGCGCTACAGAAGGTCCTATTAGACTATATAATGCCTCACCGGGGTGCCGTGCCGTCGGCAACATAGATCTGGAACTGTTGGGGTGCTAGGACCTAGTTTAACAATTATACATCCATCCGTGAGTAACTCTGGTACGTCATCACTCATTCACTCAGGACCTATTTATTCATGCAGGTCTGTATATACATACTCATGTACAGTTGTTATATCACGTGCAATATTGCTAGTAATTCTTGGACCTAACTTACGTAGGCATTCACTCAGGAATGCATATTAGTATCCTGTCAGTTGTACCTTTTCTCATTGCTTTTAGTATATCGAATGTGCAATACGTGCAGTTGTCTGTAATTAAACCCTGCGCACTAAGGACTGTATTTTAAGGGAATTACTATTATTACCCCAAATGATATCATACACACATTTAGCTATTTAAGTATCTCTTCCTGTCATTTACCTGTACAGTTTGTGTAACCATGCAAGTATTCACTTATCTGTAAATATAACTGTATATTTACCTGTACAGCTAATTTAACCATGCAAAATATTCACTTACCTGATCATTTAGCCAGTCTGTCTATTAAGTAAACTATTATTACCCTCGCTCATATCATATGCATTTTTAGCTACTGAAGTATTTCTCTGCCATTGACCTGTATAGTATAGTTAACCATCCAACATCTACCAATGTATAGTGTACATATTCAGCTAACCACCCATACTATGCTTTTTTGCACTCCAGATATCTTGTATTTCTATACTTTTTCATACTGCCGCTCTATGTATCATGTATCGTGTATCTGTCTTTTGTGTACTTTCGTTGTGGCATTTTGCACCTGCCCTGTGTTTTTGTTGTAACTGCTTGACAAAGAAATTTCCCCCTCGGGGATCAATAAAGTGTCTGTCTGTCTGTACCAGGTTGTCTGTAGTGACGCCTCTAGCACTGAGATGCAGTGTCTTAGACCACTGAACCAGGTTGTCTGTAGTGACGCCACTAGCACTGAGATGCAGTGTCTTAGAACACTGCGCCATTTGGAAGCCCCACCTCATATGTAGCTATGCGATGTTGGCTAGCTAAGTGCACAGATACAATGCACACAACACTAAATACTTCCTGCAAGCTAACTAACCACTGTAGCAAATATTGACATAAGGAAAATCACAATGAATTAGTTTCCATGAAACCGCTGCATGTGTTAGCTGCTGAGTGTCCTTAGCTAGCTACACTACATGACCAAAAGTATATGGACACCTGCTTGTCGAACATCTCATTTCAAAATCATGGGCATTAATATGGAGTTGGTCCCCCCCATTGCTGCTATAACAGTCTCTACTCTTCTGGGAAGGCTTTGCAGTAGATGCTGGAACGTTGCTGCGGGGACTTGCTTCCGTTCAGCAACAAGCATTACTGAGTTCGGGCACTGATGTTGGGTGATTAGGCCTGGCTCGCAGTCTGCGTTCCAATTCATCCCAAAGATGTTCGATGGGGTTGAGGTCAGGGCACTGTTTCGGCCAGTCAAGTTCTTCCATCCCAATCTTAACAAACCATTTCTGGTTGGACCTCTCTTTGTGCATAAAGGCATTGTCATGCTGAAACAGGAAAGGGCCTTCCACAAACTTGGAAGCACAGAATCATCTAGAATGTCATTGTATGTTAAGAAACTCTGTAGTAAGTGTTGCAACCGAGGACAGAAGATTTTTACGTGCTTCAACACTCGGCGGTCCCGTTCTGTGAGCTTGTGTGGCCTACCACTTCGCGGCTGAGCCTTTTGTTGCTCCTAGACGTTTCCACTTCACAATAACAGCACTTTGTTGAAAGTGGGGGGGCAGCTCTAGCAGGGCAGAAATTTGACGAACTGACTTGTTGAAAAGGTGACATCCTATGACTGTGTCACTGAGCTCTTCAGTAAGGCCATTCAACTGCCAATATTTGTCAATGGAAATTGCATGGCTTTGTACTTGATTTTATACACCTGTTAGCAGCGTGTGTGTGTGTGCGCTAACGTTAGCTAGCTAAAAAAACATAGCTAGCTAGCTAAACTGGCAAATTAATTAAATATTTTTTTTCATCACCTTGCGTCACCTAGTTATCAAGCTCTGGCCATCTGGCTAGTATCAACAAGGGCTTTCTGCTAAATTACAACATTAGCACAGCTAGCTAGCTAACATTGGAATCTAGACCATAAACTAAGCAACACACACGGACATGCAATGCCAAACAACGCTACTGACACCTTCTGGTATGGAGTATTTTAACAAGGCTGACGCCTTCAAGGTCTTTGCTGTGTGAACATGAGATTGATTGCCGACACTGTTCAGAGATGCTAAGTACTGTCGCAAACGTTCGGCAAACCTACCTGTGAGTCTGGGCTATATGATTGCAGTATAGAATCTGCGCGACCAAGACGACCCACTTTATATTTGTAAACAGTCATACTTTACATAGCACAATAATGATCTATACTGTAGGATATATCCTATTGTGTACATATCAGGCTATTACTAGGCATACTACCTCTTCTATTACTTGTTATTGATTTATTGTACTGCTATGTTATGGTGGCTAGCACACACGCCTTTCACTGCACCTTGTGTACCTCCTGGTAAACTGTGTGCCGGACAAATAAAACTAGATGCAATCTTCCTGTCGGTCTCCAGTGCACCTGAAGGAGAGACTAGAAGAGTACATTAAGCAGTGGAACGGCCTTGTCAAACTGCACCGCAATGAGAAGAGGGAGGGCCTCATCCAGGCCAGGAGTATAGGAGCCCATGTAGCCACTCTGGGACAGGTGGGTTACAGCTACTCCATCACCTCTACACTTCCTGTATGTGTGGATGAGACCAAGGGGGGAATGAATGGATTGTTCTGGCGCCACTAATATAGATTGGTATCCATATAGATGGGGAATGGTAACCACTCTCTGTCCTGTCCTACAGGTTCTTATCTATTTAGACGCTCACTGTGAAGTCGCTGCCAACTGGTACGCCCCTCTGGTGGCCCCCATATCCAAGGACAGGTATGAGTGGTCTGCGGCTGTGATTTTGAATATTTCTACTTCTTATATGATTTGTTGTGCTGTAATAATGAAAAAGATTCTGACCCATACATCAATGAATGGTGCAAGTCTTGAATCCTCTCTACCAGAAAAATCACGGTATTATGTCACAGCAGAACCACAACATAACTAGTGATATACATTGAAGTATATATATATATATATATACCTAATTAATGTGCAGATTATTGTATTTAAAATGTACAGATGGTTGTATCCATCCATGCTGAATATGCAATGCCTGGACATATTTAGTAAACTGTTTATCCATGTTAAATATTGATCAGTAATTAATATCCATTTAGTGCAGTGGTCTTCCCCACTGTAACATCCTGTTTGTGTTCTCATTGCCTGTTTCCAGAACGGTATGCACTGTACCTCTGATAGATTACATAGACGGCAGTGATTATACCATAGAGCCCCAGCAAGGTGGCGATGAGGACGGGCTGGCCCGGGGAGCCTGGGACTGGAGCCTACTGTGGAAGAGGGTCCCTCTCTCCAGCAGGGAGAAGGCTAAGAGAAAGCACAAGACCGAGCCTTATCGGTAAACAGCCTGCTCCCATCCATGCCATGCATGCCCATCTAAAACCCACATTTCTTGTTTTTTTTCCCCCTCTTTGTGTGTGTGTGTGTGTGTGTGATGCATGAACCCCTCCCTCCGTCTCCCCACCGGCTGTCCCTACCCAGAACGGTGTGCACGGTCCCTCTCATAGACTCCATACACGGCCAGACATTCCACATTGACCCACAAGGGGGAGGGGACGAGGATGGTTTTGCCCGCGGAGCATGGGACTGGAGCATGCTCTGGAAGCGTGTGCCCCTCGGTAGCAGGGAGAAGGAGACGAGATTAACTAAAACTGAGCCCTATCGGTAATCCATGAGCACTAAAACATCTACCCTGCTACCTACCTGAGGCACAGATCATACAGTAGAGTATACAATATGGCATGTTGTATATGCTGTGTGCATGTCCACTACTTTTTGCTTAGCCTTGGCTTACTCATACTACTGCTTGGCACTTCAATGTGGTTTCTTAATTGCTCTAATTGGACATTTGCCCTGTTAAATTGATTCCAAATGTCATGCTATTGACTAAATGCCTATGGCCTGGACCAATTAAAGGTATCAATTTGGCCTAACACTAACTCCCAGCAGTCTCTGATGCCTGGAAGGAAGAATCCCGCTGCTTCTTAGAAATTAACGCTTAAGTCTTTAAAATGAAACTCTTTGAAATCTCTCACCAATGTCCTGCATTCTCCTCAGTTTCTCTTGGTGTGATTTCCTCACCAATAATCTCTTCTGTCTTCTCCACAACTCGGTATCCTATCACGTTATTCTATTGTTTAAGAAGATAAGTTGATAAAGTTTCACCTTCGATGGCTAGCATTCTATTGGGATTATTAGGGAGCACTCTCTTCTTGTTCACTCTTTTTGTTTTCCCCCCATTTCATCATGTAGCCAGCCACCTTCTTCCCTGCTAGATTTGAGCTCTCGTTCCTCTCTCTGGATGAGACTCCTGTGGATTGTGGGTAATTTTAGTTTTGTACCTTTCTCAGGTCTCCTGCCATGGCTGGGGGGCTGTTTGCCATTGAGAGGGACTTCTTCTTCGAGCTGGGCCTCTACGACCCAGGACTGCAGATCTGGGGCGGGGAGAACTTTGAGATATCCTATAAGGTAAACACTAGGACCACCTAAAGCTCTCAATCCCAAATCGAAACATTTCACATCCTTCTAATGTAATTGGGCTATTGTTTGGTCCTGTATTGATACTGTTATGTATCATGCATACTGATTAGTAGCTGTTATTTTATTTGCTGTGAATTTCAATTATGTTATCTCTATTGGGGTTCCCAAGTGGCGCAGCGGTCTAAGGCACTGCATCTCAGTCCTAGAGGCGTCACTACAGACAACCTGGTTCGAATCCAGACTGTATCACAACTGGCCGTGATTGGGAGTCCCATAGGGCGGCGCACAATAGGCCCAGCGTCGTCAGTTTGGCCGGTGTAGGCCGTCATTGTAAATAAAAATGTGTTTTTAACTGAAATAAAGGTTCAATTTAAAAAATATATATATACACTGGTATACTATCGGATTTTCTGCTTTATATGTACCATCTCTATAACTCCAGCATGTTCTATTGATCTGATCCCAGATCTGGCAGTGTGGCGGCCAGCTGCTGTTCGTGCCGTGCTCCCGCGTGGGCCACATCTACCGCCTACAGGGCTGGCAGGGCAACCCGCCTCCTGCCCACGTCGGCTCCTCGCCCACACTTAAGGTCAGTGTGCCAAGTCTGCCAAACTAAGCACCCAGGCTGCCCCTCTTAGCCTGCTCCCAGATCTGCATTCAATCTCTTTCCAACTCCTATGGTGATTGTCACAATGACCATAATAGTTGGCAGAACAACACAAACAGATCTGGGACCAGGCTAGCCCACTCTGCCAAATCCCTGGCATCATCTGCTAATTTACTTGGATTCATCCTTGTAAACTAATATGGTTCAGCCAGTCTCAAGTGTCTACAAGGGTGACTAGGTTGAATTATATATTGTGCTAAGCACAGTTCATGTAGGCCTACAGCCATTTATCAAATGGTCAGTAGTGATTAACTGTATGGATATCATCATATGCATCTGTCTTGTCTGATGAAACATCAGCAAACGTATGGGGGGAAAAAAACACCATATGAGAAGTAGCATATGGCTTGACTGACTGATGACCTTCAAGAAGAGATGTCGTTCATTGAAACGAATAATTGTCCATAATTTTATTCTGATCCTCCCTGCTCCAGAACTATGTGCGTGTGGTGGAGGTTTGGTGGGACGACTACAAGGACTACTTCTACGCAAGCCGGCCGGAGACTCTCACCCTGGCCTACGGGGACATCAGCCAGCTCAAGAAGTTCAGAGAGGAGCACCGCTGCAAGAGCTTCAAGTGGTTCATGGAAGAAATCGCCTATGACATCCCCATGAATTACCCACTGCCCCCCAAAAACGTGGAGTGGGGAGAGGTAGGCGGAAGTATTGGTCATATTTCATTTAGTTTTTAGTTTATTCATGCTACACAATAGTAGGGAAGAGCTGAATTGCAGGGTTACATAAGTTGATATTTGAATGACCTGTCTGTTGAAGAGTCGTGTGTTACGGCAGGTGCATTTGGAATGTATAGTGAACATTCTGAACGCTGCTTTGTTCCAGGTCCGTGGCTATGAGACCAGCTACTGCATTGACAGTATGGGCCACACCAACGGAGGCAACGTGGAAATCGGACCCTGTCACAGAATGGGCGGGAACCAGGTCAGAAAACCAGGTCATTTGGGATTATACAGCTCGATTTATTCAGAAACATTATGTGTTTTACTGATAAAGCATCTCTTGTAGCTTTTCAGGATAAATGAAGCGAACCAGCTCATGCAGTATGACCAGTGCTTGACGAAAGGACCAGACGGGTCGGAGGTGATCGTTACACACTGTAACGTGAACGAGAACACAGAATGGAGATACTTCAAGGTATGCCGTTGCATCGAACTTCATATACAAAGTGTAGTCCTGAGGTATGAACCTCCTTAGTGTGTAAGGCTCACCTCTGTTTCAATAAATGATTGCGCCATAAAATGTCATAAGCAGTTGGAAAGAATCCATCCTTTTGACCAATTCAGTATAATAATGAGTTTTTCATATCACGCTACAGCTTGAGATGGTTCTGGCGAACATGGCTTATTAGCATGTATGTGTGAGGATATATGTAGTATAAGTGAACTCACCGTTTCCTTTCCCTCCCAGGACCTCCACAGATTCACCCACGTCCCCACGGGGAGGTGCCTGGACCGTTCGGATGTCCTCCACAAGGTCTTCATTGCGGACTGTGACACCAGCAAGAGCACACAAAAGTGGGAGATGAACAATATTGTAGCGGTTTAAAACCACGGCCCCACAGAGGGCATTTAACTCCTACTGGAACTCACTCAACAGGATAGGGAGTCGAACACTGCACTTCAACTGTCTGCAGCATTGAGAGGTTGGGTGCGTCCGAAATGGCACCCTATTTCCCTATATAGTGCACTACTTTTCACCAGAACCCTATGGGCAGGGGCGTCAATTTACCCTAGCTCAACACCAACTATTTTAAAACAGGTTACTAAAATCATTAAAAGGCGAATGATAATAGCTGGCAGACCTCGGAGCGGGTGGAAAGACTGGGGAAAAAAAAAAATGGCTGTAGATGGCTAAGTAATTGCTGCTTGACTTCAGATGAAATGTAACTAGTTTTTAATCCTGGTGCTGAGCTAGTGCATAGCAGCTAATTGCTGTGTGCCATGTTTGTAGAGTGTTAAGTCCCTTATTGACTGAGGGGAATTAAGCTACAACTAAGGTGATAATG
The DNA here is from genome assembly GCA_023634145.1 of Thymallus thymallus. Classification (NCBI taxonomy): domain Eukaryota; kingdom Metazoa; phylum Chordata; class Actinopteri; order Salmoniformes; family Salmonidae; genus Thymallus; species Thymallus thymallus. The sequence continues at coordinate 7,403,020 of CM042424.1, forward strand.
GCGGGAGTAAATTTAGCTTGTTTTCGCTGTCGCCAAATAGCTTTTTAGAGTTTTTAAATTGTGTAGGTTTAGCCTAAATGACGTCCCTGCCTAAGGACCCTGGTCAAAAGCAATGCACAAGGGTTACTGTGCTCTCTCAACCATGTCCCACGAAAGATACTCCTCCGTACACAAGCTTGGATAATGGATTTTTTTTTTTCAATTGTAGATGTTTACACGTTCTTGCTCTCTTCTCTCGACCTTGACATCTTACTGGGGTCTTTGGGATATTACTCAGGGGTCGGGGAATTTTTCTAACTTAAAAAAAACATTGGTGGAGGATTCATTAATCAATGTGCAGAATTGAACTTTCAACAATTCAAAACCACTTCTAGTAGTCATGTGATAAACTGCCCACTAGCTAGGTTCCTAAGAATCCTATGTTTAAAAAAAAAAAAAGCTGCAATGGATTATAACCTTGTCCCAGATCTGTTTGTTCAATGACCCATAGGTGTTTAATTGGCAAGAAAGCACAAACAGATCTGGGTCCAGGCTAGATGGATAAATCTACTCATGAATTATGGTCAAGTATGAACACTGGATGATTTGAAAGGACTTACCACTTCAATGATGTTGGTCTTTGGCACAGTGAAATTACAAAAGCTTTTATTTAACACGTTGGCTCTAATTGGTGACTTTCAAATGGGTTTAGAAAGAAAGGGTTTGTTTTTAATTGTTTTTATACATTTCCAGCTTGGTGTGTAAATGTCGTTGAGTGATGACTACAAAGTAACCAGAATCAGACAATTTGTTCAATGCAAAATTATTTTTCTTTGGGGTATGATGTGATATGTATGCATTTTTTATAATGTAAATAGATGTATTTCTAAAACATTGAGCTATGCAGTGGGCCTTGGATGAAGGTGTAAATATCTAACTTATAAAAAATATTGGCTCGAACTGTACTTATGGCAATAAATGTAACCTTTTTACCAATTACTTTTTGACCCTTTTCATTGAAATGACAATTTTGTGAAGAACTTTATATTTCTCCAAGTTACACTAAATCAATGTCTATGGCAAAAAAAAAAGATTTTAACCCCTCCCCCAGATCACATGCAAATGCGACCATGTTTATCCAAAAGCAAACTCTTCAAAACCGTCTGGCCAGATGTCAACCACTCCAACTGCAATGGATTTGAGGTTGGATTTTTACCTACAGGATTATAGACATGCATTTTCCTCAGACCATCTGTACCATATTCACTTGTTTTGTTGTAGACCTTGTGGTTACCAGCTAAGGTGAAAGTCAGCCTTACAGCGAGCTAGTCTGATCAACATGACCAAAGCCTCCATTCTAGTTATTTATGCTGAGCAAAAATATAAACTATTTGAAAGATATTACTTAAATATAGTTCATATAAGGAAATCAGTCAGTTGAAATAAATGCATTAGGCCCTAATCTATGGATTTCACATACCTTAGTATTAAAGGTAGGGATGTGGATCTGAACCTGTCAGTACCTGTGACAGTTTTGCCTCAAACAGCGTGACACATCTCTTCGTTGATCAGGCTGTTGATTGTGGCCTGTTGTCCCACTTCAATGGCGGTGCAGTTTCTGGATATTGGCGAGAACTGAAACAGTCGTACAGAGAATCCCAAATATGCTCAATGGGTGACATTTCTGGTACATATGCAGGCCGTGGAAGTTCAGCTTCAAGAGATTGTGTCCAGAGCTTTGCGACATGGGGCTGTGCATTATTACGCTGAGACGAGGTGATGGCGGCGGACAATGAGCCTCAGGATCTTGTCATGGTATCTGTGCTTTCAAATTACAATTGAAAAAATGCCAATTGTGTTTAGTCTGCCTGCCCATACCATTGCCACAGAAGGCACTGTTCACGTTGACATTTAGAGAATTTTTGCAGAGAAATGTAGCTGTCAGCATGCCAATTGCACATTCCCTCAAGACATGGCATGGTTGACAACTGCACATTTGTCTTTGTCCCCAGCACAAGGTGTACCTGTGTAATGTTGATTTGTCATCTTCAAAGGAACAATGCCCAGGGATGCAAACAAATGTGCACAACATTTGAAATACACTTCAAATGAGCTTTTATTTCAGCTCTTGAAAAATGGGACCAACATGTTGCATTTATATTTTGTTCAATATACTTTGGCCATTTACTGAAATGGTAATTCATGTGAGTACTAAGCTCCCAAGGCAGTATATTAGCCACTAGCTATATAATTGAAGTTGGGTACAATTTAAAACTAGTAGCTAACCAAAGTGGGGTAAATTTGCTTGTGTTTACACAGGCAGCCCCAATTCTGATATTTTACCCGAGGTGGGCTTTTGACTGAAAAGCTGAAAAATACCTCATTTGAGAAGATGTGATTAGTCAAAAGACCAATTAGTGTGTGTGGGGAAATCAGAATTGAGCTGCTTGTCTAAAATTCAGCCCTAGTGTTTAACTCATCAACGAGGCAATGGAGTTAATCATAATATACAAAACAAAATTTTATTATAAAAAGAAATCATTCTACACTGAAACAATTTAAGCTCAACGTTAAAAATGAGTTGCAAACGTCTACATTGTTCCATGTATTTCTTAAAAACGGCAGTGGAAACGATATCAATATAGGGCAGAAAAGAACATGCCACCATCCAAAGACAAAACAAGCAGTGCTTTGAGAATAAGAGCTGTTAATTTACAAGACAGCACAATATGACCCCTGTATGCATTATTGCAGCCATTGCACATCACTGTACATGTTCTGAAAAATCCAAAATGCTATTAATGTTACATTGCATTGTAAGGTTCACATTGTTTTGCAAATACTCCAGCTCAAGTTTCCAGGCAGTTTAGTCATCATCCTCGTCATCATCATCCTCATCTTCCTCGTCATCCTCCTCCTCATCGTCGTCATCATCGTCATCATCCATGGGCGCTGCCTTCTTGCCAACAGCTGGCCTGCCAGGTCCACTCTTAGCAGTTGCACCTGCGCCTCCCTTAGCCTTGTAGGCAGCAACATCCTACAACAAACAATTCACTTAGTTAACAAAAAATTGACTTAATGCATTGTGACAAGTTCTAAAACATTCTAGACAGTCATGAGTGTTCTGTAAGGGAGAGTTGAAGTAGACCTTACCTTCTCATACTTCTCCTTCAGTTTGGCAGCCTTTGCCTCGTGTGGCTGCTTGTCTTTGGGAGTCTGCTTGCCCCACAGCAGACCCAGCTGCTTGGCAATGTCGCCAATGCCCATGCCTGGGTTATCGGCCTTGATTCTTCCACGGTGTTCAGCACAGAACACGAAAAATGCTGAACTATTGGGGATAGAATATTGAGAACACATTTAGTTACAAAACCTGAAGAGAACTCTACAGATATCAATAAAGTTGTATAAGTAGAGTACTTACGGTGGCCTCTTGGGGGCATTAGGGTCCTTCTTTCTCTTTCCTGCTGCCTTAGAGCCCTTGGGGGGCACATAACCCTTCATGTCCTTGTCATAACGGACTTTATCACCCTTGGCCATGTCCTCAAACTTGACCTTCTCTTTTGCCGACATGGTCTGAAAAACAGAAAAATGCATTAATCACCAACTGTTGCAGCCTCCATGTTACACGTTGCGTCAAATCCCCACCATTTGACACATTGATTTCGTAGACACGCTTCGCCCCGCCCCCCGGAACAACAACTTTACATGGCGGCCGCTTAGTCACAACTTACCCTCCACCTCTCGGAGCATTTCTTTGAAAACTCGGAAAAGTTCACTGAAGTTCCTGGGTGTTTTTTCTTGTGTTCTTCCCGGCACGTCGCAACAAAGAACGCATAGGAAGACGTCTTTCCCTTCGGCTTATTAGGATCTTTACCCGGCATGGCTGCTATATTCTGGAAAAAATAAGGAGAAAAATTATTAAGCATAAACGGAATAAAAATCTCAAAATATGTATTCGGATGGTACCATGGAGTAAACAAGCCGGCAGAATTACTCCACGGAGAGTCCAAGGACGCGAACCCGCGCTAATCCGATTGAGTTCCTGCTTCATTGTGGCCAAGACAATAAGCAGCCCTCCATTTTGTTTCCCGCCTAAATCAAGTCCCTCAACAACTTGTCCACAAGTACGATAAAAACCCATTTAAAACATTGATACAATTAGTCATCAGAATGATAAGACAGGTGTTAGGCATAAATAAAACACCAAAAAGGTTACTTCAACTGTGTCTACAAGGCTGACCAGGAGTTCAGTAACGACGTTTGCTAGCTATGCTAGATCGGGCAATGGCTGCGAGTATGGAATGCATCGTGTAACACAGCCAGCCAACTAGCTAGCACGATGTTAGCATGTTACGTCTGAAAGAAGTACCTACAAATATATTTTCTGGGCGGTAAACCGTTTAAAATATAACCTATCATACATAACGTTCTTGGCTACGACAACAATACCACAATTAGTTTGGTTGTATCAAGTTAGATAGATAAGTAACAACTGCATCACAGTGCGCGCTTCCCAACTTTGCTGGCTAGTTGTTGTAAAATAGAAAACCGCAGATATCCTTCAGTAAATACTTGAGGAGTTTTGCCTCAAATACATTCCAAAAACAAACTTTAACATGTAGAAAAATCAAAGGATTTTGAGAGGCGTAGAAATTCCTTTACTCACCTATTATCCAGCCACACAAGTACAATGAGTGGCAATGCAAAGTCCTTCGCACTGTTTTGTGAGTGGGAGACAGTCCGCACAAACTTGATAACATGTTTTTTTTAGAGCTCCTCCCGCTTGTCATACGGTTGGCTGAAATTACGCATATCAATTTGAAACTGGGACGTAGGGCATGAACGGCGTCTGGATTGGCTGAGGGTCTATATTTTGAGACTATCAAGGTTGTCTGTGGCGGCTTAATGGTAAACTCCTGTGATTGGCCGGAGTGGGGATTTAAAATAGACGGCGCCAAAAGCCTAAAAGCTTTGATGGGGGTTGTGTGTCGGATGCCCGACCCCACTGAGTCAGTGCTATCCGGGATCATTGGGACGTCCCTGCCCTAACCTTAACCTTAACCCTTACCCTGACTTTAACCATTACCTTTACCAAACCCTAACCTTAACCCATAGACTACAGTAACCATTTAAAATGTTAACTTCAATGGGGATTGGGGGAGACGTTTCAAGTATCTATATAGCACAGATTGTTGCCACTGGTAGCCCATCAGATAATTTCGGTTCATTGGAACGTCCCTACCCTAAATTCTAAAACCCTAACCTTAATCCTTACCCTGACCTTAACCATAACCCTTACCTAACCGTAACCTACGGTCACCATTTAAAACGTTAACTTCATTGGAGGTGGTAGGGACGTCCCAAGGACCCACTATAACACTTTGTAACTGCTAGTACATCAGATCATTTAGTAAACAATGGAAATGAACAGTTATTGGTGAAAATAACAACACGATAAAATGAGCTGCGAGATAAGCAGATGTCAGTAATCAAGGTCAGTGATCATGAAATTAAACTAAAACGTATTTAAAAAATCTCACGAAAGTTAAGCCAATCAGATTTGAGCTAGATTGCAAGAACATTTCAAAATGCAAAGCGAATAACATGCACAACGTTTTCAATATTTCAGACATAGTGTTAAAATGTTACTACAGACAGAACCCACACAGCCATTGGTGAGCTCTTATATAGGCTAAAATGTTTCCGTGTGCAAGTGTGCAGTCTAGCCAGTCAGAAATATAACAGCAAGCTCCACCATAACGGTAGCGCACTAGCACAAAGACTCAGCAGGGGAACAGCTGTCAGCTGCGTGCCGATGCGACCCCAGTGTGCTCCCACGCCTTGTGTTGTACTACCAAGCCGCAGACATTGTAGCCATGTCTCTGCAAAATAAAGCCACGCCACGCGACTGAAGCGTTTGTTTTCAAGCTGTCTTAAATCTGGATATCTTTGCAATATTGGCCTAGTATTAGCTTTATATAGGCTATTTAAGCCTGTAGCCTAGCCTATTGTTGCAGCCTGGTCTCATAGACTAGACGTAACATAGTAGATGTAAATCCAGGTCACAGAAATTAGTATGATATGTTACTTTTGGTATGCTTACATAAAATACATTTCTACTTAAGGCAAAAACGGGTAGGGTATAATGTGAACATCTAGCAACCCAAAGGTTGTTAGTTTGAATCTCATCATGGGCAACTTTAATTAGCAACTTTTCAACTGCATTCTACTTTTGAGCTACTTTGCAATGACTTGTTAGCTAACCCTTCCCCTAAACCTAAACTTAAGCCTTTTATCTAACCCTTCCCCTAACCCTTTAACCTAACTCCTAAACATAACCCTAGCCTAGCTAATGTTAGCCAGCAAGAGTTCATAGCGTATCATATGTTTTGCAAATTTTTAACATATTGTTCATTTTGCAAATTCGCAACATTGTATACATTTAGAAAATGTGTAACATAATGTAAGTTTGGCAAATCTGTTACATATAATATGAATTGTAACGAGTAACATATCATACGAAATGAGTGATGGACATCCAAAAAGTAATACATACCATACCATACAAATCTAAACATATCATACTAAATAGAGGGTTTCAGATTTACATACAGAATAATACGAAATGCTCTGAGACCAGGTTGCAGCCAGCATGATCATTTTCCACTAATCAATCAGTGCAGCAATCAATACTAGAGAAAAAATCTGTATTCTCACAAATTGATATACATTATCGCAGCATTAATGTGTGTTTGCTAGCTACTGTCCCCATGTCCTTAGCTGCAATTTCAGATAGACCTACTAGGCAACATACCAGAGCTGTTTTAATGCATCAGCAATAAATGTACCCATTTTATAGCTAAATAGTCCAGGTGTTTGGTGAGCTCATGCTTGGTGGTCTATTGTTGTGGTCAGCTTTCTAGGTTTACTACATTAAAGTTGTAGTTCAATGTCTAAATAAAAATGTGCTATCTAGAACCTAAAAGGCTGTCCCCATAGGAGAACACTTTGAAGAGTCCTTTTTGGTTCCAGTTAGATCCCTTTTGAGAACCCAAAATAGTTCTACCTGGAACCAAAAAGGGCTCTCCTATGAGGACAGCCGAAGAAACCATTTGGAACCCTTTTTTCTAAGAGTGTAAGCTCAAAGGAAACCTTGCTAATGTGGAGGATGCATACAACTCCACTGCACTCCCTCCCCTCTGTAAATCGGATCACAACCTTGTCCACATCACCCCACTCTACAGGCCTATGGTCCAACAGCAGCCAGCAACCACTAGGACCATTAGGAGATGGTCTCCGGAAGCGAATGAGGCCATACAGGACTGCTTTGAAACAACAGACTGGGATGTGCTCTGTGAGGCTCATGGTGATGACATTGATGGACTTACTGACTGCATAACGGACTATATACATTTTTGTGTAGACAACACTGTACCCTCCAGGAAGGTACGCTGTTTTCCAAATAATAAACCCTGGGTCACCAGCGACCTGAAGGCCCTGCCTCCAGCTCCCCAGGCCACACACCCTCACGGCTGTCCCACCCCCACTTTGCTACCAACACCTCTGTTGAGACAATCAGCAACCCTCTCCCCACGCTCCCTCTGGACTGATCCTCAACACCCCCCTTCCCCCCACCTCCCCACCTGGGCTGGCTCTTCTATCTATCTATCTATCTATCTATCTATCTATCTATCTATCTATCTATCTATCTATCTATCTATCTATCTATCTATCTATCTATCTATCTATCTATCTATCTATCTAGCCATTTTCAGCCGTCTTCACTGTTGTTCTCTCAATCAGGCTGCTTCATGGTAAAAACTAGGTGGTAGCCTATACAGCTACAACCTGAAGTGACTTTTTTCGAAGCAGGTTAGGAGAATTTACGCAGCAGGTTAGGAGAATTTACGCAGCAGGTCAGGAGAATTAACGTAGCAGGTCAGGAGAATTAACGTAGCAGGTTAGGGTTAGGGGATTTAGGAAAAGGGTTAGGTTTAGCTATAATGCTCTCCTAACCGGTTATGCTTTCGAAAAGTAACTTCCGGTTGTAGTTGTACTCCATCAAGTCACAACCCTGCTTCATGTTCTGTTTTGTATTTTCACAGCCAAGGCTTCTGTGGAACTGGAGCAGTTCAGCTCAAACCGGTTTTAGTGTGTCAGGAGAAAAAAAGTAAACAGTGTTGTTGGGGTTGTACTTCAAGATTTATTGTGAGTGTCTTTTCTCCTGCAGGCCTCAGCTGGTCCAGTGTCAATGTGCCTGAGCGTCCATGTTGTCACTGTGTTGAATGCCACCATAGCAGCTGCACTTGGAGGGGAAGATTCCTAGAAGGTCCGAGGAGCTTCCAGTACAGTAATGTTTTTGATTCTCATTCAATAGCACCAGGCTTATGTTATGACATGCTTGCCTACAACTGACTAATACTAATTAGGTTGGCGCTTGTATTTGTTCTATTTCACACATGTACACGTGTGTATTATACACGTACATTGGAAATGTGTTTTTTGCGTAGCCCAACTCCCCTTGAGTCACCCTTGGAGAGTGCGGTCACAGCCAAGGATCAGCCATTATTGACAGCAACACTGGCGCAATTAGGGTTAAGTGTCTTGCTCAAGGGCACATAGACAGATTTTTCACCTAGTCGTCACAGGGATCCAAACCAGTGACTTTTCGGTTACTGGCCCAACACTCTTAACCGCTAAGCTACCTGCCACCCCAGAGGCCTACACCAGAAGGCTGGGCAAAAAAGTCACAATTAAGCGCTGTGAACAATTGTCAGAGTTGAAGTTGCAGCTAAACTATAGTAAATGTGGACAAATAGCATATCAAATTGTTATATACCTAATGAAAGATAAAGTCCACAACAAGACAAAAGATATTAAGTTTGGTCATGGTTTCCTTTCTAGCCTCACCAACATGGCCGTTCTCACCCAGCCCCATAGTAAAAGCACATAGCCTCACAAGCAAAAGGAGCCGAAAAGACAATCAGCATTAGCATAAAACTGTAAGCCCCCCTCGGTTGTTTACCAACTGACAAAACACCCTTTTACATACTCGCTGGGCCCGAGAGCCCATTCATACTGGATCCTCATTGTGGGAAGCAGATGACTTTATCCACAGGGTGTCAAACTTAGGTGTTAAAGGTGGCAGGAGAGTGCAGGCTCGATTCCTCTCTAATTACCATCCTCAGTACTGAGTTTTTCGTACAAATTACAATGCAGACAGTGGATTGATTTGTCTCAACTTTCATATGATTTTAGACATAGTATAGCAGTCCATTGGTGGTTTATGTGTGTTGACTTTGAACTGAAGGCAGACGTATGATGAGATGCATTGTACCATTTGTGCGATTTGACATTGTGGGCCTTTTCTATACAGTCACTGGACTCTATTACCCGTGACTGTATAGAACAGGAGAATAACAGTGCATCTGTGACTTTAATTCAGTTTGTTTACACAGAGCAGTAGAACTATCTCTTCTAATTACAGTAATATTAATCAGTGATGTGACGGACGAAAGCAAGTTTATCAAAAACAAACTGAAACGGTATAGTAAGGCCTGCAGGCAAAATAAAACTCGAACCGATCTGTTTATTAATATTCTCACATACAGTGTTGTAATTGATAGAAAATCCATTGGTTAAGTACAAGGAGATGTCATGGAGTAGTAGAACGACTTGTTAAAACAGCTCCACCAGTCTGTAGTGTAGTACTATGTTAGTTAGGCCTAGTAAGACATTTAACACAATACTATAATCCTTTTGCAAAGACATTTACAATACAGTTGTACAGTTTCATCCATATAAAATCATGATTTACAGGCTCATTACATCGCATTTTATGATCCTGCTGACTTTTACTGCATTTAATAGCCTTGAATGTTACATGGAATGCCTCTCATGAATGGCATACTATTTACTACTGAATAATAGTTTTTGATGTACAATAACTCAATATAAAGGCACACTGGTGGTATAACTACTACTATTGCCAAATAGTGAGATCTGTTTACGTTTGGGCGTAGATAATGGGGGAGTGTCACATCATTGCGAATGCCAAATTAAGGGTCTGCCAAGTCAGATGTACAAGTGTTGAACTCTAGCCTCGGCAAAGGGGGGACACGGGATGCATTTATTGAATTGTCGTCACAGATAATAAATATACTGGCTGCTGTGTTTAAGATTGAAAATGTTATTTGTAGGCCCAAGTATTGTGAAAGGGGGGCCTCTTTTTTTCCAGCTTCAAAGCTTGAGCTTTTGCTTTAGCCTTCAGAACTGGTCGTAGTTGTAGCTGTCTTGAAGGAAGAATCAAATGCATGTAATCCTGTAGTCTGGATTGGATGGGCCCATCACCCTTGGCCCCATTTACTCTCTCATTGTTTCCATTCAGAAGATTGCACCGTCTGTGTTCACTGTCCATTCAAACGACTGATGGCTCAGATGGGTTTGCATGGAATTATAAAGGAGATCTTGGGTCCAAAGAAGACATCCCTGGAACAACACAAAACATAAAAACACGTGTTTAGTATATTGCCCTATTGGAATACAAGGTTATGGTAAGCTGTCCATGACTTTCTAGTGGATGGACCATGTGGTTCAGGAGAAAATGGCCTAGTTAATGAATGAAGCATCTAGTCAAGAATGGCATTATTTTCAATTGATAAACTGATCAACTGTGTTTGCAAACTGATAAGCCCCGTTTATCAGTTTGGATTTCAGGCATATAGTGCCTCTTTAAATGAAAAACACTTATCTTTACTCAACAGCTGACTAAAAACAGAGGCTAAATGCATAGGCCTATCCATAGTGTACTTGCATTACATGAGCAAAGGCCATGATGTAAAAACAGCATAAACAACATTTTAACTGACCAGTGAAACAGAACTCCACTCCACACCACAGCTCACTGCAGGGCAGCAGGCACACGTGCCTGACTGGATTAATAGGTGGCTTATGATAACCACAATGTAGACAGTGTTCACTGGGCAGCCTGTGACTGGATCCAATTCGTTCCCTACTATAATTGGCGCCTAACAGCCCGCCGGCCTCCATTCGGCCTCCAGTGCACATAACAGCACCACAGAGACGTCCACTGTTCCAGAGCTATATTAACATATACCTTATGTGTGCTGAATATGGACGCCGCCTACTGGCGGATAATGGAATCGCTGTACCTTGGGCAGCAGAGGAGCTCACTGAAGTTACAGTAGCACACCATGTCGCATTTGTTCCCCTCCCAGAAATGGTTCTGCAGTGAATCGATGGGTCGCATGGTCGCAACTCCGTTGGTGATGCCGATATTACGACAGTCCCTGTCCTTCAAGACTTTCTTGTAGCAGGACCAGCGGTTTGATGGAATGGCCTCGCTGCCCATTGCCAATAGTCCAACCAAGAGAATAGCAGCAATGAGTGATGCCTTCATTTTGATGAAGCTGTAAATAGGACGAAATAATGTATATCATTGGTTAGAATGTATCCAAGGGCACACAAGTCATTAATATATAAATACATTTTAACCTTAACTACAAATCCAAACCACACAAATATATTCCCAACAGGGCCATAGGCAGGGTCTGAGTTTAAGGGGGGGGGGGGGGGGGGGGCATTTTTATAAAGTTAAAGTTAATTTATTGCATTTATATCAAATAAGAAACATCGAAAATGCTATTTGGAGGTGAGCAAATACAGGCAAAAAAATGAACCCAGTCATATTGGTTGCTGTAGCTTCATTCACCTCAGCTGATCGACGCAACACAGTTATACACACACACACACAACACATTAGTTATACAATTAGCCACTACACATGAACAGCAGGTGGTGTTTTTTCGTTGTTTCGCCCACCAAGCAGAGTATTTGTATGGAGGTCTATGGCTTATTTTCTACGTGAGGTTTATTTATTGTTTCCTAACGCTTCAGTCGTTACGAGTAAACTGATATAAGTAGGACACGTAACATCCGGGCAATTTTGAAAAAAGAAAACACATTATATCGGCGTTGTCTCGAGATGGCTTTGCATATTCATTGCATGAGGCTAGTAGCGTAGCACCTGTCTCCATTGAATACAGGCAGTTGACGTCAACAACCCTCCTCGAATTTTCAAAAGAGATTACAATAATGAGATGTATCCACCAATCCAAAGAAAGGATAGGCGGGATCTAGACAGCCCACCGTGCCGCTTTGTGGACTACGACTCCCATTGTTAGGGCGGAGATACATGTACGCATCTGTGACGCTTCTGCGAGTGTATGTTTAATTTGTATTGTTCATTTCACTTTTGTTTATTATCTACTTCGCTTGTTTTTGCAATGTTAACATATGTTTCCCATGCCAATAAATCCCTTGAATATAATTGAATTGTATCTTGTCAGTATATCCACAAACTGTGGACGTGAAGAAGTGAAATCTGACACCACTTGAAGCTGGGATGTCCCTCCTATAATTTCAGTCGCTCTTCCGACTGTCCATCAACTCCTGGCTAAACCATACGTCACAGCCACTGACAAAGCACGTGTCTTAAAATCCTTACGTCATAGCGTAGCAGGATATAGTGTTTTCGTCGCTCGAGCACATTCAGAGATCGATTTATAACCAACTTTATCACAGTAATCTAAAAATTTGCTTTTTTAAACAAAAACACTTTCAGTTTGTCCTAGACCAGTGGTTCCCTAACTTGCTATAGTCCCGTGCCCCTTCAAACATTCAACCTCCAGCTGCGTACCCCCACTTGCACCGCACAATCAAATGTTGTTTTTTGCCATCATTTTAAGCCTGCCAAACACACACACTATATGATACATTTATTAAACATAAGAATGAGTGAGTTTTTGTCACAACAGGTTGTTTGTGAATAACTCACCACAGGTTAATGAGAAGCTTGTGCTTGAAAGGATGCACATAACTCTGCAATGTTGGGTTGTATTGGAGAGCATCTCAGTCTTAAATCATTTTTCACACACAGTCTGTGCCTGTATTTAGTTTTCATGTTAGTGAGGGCCGAGAATTCACTCTCACATAGGTACGTGGTTGCAAAGGGCATCAGTGTCTTAACAGCGCGATTTGTTTAAGGCAGGATATTCTGAGGGCAGCCCAATCCAGAAATCTGGCAGTGGCTTCTGATTAAATAACATTTTCACTTTCACTTGTTGGTCTTTTCCCACAGCATTGTCCCAACCATATCCGCGGCAGCAGAAAGAATAATGAAGTCCTCCACAATAGAATGGGACTTGCCTGTCCTAGCCACTCGGTAGCTCACCATATAAGACGCTTCTAGCACCCTTCTTATTAATGGTATCTGTTGTTTTTATACATGTCTTACTACTCGAAAGTAGTTTTAATTCTCGCTCAAAAGACTCCCGTGGCTTATTTTTCAAATTGGCATGTTTCGTTTCTAAATTTCTGCGCAAGAGTGAAGGTTTCATCGAGTTGTGCGATAGTATTTTTGCAGATATAACATACTGTGGCTGAGGAAAGGCACTACTCCCAATAAAAGTGAACCCCAAGTGGAATTCTCGCGAGAGAGTAACGGTTAATTGATGTGAATTATTTGACTAGGCTACCTGTATTTGTTGTTATTTCGCTGAACACTAGATGGTTTAATTTTATTTTTGGCAGTGAAACGAGGCTACTCAGGCGAGAAAAAAATCACCCAAATGTAAAATCTAAATGGACTGTTTGAAAATGTGAAGGAAACAAAAAGTCAACACAACTCAGCAATGTATAACTATATTGATCAGAAAGGTGAGATTTGAACCTTTCTTGTCGAGTATGCAGCATTTCTAGTTATTGTTTATGGCCCTCTCATGATAAGTAATGACTTTTGGGGATTATGTAGATTACATTTAAGATAAATGATATCTGAGTGAGACTGACTAATCAAATCAATGGGGGCTTCCTGAAGGTCAGAGTCCCTGGGTACATTATTCGGCCATGATTACTAAAAGTTCAGGTAGCTGGCTAGACTAACTAGCCTAACTAGAATAACTAGACTAACTAGACTAACTAGCCTAACTAGACTAACTGGACTAACTAGACTAACTAGCATAACTAGCCTAACTAGCCTAACTAGACTAACTAGCCTAACTAGACTAACTAGACTAATTTACCAATCTTCAAAATGTTTACTGACATGGACTAGTTGAGTGACTGTCAGTGAGTGACATATAAGAAGAGGAAAACTGCTGATGCAAAGTTTAAAAATGGCGCCTTGTGTTTTCTACTATTCTAACTCTTACCAGTAAGTTGAGACACCGACTGAGTTCCTAAAAAATAATATATATATATTTTTATATATATATATATATAAAACATTTTTTTTTAAAATATTAATATATATATATATATATACACTGGGGGCCAACATTTTGGAATATTACTCATTCAAGGGTTTTTCTTTATTTGCAAAATGTTTTACATTGTAGAATAAAAGTGAAGACATCAAAACTATGACATAACACGTATGGAATCATGTAGTAACCAAAAAAGTGTTCAACAAATCAAAATATATTTTATATTTGAGATTCTTCAAAGTAGCCACCCTTTGCCTTGATGACAGCTTTGCACACTCATGGCATTGTTGTTGATCCATCCTCAGTTTTAAAACTCTGTAACTGTTTTAATGGTGAAGTCCCTGAGTGGTTTCCTTCCTCTCCGTATACTGAGTTAGCCTGTATCTTTGTAGTGACTGTGTGTATTGATAAACCATTGAAAGTGTAATTAATAACTTCACCATGCTCAAATGGATATTCAATGTCTCTTTTTAAATACTTATTGGCTCAAGAAATTACACCTCTAAATATTTTATTAATTTGTAAAATGAAATTCCACTTTTACATGATATGGTATTGTGTGTAGGCTACTGACAAAAACTCTCAATTTAATACATTTTAAAGTCAGGCTGTAACGCAACAAAATGTAGAAAAAGTCAAGGGTGTATTACTTTCTGAAGGCACTTGAACTACGGCCCTGATTCACTTAGTGTTATGATGTTGTTGATTGTAGAATTTGATCCTAGCATAAGTAGCACATCCTCCAAGGGTATAACATGTTTCAATTTGCAACAATATTGATACTGGACATCTTTTTTTTAACAGAATTACTCATTTATATTTCACCATCCGAATAAATATTGCATTCATCTGTTATTTCAAAGATTGGTGGATAAACAGAGTATTTGCTATGCAGTTTATGCCACTAAATTAAACCATTTCAATTACGTATATTACCGTAAACCAATTAATGGTACAATGTACAATGACCCACAGTACAATGATTCCAGTCAAATTACCTCAACTAACCTGTACCCCCGAATTGCCTCGACTAACCTGTACCCCTGCACATTGACTCGGTACCGGTACCCCCAGTATATAACCTCATTATTGTTATTTTATTTACTTTTTATTTGTTTTAATATATTTAGTAAATGTTTTCTTAACTCTTTCTTGAACTGCGTTTTTGGTAAAGGGCTTGTAAGTAAGCATTTCAAGGTAAGATCTACACCTGTTGTATTTGGTGCATTTGACAAATACAATTTGATTTGAGTCTTATACATTTTACTTCTATACATTATAACTAGTGCTGAGCAATTAACCGAAATGTCGGTTATTTTTCGTTTTTTAAACAACTAATTGACCGACGTTGGTTCAATTATACAGGGTCAGCGCTGGAGCAAATTAAGGTGAAGTGCCTTGCTCAAGGTATTAGAACCAGCAACCTTTCGGTTACTGGCCCAACGCTCTAACCACTAGGCTACCTCCCACCCATAAATCAGATTCAGCCAGATATAGAGAGCAGCTGTTGCTTGAAAAGGTATTATTACCTGAAAATACATGATCTAAGTGATTAATAGTTGGTATTCAGCAGGGGCGCAACTTTGGTTTTAGAAGTGTGGGGGGGGGGGGGGGGTGCCTCACCGTTCCCTCGTTTGTATCACATTCCAATGATAAAACTGGGGGAGGGAGGGATGACATTTCAGAATGTGGTGGGGACATGTCTCCCCTGTCCCCAGTGAAAATTGCACCCCTGAATAAAAGTATGCCTTATTTACTTTGAAGAACTACAAATTATTGATTTTGTCAGACAGCATATGCAGCAGCTCTATAGAGATGAGATGATGATGTGGGATGAAATAATGAAGTCATAAAATAAAAATAAAAGTAATATACACAACAACTGAAATATGTTATTAAATTAATGTGAATAAATTATGGTTAAGTGTTAAGCAGTAATGGGCATCCTTACCATCATTAGCACTTTTATTTATAGTTTTATTCTGTGTTGTTACAGCACTCAACCCAAATGATCGAAAACGAAATCGAAAACCATTATTATTTTTTTTATTATCGAACCAACCCTCAAAAAGCATTCATCTTAATTTACTTTATAACTCTCCATCATTATTACATTTCCAATTACATAACATGATCCGCTAATTAAATTAGCCCCTACCTTATGAAGTGATCTCCTCACGAACGGCGATAGCTTCTGAACCGTTTTCATTGGGTACATTTAGTAAGTATAAAACGGAAAACAGAGGAGTCTTTGTCCGTACTCTACCCCATGCTAAGAGTATGACCATCTCTCCCCTCTCCTCTCACCCTGTAAACCAGAGAAATAACCAAGGACATTGACTAAGTCTGCACTCTGCACACGCACAAAAATAACACCATGCTTACATGCAAGTACGGTAAAGGGCAAAGAGAGGAGGCCAGCATTGGGGAGTGATCCAAACCAAAACCCTCAGTCTTAGATAGATTTAGTTCATATATGCTGTGGAAAAGGTACATGAACAGGGTATGTGTGTATGTTTTCAATGTGTTTTTAATAACGTATAATACCAACGTATAATACCAATTTAGCATCCTTGAAGTAGTAGGCTACATTTTTTGTATGCATGTTTTCAATGTGTTTTTTGAATTTTAATTGGTTGTATATCAGCCATTTTGCATTTCAATAGAAAACCATCCAAGAGTGAATGAATGAATGCCTGATACTGAATGTTGCCATTCACTGAAGCTCTCTAAAGCATCTGAATTGCTGCGAGTGTTGCAATCAGACGTGGTGGATGCTAGTAGCTTTGTCTGGGTAAGAATAAAATGCAAGTGATGCATGAAGTAAATGAACCAGTTGGAAGGGAAATGAAAGTTTGTCTATAGCTGTAACCATTAGCTTGACTTGGCTCCACTCACTGCCGATAGAGCTGGTTGGCTGTGAAAGTATCTGACACAGCCAACTTTAATCATCTACTTCATGTGTTAACTCAATGGCTTCTTATTGTATGGCAGCACAGTTTAAACAAATCTATATTTACTTTGTATTATACGGCGACCAAACAAATGGAGAAATTGCCTTTCTGGGCTCTGAAAGCATATCGTACTCAATACAATATAGTATTTTGCAGTTGGTTCATACTCTTCTATGGATGGGCCTTGTTTCATTGTAGGAGCATCAGATGGGTTGATGCCAAGAATAGTTTAATCAGACAATTTTGTTGATGTGTCCTTGAGCAAGGCACTTAACTCTAATTTGCTCCAGGGGCTTACCCTGTAGGTAGGCCGTCATTGTAAATAAGAATTATATTAGTTTGGTTGCCTATATTTCAAATTAAATATAGTAGCTCAGTAAGTAAGGGAGACCGGGTTGTACCATGGATGGTTGTAACTCCAATATCTCCAATCAGGAACAAGCTAGAATCATGTGACTCACTGTGCACATGCTCAGTTTAGTCTTCATCCCTTGCATTCGGAAAGTATTCAGACCACTTGACTTTATCCACATTTTGTTACTTTACAGACTTATTCTAAAATGGGCAAAATACACATTTTTCTTCATCAATCTACACACAATACCTATAATGACAAAGCTAAATCAGGTTTTTAGAATGTTTTGCACATTTATAAATTTTTTAAAGTATTCATACCCTTCTTGATCATCCTTGAGATGTTGCTACAACCTGATTGGACATGATTTGGAAAGGCACACACCTGTCTATATAAGGTCCCACAGTTGACAGTGCATGTCAGAGCAAAAACCAAGCCATGAGGTCGAAAGAATTGTCCGTAGAGCTCTGAGATAGGATTGTGTCAAGGCACAAAGGGAAAGATGAACGGAGCAAAGTACAGATCCTTGATCAAAACCTGCTTCAGAGCGCTCAGGACCTCAGACTGGGGTGAAGGTTCACCTTCCAACAGGATAACGAACCATAAGCACACAGCCAAGAAAATGCAGGAGTGGCTTCGGGACAAGTCTCTGCATGTTCTTGAGTGGTCCAGCCAGAGCTCGGACTTGAACCCGATCTAACATCTCTGGAGAGACCTGTGCAGCGAAGCCCCCCATCCAACCTGACAGAGCTTGAGAGGATCTGCAGAGAAGAATGGGAGAGACTCCCCAAATACAGGTGTGTCAAGCTAGCGTCATACCCAAGAAGACTCAAGGCTGTAATCGCTGCCAAAGGTGCTTCAACAAAGTACTGAGTAAAGGGTCTGAATACTTATGTAAATATAATATTTAAAAAATGTTGCATTGTATATATTTGCATTTTGAAAAAACAGTTATTTGATGATGGGGTATTGTGTGTAGATCAATTTTAGAATAAGGCTGTAACTTAACAAAATGTGGAAAAAGGCAAGGTGTCTGAATACTTTTGGAATGCACTGTATTTGACAAAAATCTGATTTTGAGGTAAGAATGTAATTTTTTGACCCACTTTGTTTTTGTGATGGAATCACCTGCTTCGTAGTTAGATTCACCAAACCTATATCAGCTCTAGGTTTCCCACTTTCCCTTTATAACCAGTGGGTGTAGATATGTTTGATCTATTGTAAGTTATCAATGCTAAAGTTTCAACATGTAGCTACCATTTTAATTTGCTAATGGCTACACACACTCTCCCTCTCTCTTTCTCTCTCTCTCACACACACACACACACACACCACAAACATTCCAGTTTTTTAGTTCAGATGTTGTTGTGTAGTTGCCAGATGTTGTTGTGTAGTTGTCAGATGTGTTTGTGTAGTTGTCAGATGTTGTTGTGTAGTTGTCAGATGTTGTTGTGTAGTTGTCAGATGTTTTTGTGTAGTTGTCAGATGTTGTTGTGTAGTTGAGAAGGGCCAGTTAATGAATGGATCATAAAAATAATAACATTTTATGATTTGTATTATTATTTTATTATTTCTACCACGTTTTTTTGTTCTCATGTTCTCAATAAAGACTTTCATTGCATGTTATGATTTATATATATATATATTGATACACAAGCCCTGTTATAACTGACCCGGGAGGTGGGGTAAATTGTCACTCCATATCACACCGTGTTTGATTTAGAGAGATACCAATGTGTAGCAGACAAATGGAAGTTGTTTGTATCACATTTTAAAAGTAGTAGCTCAACCAATCTCTGAGAAATTGACAAAAATGCTAAACGTCCCTGGTAAAATGTTTATATACGGAACCAATATATAAACGCAACATGCAAAACTTTCAAAGATTTTAATGAGTTACAGTTAATTTAAGGAAATCAGTCAATTGAAATAAATTCATTAGGAGGCCCTAAATTATGTACACTTTGTGTGACAAAACTGCAGATTTGAAGGTGGCCTTTTAGTGTCCCCAGCACAAGGCGCACCTGTGTCATCAGCTTCTTGATATGCCACACCTGTCAGGTGGATGGATTATCTTGGCAAAGGAGAAATGCTCACTAACGGGGATGTAAACAAATTTGATAAGCTTTTTGTGCGTATGGAAAATTTCTGGGATCTTTTATTTCAGCTCATAAAACATGGGATCAGCACTTTACATGTTGCATTTATATTTGTGTTGTGTAAATGGTATTGATTGAGGCTACTGGTGCTCAACAAGTGATTGTTGGTGATGTAGCGCCATCTGGTGGTATATTCTTACACTGGCAACTTTAAAGAAATATATAAATATTAGCACAAGCAATGTCAGAGTGGCATTGACTAAAATACAGTAGAATAGAATGCAGTATATACATATGAGATGAGTAAAGCAGTATGTAAACATGATTAAAGTGACTAGTGTTTCATTATTAAAGTGGCCAGTGATGTCTATGTATATAGGGCAGCAGCCTCTAACTTGCAGGGTTGAGTAACCTGGGTGGTAGCCGGCTAGTGATGGCTATTTAACAGTCTGATGGCATTGAGATAGAAGCTGTTTTTCAGTCTCTAGGTCCCAGCTTTGATGTACCTGTAATGGCCTCGCCTTCTGGATGATCAAATAAAATAAAATGTTTTTTGTCACATGCACTGAATACAACAAAAAGTAACTCAATAAAATAACAATAACAAGGCTATATTTATTTTAACCTTTATTTTACTAGGCAAGTCAGTTAAGAACAAATTCTTATTTACAATGACGGCCTAGGAACAGTGGGTTAACTGCCTTGTTCAGGGGCAGAACAACAGATTTTTACCTTGTCAGCTCGGGGATTCGATCCAGCAACCTTTCAGTTACGGGCCTAACAATCTAACCACTAGGCTACCTGCCGCCCCATATACAGGGGGTACCGGTACCGAGTCAATGTGCGGGGGTACAGGTTAGTTAAGGTAATTTGTACACTACCGTTCAAAAGTTTGGGGTCACTTAGAAATGTCCTTGTTTTTGAAAGAAAAGCAAATTTTTTGTCCATTAAAATAACATCAAATTGATCCGAAATACAGTGTAGACATTGTTAATGTTGTAAATGACTATTATAGCTGGAAACAGCTGATTTTTTATGGAATATCTACATAGGCGTACAGAGGCCCATTATCAGAGGCCCATTACCAGCGTCAA
The DNA here is from genome assembly GCA_023634145.1 of Thymallus thymallus. Taxonomy (NCBI): domain Eukaryota; kingdom Metazoa; phylum Chordata; class Actinopteri; order Salmoniformes; family Salmonidae; genus Thymallus; species Thymallus thymallus. The sequence goes on from CM042424.1 coordinate 7,423,786, forward strand.
TGTAAATAGTCTGGGTGGCCATTTGATTAATTGTTCAGCAGTCTTATGGCTTGAGGAAAGAAACTGTTAAGGAGCCTTTTTTACTTAGACTTGGCGCTCCGGTTCCGCTTGCTATGTGGTGGCAGAGAGAACAGTCTATGACTGGGGTGACTGGAATCTTTCACTGAATGAACATAATTCTTACGTAGGTATTCCTCTTGTCCAGATGGGATAGGGTAGTGTGCAGTGTGATGGGGATAGCATTGTCTGTGGATCTATTGGAGCGGTAGGCAAATTGAAGTGGGTCTAGGGTGTCAGGTGAAGTAGAGGTGATATGATCCTATCCTCTCATACAATTATCTGTAAGGCCCCTTAGCTGAGCAGTGAATTTCAAGCACAGATTCAACTACAGATTCAAGACCAGGGAGATTTTCCAATGGTTTGCAAAGAAGGGCACTTATTGGTAGATGGGTAAAAAAATAAACAGACATTAAATATCCCTTTGAGCATGGTGAAGTTATTACATTTTGGATGGTGTATCAATACACCAAGTCACTACAAAGACACAGGTGTCCTTCCTAACTCAGTTGCCGAAGAGGAAGGAAACCGCTCAGGGATTTCACCAGTTACAGAGTTTAATGGCTGTGATAGGAGAAAACTGAGGATGGATCAACAGCATTGTAGTTACTCCATAACACTAACCTAAAGGCTAAATGACAGTGAAAAGAAGGAAGTATCCCAAAGCATACATCCTGTTTGCAATAAGACAATAAAGTAATGCTGTAAAACAAATGTGACAAAGAATTGAACTTAATACAAAGCATTACTGTATGTTTGGGGCAAAGCCAACACAACACGTCACTGAGTACCACTCTTAATATTTTCAAGCATGGTGGTGGCTGCATCATGTTATTGGTATGCTTGTCATCGGCAAGGACTAAGAAACTGAATGGAGCTAAGCACAGGCAAAATCCTAGAGGAAATTTTGCTTGAGTCTGCTTTCCAACAGACAATGGCCTAGTTACAGTTTTGACTTAAATATGCTTGAAAATCTATGGCAAGACTTGAAAATGGCTGTCTAGCAATGATCAACAAAGTACTTGACAGAGCTTTTTTTTTTAAATAATAATGGGCAAATATTGTACAATCCAGGTGTGCAAAGCTGTTAGAGACTTACCCAGAAAGACCCAGAAAGGTGATTCTGACATGTATTGACTCAGTGGATTGAATACTTTTTGTGTAGATCTTTGATACGTTTTTTTTTTTTTTACAATTAAATCCATTTGAATCCCACTTTTTAACAACAAAACGTGGAAAAAGTCAAGGGGTGTGTGGATACTCATTGTCCATTGATTCTTGAATAATATAACTTATAAATGCCTCAAACTTAGTTCCACTGTTGCACCCCATCAGAACCAAAATATAACCTTGTTTTACTCAAATGTTTGCAAACATTGTAAACGTAAACAAACAAATCAAATTGTATTGGTCGTATACACATATATAGCTACAAAACATACTTAAAACTATTTTGACATCTTGGTTGGTCAGTCCTTGCATCCGTTGTGCTGTCTATTAATTCTTTGAGTGGCTACATTTCTCCAGGCCCATCCCTTGGCTTTAAAAAAAAAAATGTTTACCAAAACAGGCGCTTTGTTATTGTTTCTACTGCTGATTTTCCCTCTAACTCACAAATGAATTGTTTAAACCAGCCTACATATTTAAATGTATTATTAAGGGCAGAGTGGTGATATGCTGGTCTTGGTGCCATCTCCATGGTTCCATAGTCTTCATTTTGACTGTTTCACTTCTGACTGGTTGATTGGTTGGCTGTAGTGTAGAGAGAGAGAGAGAGAGAGAGGACAAAATTATAAGAAACGCAAGACCTAGGGAATAGTTCTATATAATGTAATCCATAAGAAATGATAAGATAATAATTTGACATGCCAGTTCCAAAACCTCTACGTGATCCATCTTTGTCAGTAGGTTTGTGTGCGTTAACCACTAGAGGTCAGTATTTAGCTACAATTGCTTACACCTCATCCTTTGCGGAGAAGGAAATTACGCTCCACTTTTGTTGTTAGAATAAATGTTATTCCTAAAAAGAATTTCCTCCATCCACAGGTGGACAATATGGCTACAACGTATATTACATTTTCTATAGGCTTCAATGTAAGTTTTGCTACAGGTTTATCAAGAGTCACAGCCCGTATACCCTATATGCACGTCTCCAAGATGTCTCCCTCAGTTTCTAAATGTGCTTTATTCAGGGCTTAAGCAGTCACATATCACACTGACTTATATTACAAGTTCCATCAAGTGAGCCTGCCCTTGAAATGAGACCATTCACATTTCCTTACAGTTCCAGTCAGCAGACGGAATAGAGGTCTTGAACCATAACAGAGAAACATAGTCTTCCCAGAGGCTGTAGTGAATTTGATTTGTGTTTCACTGTAATCCTAAATTCTAAGGACTTTGACAGTTGTGTCGTTGTGGTTTACTAGGAAAATTTCATATTTTTCCTGACTTTTGTTTCGTTTAGTTTCAAGCTGCTTTATTGAGTTTTGAACAGCCAACGCCAGGAAAGTATATTGAAAAAGCTCAACACATGTGTGGTTTATTTTTTATAGACCAGAATTTTGAAATATGCTTGTACATTTCTGAGTAAAATCATTGTATAAATAAATACTGAATCAATACATTTAAATTTACACAACACGTCATAGACTGAAAATGCAATTGACTATGATGGTTTCCTACGTGTTGCATTGCGTGTGTAAACTAGTTTATACATCAACAATGTATAGTTATGAATTACGACGCGGGCACTCTTGTTGCCATAGTGACAGCAAACACAGGAGTGGACTCATGGCTCTTACATTTCATAGAGCAGCAATTTCCACGCAATTTAATTTACAACTGTAGCCAAACACAGCTGTAGGAATTGGGTGTACTTGAAAGTATTAGCAAAGGTTTTTTTGATGCTATATGACAGCCGGCTGGGTGTGTATCATGTACTGGTTGATTTATGTGGAAAGCAACACCCAACGTACTACATTATGACTGAGTCATATTGCAATATGAGCTGTCCGCTCTCTCTCTCTCATTGGTCAATTTATCACTCAGAAACACCTTAAAACGAGCACAACAGACAGTAGTACAGTTAGTTGAAATGGAGGAGCTGCTATCCGACAAAGCTATCTCAAGTTGTATTCCCTGGAGCACGATCCCGTTTATTACAGCTGCTATAATAGGGCTGCTGAACGGAGGGAGAGTCTCGCAAACTGTTTTTTTTTTTGCTTGCCTGTTGCAACAAAACTAATAGAAAAGTCCCAAAATCGCAAACCCAGCCCACCTGATACTCCAGATAGGCTCACGCAAACGCTCAAAGTATTGAAAGATTTCTCATAGTATTTGAACCCAGGTCTGGTCCCGTCCCATTTGAGCAGAGCTGACATGAAGCTGCTAGCTCCAGTGATAGTGTAATCTAGTGGTGTAACCCAAGAACCTGCTGCTGATCGTCTGGCAAGAGGCTGCATGGCTTCAACAGTCAGAAGAGAGGAGATTCCCTTTACAAGCAGGGCTTAGCTGTATACTTCCTCTCATTATGAGGCTGTGAGTGTATTTGGATGTGAGAGCTAAGGCTACTGTAGCTGACATGGCGCCATGAGAGAGAGAGAGAGAGAGAGAGAGAGAGAGAGAGAGAGAGAGAGAGAGAGAGAGAGAGAGAGAGAGAGAGAGAGAGAGAGAGAGAGAGAGAGAGAGAGAGACGGTTCTAGCAGAGCAGACAAATAATATCTAAATAGAAGTAGGGCAACGTTACCCTCAACAGAAGAGTGTTTCATCTTTTAAAAACAAGTCGCCCCAACATTAGTGTTTTCACATGCAAAATCCCCTCTAACTCTCCCTTTTAAATGCACTCAGAACTGAGAGCCAGAGAGAGAGAGAGAGAGCTGGCCAGTAACTGATAAATTGTCAGGAATCTTAAAACATGGTTATCAGCTGTCTGGGAGGGGATGGGGGTGGTATAGGGTTAGATGTGTCTGTGTGGGGGGTTGAGTAGTAGTAGAGCTGGTGTGTTTGGTTGGGGGGGTGGAGGTCTTGACGGTATGTTTATGACTTCATGTCACTGCACCAAAACAAGGTGCTGTGCCAACGCCGTCATCCTCCACCACATACTTACACAAACAGTCTTTTGTTCTCTATTGGAGATTGGAGTATAGCTACTGTCCCGTTTGTATCCTATCTTACAATATGCTTACTGGCACATACAATAATGGAAACATTTGAGTAAATGAGGGATACAATGTATATTGAAAGCAGGTGCTTCCACACAGGTGTGGTTCCTGAGTTAATTAAGCAATTAACATCCCATCATGCTAAGCGTAATGTATAAAAAAGCTTGGCAGGCCATTATTTTGGCTACCATGGCTATGCCCCCATTGGATGACAATGCCCCCATCCACAGGGCATGAGTGGTCACTGAATGGTTTGATGAGCATAAAAACGATGTAAACCATATGCCATGGCCGTCTCAGTACCCAGATCTCAACACAATTGAACACTTATGGGAGATTCTGGAGAGGTGCCTGAGACAGCGTTTTCCACCACCATCAACAAAACACACAATTATGGAATTTATCTTGGAAGAATGATGTCGCATCCCTCCAATAGAGTTCCAAACACTTGTAGAATCTATGCAAAGTTACATTGAAGCTGTTCTTGCTCGTGGTGGACCAATGTCCTACTAAGATACATTATGTTGGTGTTTCCTTAATTTAGGTAGTTACCTGTATTTTAGCAGTGTCCTGCATGGAGTAACCTGATTATAAGGTCTATACGTTCTGTGCAATTTTCTGGTCAGTCCAGTGCAACCTATTATAGCCTTTGTGTGACTAGTGCATAATGCATCAAATATACATACGTGTAAAATTGACACTAAATGTGGGGAGCTTCATGACTTAATGAGCTTCGGGAGATGAAATAGAAGAACGTATTACACAAGGAGGAAACTCATTATTTATTTTTGGTATGACATTTGGTCACCGAATGATGAAACACGACATGGCAGGCACAAATAATAAAAGCCGTTATGTTCATGTCTGACAGTCTGATGCGATGGCGACCACCGGTCAACTGCTTGGTGTTCTTCCCCCCCCTCTCCCTTTCGGGGCAGCGTAAAAATGCTTTTACCCGAAGGGCGGCAAAATTGTGTTGTCAGGGTTTGTGTAAGCTGCAAACATGATCAAAACCATTCTGCAGCAAGTAATGAAAGCAGTGGGGTGTTGTGGAAGTGTAAGGGCACCTGGAATTTGGGCCACCCGGGAGAGACTTCTGGTTCTCAGCCCTGTGGACAAGACGACCAATAAACAAGGGGCCACTCCATCGCAGATCAATCTGCCACCCACTCATTAAATCAATACGCTATGTAGTCTACGCGCGCTTAAAAAGGACACATTTTGGAAAGAAGTGGGGAGTTGCATGTAGGAGTTAGCTATCGAAATCATAAATGTTGCAAATAGCTGTTGTCAGTCAGATTATAGTAGCCTATAGGCCATAAATTAAACTCACAATCAAGTTCAATTATTAAAAAAAAAAACTATAGTTAATTTCATGGAGGATATTAGATCTAATTTGAAATAATATATAGGCCTAACCATATGGCGTATTGCCTATCAAAAAGGTGCGCTACCCCTACTCACAATGATTCCAAAATGTAATGTTTTTTTAAGCCCATAATTTTCGTATAGTTGAATAGACTATAGATTTAGGCCTACATGAACTATGGCCTCATCGAAATGAGAGAATTCAGGCTAATAAATTCTGCCTTGAAACACACTCAAGTTTGATCATTTATAACGAAAGATCTGCACAATTGAAGTGAGGATGCACCAAACATACCTATAGCTAAGCTTGTTCATTCATTACATTGTGTACTTATTCATCCAATTGTATTGGGTATATATATAAAAATGTATTTCTTATTTGTGGAATTGATTCAATTATTTATTTGTTAAAATGTTAGGCCTGCTATTGCAATCTGGGCCTGTAATGCAAATACCTTTTTTGATCATGTCAATGCATAATACAGCATCTCCCCTCAACTTTATAAATGTTATAATAAATTGTAGAATTACATGGCACTATCGATATTATTAGCAGTTCAACTTGTACTGTATCCAATTTAGCAAAAACATTTTATGTGTCAAGCAACACACTAGGGTACCATAGCATAGGCCACATTTCAAGGAAGCCGATTGCCAGGAAACCTATCAATGAACAATCACCGCATGCACAGACCATGACATCTTAACTTGTTTCAAATGAGAGGAAATGTGGAAATTAGATTCATCATTAGCACGTATAAATCAAATGACAACATGAACAGACAGACTACTTAGAAAGGACTAAGACCAGATCGCTCAAGATTGACTTCGAAATTGGACGTCTGTCCATGTTCTGCGGATGTCGGCAAATGCCGTCAAAACCAGCCACTATGGGCAACAGTGAGTGCTATTAACATCAAGTAGTAGCATGTTCAATCCAAGTGGAAGACACACACATTTGTGTTAACCCTATATCAAACCTTAACCCTTAACTTAACCATTCAGAATGAATGCCTAAACTTCACATTTTGACGTTTGGAGCAACTCCAATATTTGACGTCTGGATAAACGTGGATAAACGTCAGAATCGGACGTCAAATTGGTTCAACCGTGAGATCATGTTGCAGCCCAGCAATTTGGAACAGTTCCTCAAGCTCTCCATCTCTTCAAACTTTGAGATCATTAATAAACTAGAGAGGATAAAATGGACACCTACTCTGCTGGGTCTCCACACATGTTTGAACATTACTGTGGCCAAGCAAAGCTGAAGTGCAGTACTATGCCAAATGATTATCCCATGTATCATTAAGGGAAAGTAAGTGTAGTGTAGTGCTGTGGCAGCTGGCTCTGGGAAACATACTCACAATACAATAGCTTCTCTCCCATTGGCCAGCTTGGCAGAAGCCTCTGTGTAATTGTCCAGTCCGAGAGATCCGAGTGGATTTTCCATCTCTGTGATTTGATGAAAGGGAAACCTGACACTCATGAGACCGGTGATTGGCCAAGCCATAGAGAACCTTCACAGCCCACTTTTGATCTGAGTAAAAATAAATTAATATCTAACGTGAGGCATTATACAGGCTTAACCTGTGCGTCAAACTACCAGAGACAAATGCCTGGTAGCTGGGGGATTATGGTTGGGTCATAGGTTATACAGTGCCTTACAGTATTTACACCCCTTGACTTTTTCCACATTTTGTTGTGCTACAGCCTGAATTTACAATGGATTAAATTGAGTTTTTTTACCACTAACCTACAAACAGTAACCCATAATGTCAAAGTGGAATTATGTTTTTTGACATTTTTACAAATTAATAAAAAATGAAAAGCTGAAATGTCTTGAGTCAGTAAGTATTCAACCCCTTTGTTATGACAAGCCTAAATAAGTTCATGAATAAGCATTTGCTTAACAAGTCACATAATAAGTTGCATTGACTCACGTTATGTGTAATAATAGTGTTTAACATGATTTTTTAATGACTACCTCATCTCTGTACCCCACACATACAGATATAGTGCCTTGAGAAAGTATTCATACCCCTTGACTTATTCCACATTTTGTTATGTTACAGCCTGAATTGAAAATGGGTTAAATATATTTTTTCTCCCACCCATCTGCACACAATACCCCATAATGGCAAAATTCTTCAAGCTCTGTCAAGTTGGTTGTTCATCATTTCTAGACAGCCATTTTCAAGTCTTGAAGTATATTTTCGAGCTGATTTAAGTCAAAACTGTAACTCGGCAACTCAGGAACATTCTATGTCGCCTTGGTAAGCAACTCCAGTGTATATTTGGCCTTATGTTGTAGGTTACTGTCCTGCTGAAAGGTGAATTTGTCTCCCAGTGTTTGTTGGAAAGCAGACTGAACCAGGTTTTCCTCTAGGATTTTTTATCCTGAAAAAACTCACCAGTCCTTAACGATTACAAGCATACCCATAACATGATGAAGCCACCACTATGTTTGAAAATATGGAGAGTGTTACTCAGTAATGTGTTGAAGACAATGAATGTTCCTGAGTGGCCAAGTTACAGTTTTGACTTATATATGCTTGAAAATCTATGGCAAGACTTGAAAATGGTTGTCTAGCAATGATCAACAACCAACTTGACAGAGCTTGAAGAATTTAGAAAAGATTGAGGTTGGAACCAAAAATCTCAAATTTGGACTTCAGACCAAAGGACAAATTTCCATCAGTCTAATGTCCATTGCTCGTGTTTCTTGGCCCAAGCAAAGTCTCTTATTCTTATTGGTGTCCTTTGGTAGTGGTTTCTTTGTAGCAATTTGACCATGAAGGTCTGATTCACACAGTCTCCTCTGAACAGTTGATGTTGAGATGTGTCTGTTACTTGAACTCTGTGAAGCATTTATTTGGGCTGCAATCTGAGGCTGGTAACTCTAATGAACTTATCCTCTGCAGCAGAGGTATTTCTGGGTCTTCCATTCCTGTGGTGGTCCTCATGAAGCTGGTTGAGAGAATGCCATGAGTGTGCAAATCTGTCATCAAGGCAAAGGGTGGCTAAATTTGAAGAATCTCAAAGATAAAATATAATTTGTTTAACACTTTTGTGGTTACTACATGATTCCATATGTGTTATGTCATAGTTTTGATGTCTTCACTTTTCTACAATGTAAAAAATAGTGCAAATAAAGAAAAACCCATGAATGAGTAATATTCAAAATTTTTGGCCCCCAGTTTATGTAAATTAGATAATTCTGCATTTCTGCATAACATGTTTTTCATTATGGGGTATTGTGTGTCGATATGTGTTTAGAGAAATAATTAATTTAATAAATGTTGAATTCAGGCTGTAACACAACAAAATGTGGAATAAGTCAAGGGGTATGAATACTTTCTGATGGCACTGTATATGTGGATATCAGAGTTCAAGGTTCAGGGACGGTGGATGGATGAATCAGTGGGAAAAAGGGCCATATATCTTTCTGTCTGATGTATGACAGGTCCCTATGTGCTTGTGATGGCTGATGGGAGTGCGCTGTGACTCTGGGAGAGTCAAAATAACACGGTGACGTCATCATCAGCCTAATTTAAACAAGGAAGCATACTCATTAATCAACCCGGGCCGTAGCCTTTTGACACATAGTGGTTGTAAACAGTTGTTTACGAAAACAGTTGTTTGGTTTCTCACTGGATCTGGACTAACGTGCACAGGAAATAAAGGGGAATAATAGATCCAACTTCGTGCCCGTTCTATATGGCAGATTGCATGTGAGAGAGAGAGATGGGGAGAGAGAGAGATGGGGAGAGAGAGAGAAAGAGAGAGAGAGAGAGAGAAAGAGAGAGAGAGAGAGAGAGAGAGAGAGAGAGAGAGAGAGAGAGAGAGAGAGAGAGAGAGAGAGAGGGAGAGAGAGAGAGAGAGAGAGATGGCGTGAGAGGGGGTAGAAAGTGGATGGTTGTCATAGCTGTGGTTTAACGCAGGCTAGCCACTTCTCCAGAAACTCTCCATTACTGGCCATGATGGATGACAGAGGAACCTGGCCCCGGATGCACCGTCCTCTCCTCACAGGGCCCTAACCGACTGACTGACGGGGGGGCTGGAGGGACCCATCCAGGGGTTATACCTTCACAACACCGCTCCACTCGGACCTCATGCTCATTAATGATCCAGGAGAGAGAGAGAAAGAGAGAGAAAATGAGAAAGAGAGAGAGAGAGAGAGTGTGTGTGTGTGTGTGTGTGTGTGCACAGCCTATGGTTCCACGCTGTGTCCAATGAAGACAATGTAGAACTTCTGATGTTTTGGGAGACAATCTGGTGCATAACCACACCAAAGTGTAGCCATTCAGGTCAGATATGGCACATAACAATGGTGTTCGATTACAGAGATCTCATTGTCCATGTTTATAAGAGGACCCAGCATGGCCTCTGTTGATATAGGCCTAAAGATATTTGTTAGGCCTTGAACAAAATCTGCTTATTGCTGAATTCCCTTTCGTAATCTTCAGAGGAAGGTGGCACAGGGTGTAAATATTTATTGTATTACATCACAGGCTGGAAACACGCTGTGACCTACACAGCGTGATGCCGTCATCTCGACCTAGTTATCCCGGCCACTTCCACCGGAAAGATAGGGAAATAGCTTTACTCCATCCCGGTCAGCAACGCACTGACATGCCGCGCATGGGAATGGGTCACCGAGGGACAGTGTATGACGTCAGTATCAGGGCGAAAATATGCTCTATCACATTTTCAACTGGTCAAACAGATGAGGCCTTTGTCTGTATTCCATAGTGATGGCTGCAAGATTCATATTTGCAAAATGATAATACCTAGTTGTATTGATTGCCATCAATTGTCAAGGCTAGTCAGAAAGAGTTCAGGCTTTAGAACGTTTTCGTTTTTAACCCCCAGGCGCATTAGTTATCAGCCAAATACTGACTTTAATGATTTGTTCTCTGTTGTTGGCGAAACCCTGCGGCTACATCTGCGTTGCTGCAGCTGCGTCGGCAGATATAAAGGCTGAGATTAATCGAACCATCTTTAAGAAGTCAATGAACCTCGTCCGAATTGGGATGACGTAATATCCTCTTGGGGTACCCTAATAATCTAGGTGTATTTTGACCGCTGTTTCACCATCACTCATACAGCAAGCAAGAAGACGTCCCGTGCAGTCCCTGGACCCAAAATGAAGAGCAATAGGCCTAAAAAGCATTTGCGATATGATGTATTGTCTCATGCATGTTGCATTTAATTTAACAGAATTTTGCAAACTCAATCATAGTCCTTAGACGTACACATTTTGTCTGCTTAATTTAAAAATTGCATTATACTCGTGGTACATTTTTATTTCACATAAAACATATATATATATATATATATATATATATATATATATATATATATATATATATATATATATATATACGCATGAAACGTGTCAAAACATTATATATACAGTTAGTAGGCTATAGGCTAAAGGCCTACGAACGAGTCCCTGTCTCTCTTATCAGTGATTTGGTAGGCCTAAAGCACCGGCATTTCAACGTTATGCTATTAATCGGTTTGTGTTCAAAATATGTTTAAAATTGTGAATTATGTAGGCCATATAATTCTAATGTAGGCTGGACTTGTATGTTTCTTGAAGTACAGTGATGTGAAATACATGGACATTGATTTCTAGGGTTGATAAAATGTTCAATAACTTGGGCCTATGAGCATTTCGGTCTTACGTATTCAGTTGTTGATGTGTGTTGTCACACCGAAATGACAATATCTTTTTGTGATTCCAAAGTACTTCCAAAGTAGCCTTCAACAACACATTTCGGACAATAATGCACGCATGCTGCATTCAATGGCGTGATAAAGCAAATAAAGCCACGCGGTTGCGGAATAGCCTATAAAGCCTTGAATATAGTGATTTCTTTATAATTGTGTCGTATATTAACACATTAACCTGAACGAATAATATTTAACCGTTAGCCTATATTTAGGGTAGTTGATAACTATGATATCGATTTTACGAAGGGTGTATATTTAACAGGATATGCCTCCCATTCCATATGGGTCTCAATATATACTCCAACCGCACGTTTTTCTTTTTATATTAGGTTTACATTATGGATTGAAGAATTATAGGCAGGCTTATATCAAATCTAAGAAGTCTGCTTGGAAGTGTTGGCCTTGGTTAGGCATATCGAACAACTTTCGGGCAATGTCTATTCCTTTGTTTAATTGGTTAGTTCAAAATCTTAATACTGTGTGTAACTCGTGTCTGTCATGTCCCTGGTCTGTTTATTTCTCGGTGAATAATTCTTACACTACTACCGCTGATGTTCATCATGCCGCGGCGACGCGCCTTCCACTTAAATACATGGCATAAAATGTCGCGAATCTGTCCAAGGTCAGTCAGTGTCAATCCACCGCGTTAATCTAACAAAACGTAATTATTATGTCTAATAGACGGTATCCAGTCTTAATTATTTGTACACAAGTTCTTTACAAAACCAACTGGGAACATTGAATTAGACCTGTGAGAAACGTAGTCATTTTAGTTCGAAGACACAGCGCTCCAGAGAACGTTGAAGAACTAATGCCATGCATATCGCCATAGTCTATAGTAAAGACAAACACGAGCTCATTGTTTTAAATGACATCAACTTTACGCATAACTGACATCAACTTCAGCACAGCCTAGCAAACTTTACGCAAAGCAACCTTTCTCAAACAGAATTGAGCGCAGGTACACACACACACACACACACACTTTCTTGTACAGCTAACCTTGTGGAGACAGAGAATTCAGTCCCATTCAAAAATCCTATTTTCCCTAACCCCTAACCCTTAACCTAACCCTAACCGTAACCCAAACCCTAACCTTAACCCAAAAACCTAACCTTAACCCTAACCCTAAACCTAACCCTAGATTCTAACCCTGACCCTAAAACTAACCCTAGCTCCTAACCCTAGACCTAAACATAATTCTAACCTTAACTCTAAACCCCCTAGAAATATCATTTGATCTTGTGGGGACCAACAAAACACACACACACACACACCCACACACACCTTGATATGATAGGCCTACATCACTTAATGCACTGTGAAAAATAAATCGTGAATACGTCGTTTTACAAGCAGGGAATTCGGGTAGATTTACATTTCAAACTCTCTCAATCCATGCAGATCTATACTGTATGTTCCCTCACTGAATCTTATTAGTAGCAGTAGGCCTAGCCTACATATTTGTTTAAATGTAGGCTAATATATTGCACTGTGCCGTATTGTGAAACACATAATACGTGCTACCTAAATATTTTAAAGGTTGTGGGTATTGTTATGTATTGTTTGAAGGTGTATTTTGTTAAATCCACAAGGCCAGAATAACGGGTTTGACGCGAGTTGTACATGATAGTATACCCTGCAGTGTGTGAGTAAACGCAGCCATTTTCCGGTCAATGTTTTTGCGTGCAGCAGTCCCAACTGGATTTATGCTCTCTGTTAAAGGTTTTAAATGTTTATCACCGACAAAACAGAGCAGTCGCCTCCTGCTCGCCGGGATGAATGGAGTGTTAGCCGAGTCTCCTAAAATGACACGCATACCCCCAGCCACTTGGGAGGTCTGCCTCTCCTCCTCTCTTCGCACTTGATCTCGTAGTGCCGCGCGCCACAGGCGAATAGAGTCAGTGTGTTTCAGAACGATGTTTTAGAACGATGGGTAGGATATTAATATGCTTAATATACATCGTGTATATAGCAATTGGTGTAGCCTGTCGTATATAAAAAGAGAACCCATGTGAAAACACACGTTGCACATAATTTTGATTACCCCTCTTCAATTATATGTTCTATTTCATTGTCTATAGACCTTTTCAACTGTCAAAACAATAACACGTTATATAAGCACTTCCACTCCGCCTCAAAAAGCCGTTAAAATTGTATTTTGTACATAGTCTGTTGTATGCCACCCAATAGATAGCACACACAAACATGGGCCTTTGTTCCTGCATGAATTTCAGTAACCGTGCATTTCTGATTGCTCAGGTGAAGATGTATTATAATCATCAAGCCTATTATGATAATGACATTGCATTATTATTATTAGGCTAATATTATTACAGTGTTATAGCGTGTCAAATTGATACTCCAGTGTAGCCTACAAGGTAACAAGACAACTGCTAAGCGCCTTAACACGAGCAAATAAGCAAACATCGATCCACATGGTAAGCCTATGCAATTGCTATGGATTTACATCTTCGTAGTCCACTTCGACTGACTTCCATCAACAACCGTTACTGAAAACTGTGCATCACGTGTAGGCCAGATAGAAAATAGACTCTATAACAAACATAACAAGGTAAATATTATATATTCACAATTCATTAAATTTCTTCAAAACAAATGAGGAAATCCGCGTAGCTTAAGCTACTTACCATGGATTCGATACGGTTCGTTATATCCACGACCTCCAATAGGAAGAAATATCATCAGTGTTCCAACTGCCTGTGTTGATTCCCCATCCCCTGATAATGGCCTCGGCTATACAGAGACCCGGAGCGGTTCCTTTCATGCCGAGCACTCCGGGCTTTTCGACCAGGCAGCCTCTGTCATGGGAGCCGGCGCAACGACCTGTGCCTGGAGAAGGTTTTTGAGGACGGTTTGGATGGAGAGGGAGTTTTTTATTTGGTGAGAAACTCAATCTCACATACAGTAGCAGACCCCATCTGGGAACTGTCACAACTGACAGCAACACAGGGCACAGGCATGATCTTCCGCACAACATTGCGCGTAAAAGTAGGCCTATAAGAGATATCGCATAAAGGTCGATTGTTGTCAGGTATGTTGTCTGTTTTTGTGGATATTTTTTTTTTTACGTATTATTTGCAATGGTTGTATATGGCACACAGAAAAGCACACAGATATGCGTCAAGGAATATTCTGGTCACACAAGTCAAGAGATGCTCCTGGACGCTAGCATCATCTTAATGCGCGGCAAACATGAAGTAAAAACAACCATTAGAAATGTTGTTTCACACTGAAGAATGTGAATATTGTTTTTGCATTCATTGTTGCATATTATCCATGATTTTACTCATCCTTCTTGAATTATAATGGTGAATAAAGTAATTATCTCGACCTAGTCATTTGTTCGCTTGCAGCCTAGACATGCATCCTTTATGTAGCCTACATTTGATGTGTTTTTTTAACAGCGATACATTTTTGAAAGTACATTTGTAGTGTCAGTTGATGCTTCTGAAATCCCTGATAACCCGTGCCCCTCAGTCTTATGGAACTAAACTTAAGACATAAACACGATTTCATCTAATGCCCCACTGGGCAAAAACTGGTTGAATCCACGTTTTTTCCACGTAATTTCAACCCCCCAAAATATATTTGATGAAGTTGATGAGTGGATTTGAAAAAAGTAATCAACATAAGGGATTTAAATATTTTTTAACCTAAATCCAATGACCTGGTGACATTTTTGGTTGATTTCACGTTGAATTCACGGTTAGTTAACAACTCAACCACTAGACGTTTAACTGATGTCTGTGCCCCAGTGGGTTTTATTGTCGGAAAATGCTCTTATGTGTTATTCTGGCATATTATTAAACGTATTTGTTGAATATATTCTGTTGGTCCTGTTACAAACTTAATGTGTTTTTTAAATAATCAATAAAGATGCGGCAATATGTTTTTATGTGTGGCCATTTTCTAACTGTATGCGCAATAACTTGTATTATGTGTAAAACAAAAATGTACGCATAAATAAGCCACTCGGGTTTGTGCCCTGGAGATAATTCGTTGATTGTGCCCCATCCTCTTTGTAATAAGATATTCGTCCCAGCTATATTTAAATGTACCCCACTGCAGCACAATCGTATTTTTAATCAAAAGTTGCACTGTTGGAATATGTTTTATTTTACAATGATTCAACGTTTCATAGGCCTTTGTTTTAGTGCTGGACCATGTCAAATCATAGGCCTAGCTTAGTAGAGAGTGGGCTCGTTCGTCTGCCCAGGCGCTGCTGATGCCTGCCTGATCATACAACGCCGGGACAGGTATTGTACCTATCAGCTAACCTCATTATATGTTATTGCAATCTGTCAGTCGATGATGTGGCACGCAACCATTGGTTTATGCATGCAGCGTCTGAACAGAGGAAATATTTTGTCTCACGTGGGTTATATATAGTAAGTTTGCAGTCTGTTATGAGTGCACCTTGTGCATTCAAAAAGGCTAGGCCTGTGCATACCTTTAAAATACACATGCATAAGCCTACATACTAACATACTTCTTTGTCAATTAATTGATGTCATAGTTTTCATATATGGGCTTGGTAGAAAAAAACGCCTTAAGAATGATCCTCTTTCCAGATTGGGAGTGGAACGCACCGCGTCATTACGTTCAGTGTTGCAGCAGGATAGCTTCGAACCGTCTGATTCGACGTCAACATGTCTGCCGGCCCTCGTTGAGACTGCAGAGAGAAAATAACTGGGTAGGAGGGTCTTATGAACTAATCGTTCGCAGATGTTTGTAATACCAGGGAAAAATCTTATTCCACACTTAGGGAAGTCTATCATGTTGTAAGTTCACTGCTGTTAATAATGGGAATTCAACGAGATAATACAGGACATTATTGGCCAATACACACTCAAAGAAATGTCCCCTCGGGGATCAATAAAGGATCTATCTATCTATCTATCTATCTATCTATCTATCTATCTATCTATCTATCTATCTATCTATCTATCCATCCATCCATCCATCCATCCATCCATCCATCCATCCATCCATCCATCCATCTATCCATCTATCCATCTATCCATCTATCTATCTATCTATCTATCTATCTATCTATCTATCTATCTATCTATCTATCTATCTATCTATCTATCTAGTGAAAATAAGGACATTAAAGCTTTGCTATTGTAGGCCTATGTATACCAGCCATCATGCCAACTATATTATTTTAGGATAGCACAGTGGATAAATCAAAACGTGTCACATTCGATTGGCACATTGGACCCGGTTATTGCTTCCTACTGCATTTGCATTGGTTTGATAATGGTGAGCTCAACCGGCTGAAAACAATGCATGTAGCCTGTAGGTCTATGAGTTGCATCCTTCTATCAATAATACAGCAGAAGGTGAATTTTAGGTCATCTCTTTATCAAGATAGCCATTTGATACTATTTCGGAGCCCTGTCTTGACACGGACAGACAAACAAATTATCAATAATTATCATACCTTGGACTCGTGAAAACAAGCCGATTTCAAGTTACACTTATCTAACGCAATCGGATGGACTGTAAATCTTCGGCGTGTCCAATCCTCGTCTGATTTACGTTGCTGTAGATGTCACTTTAATTACATAGCTTCTTGTGACGAATCATCTGGTCTGTTGTAGCCTACTCGAGGTCTATTTACTCACCGACCATGCATTCAAAAGACAAGTAACGATTATTCTTAGGACAAACAAGTCAAGTCTAC
The DNA here is from genome assembly GCA_023634145.1 of Thymallus thymallus. Classification (NCBI taxonomy): domain Eukaryota; kingdom Metazoa; phylum Chordata; class Actinopteri; order Salmoniformes; family Salmonidae; genus Thymallus; species Thymallus thymallus. Next base: position 7,440,823 of record CM042424.1, read on the forward strand.
ACTCTAATAAACATTTATCAAAATGTGCTGCAGTGGGCAAAAGTGTGAAATAAACATGTGAAATACAAAATGTTATGCTACAGGCTTTTGTGTTGCAGGCATAGTCTATAATTGCGGAGATGACGCACATTGATAAGTGAAATAGGCTGTAGGCGTAATGTTTTTTTGGGGTTTCGTTGTAAGGTTTGATTAGTGACGTGCATTTCAAAACAAAATGATCTAGCCTATTTATAGAACAATAGGCTATTATTTTCTACCAGAAATAGGATATTAGTCATATACACAATTATTTTATGCAAACGCTACAGGTTTCGTCGTCCGCCCTCAACCCCCAATCCTAAAAAGGCACTTCAGCGCCGCATTTTGATAGGCACGCTATCAATCACAAGAACATCCGATAGCTGGGCCCTCTCTCGTGCCTCGACAATCTACCTTCCTCGGACCAACCAGCTTTTAACGTCAAAATCCACATTTTTCCCGGCTCCGCTCTGTCTCGTCCTCTTGTGATTTGGTCGAGAAGAGTGGAATGCCATAATTAACCAATGGAATTTCAAGCCTATATAGCCTATTTCTGCCACCATGTTTACATCTTTACAAGGGTTGGTCATGGAGCCTAAAGAAATAGGCTAGTTTGTCACTTAGACCCTTAAATTAGAGTAGCCTATAGCTATTATGCAGTTACTAGAAAATAAGAAATCACTTTATAACATGGAAAGTGGAGTCACTAGCAGCAATACATACAACACATTGTTATTGTTGAATATATAACAATTGTGGTTAACTCGGTGGTCTCAATGTTGAGTAATTATTCCACTAGACTAGCCTATTAGAAGGCCTAGAATTCTTAAAACCAGCCTAGTAGTGTGCGCTTAGTCTATCTGTTTATTTCTTCCTGGTGATATTGAACGACAACAACAACGATACTGGCCTATAGGTATCAATATTACTCTACTAGCAGGTCTGTTGATGAGGAATTACTATGTAATCGCAATAATCCAAATGAAAGGGCTAATAATAATAGTCTGCCAAACTAGTCATGATAATAATAAGATGCCCTAATACCAAGGAGGAAAATGACAACAATGAGCTCTGTCGCATGTTGTTGACGCATGGAGACATTTCCTGGTGATTCTGTTGAATTGGTCATAGCCCCCATGAACATACTTTTGATATAATTTACCCTTACGGCAGCTTATTGCTGCCCGAAAAGACCACAAAGTAATTATTCGGCTGGCGCACTACACATAAATATTCTGTCCACCCAAATAGATATTTAGTTTAATTGTAAGCTATTTCTTAGACTATATTCATCTCTTATACACCGTCACCTTTGTCAGAACCCGCATGTTCTAATAGGCTACAAACCAGAGACAGACAGTTTCTCCTGCGCATGGGGTGCTGTTGTGGATGTATCGCGAGAGTGCTGTTTGACAGGACTCGGGAAGGAATAGCCTAGCCAAGCTTATAGGCCTTAGTTTGAAATATTATTGAGGCCTAGGCTACCTGTGATCAAAAAGAACAAGCATAATTACATGTTTACTATAGCTATATACTCTGTTTTACTTCTATTCGAGGGAAAAATCTACTTGTCTACTGAGACGCAAATGTTTCTTGTAGGCAAAATCATACATTGCAAGCGAAATATTTAACTTTGAATGAGTTTGGTATAGAATAAACCCTTTAAAGTCTGCCTCGTATTTTCACTTTAATTATGCAACAAGATGGTTGTCTTTGTTTAAAAAAAACACAGTGGTTTTATTGAATTCGTTACATTGTTTACATCGCAAATATTATTTAAATTCCACGTCTCTGGACGGATGTGCAATTGAATGGACTAAACAGTTGTTTAAAACACTATCAAATACTGGATACGACCACAAAAATTACACAATAAAACGTCATTACTTTTCTTTCAAATAAAACATTTGCTTGAACTGCAAACCACGATATCAGCCAAACACCATTGATATTTATATTCTTAAGAGAGATAGATGGAGATAGAAAGAGAGATAGAGATAGATTGAGAACGACTTCACATATACCTTTAGTGTCCAACGTTTCTGTTTGGTTCACTCTTGGGACAACAACAGACATCCAACCAACAACATTAGAGAAGGACACAGTCCCTTACCAAAAGGTGTTGTTTCTCCTCCTCTTAAACATGGAATGTTTTTTTTTTCTCATCAAATAGTCACTCTCCGTAGCGGCAATTGCACATAAATATTCCATTAAATAACGCGAGAGTACAAATAAAAGTCTAGAAGAAGACCTTTTCATCATTTCAAGTCTTTTTTTGCGAGGAGAAGAAGGATATTCACTGTTTGAGTTCCAAAGCCCAGACATGCTGCGGCCAACCAGTCCTTCCTTTGGTTTTCTTGTCATTGCTGCTCGCTGTGTTTTTCAAAACTTCATTCTGTTGGGAACAAGGAAAAATCAGATGTATGTTATCGCTGTCGAGAAATAGTACTTTCTTGCCACTTCTCGCCACTTCTATCCACCATTCAACGCTGTTTTTCGGCCTACTGTGGCATGGGAGCCTGAAGTTGTTATTACTAAATTATTATGAACATTATAATAAATGTACAGTCTTTTATAACGCCAGTTTAGAATCGGTATAATTTAGTAACCTTGTCTCCATAAAACTGGTATTATTGTCGCTTATGTCAAGATCAAGGCCTCAAGGTTGTAGACTATTGAATTCCACAGCATGGGCTACTACAAACCTAGATAATATGCATATGTATAATCCATATAATGTCAAGCCTTGCATGAGGCTACTCCATGTTTGCATAAGCATGAATAACTGAAACTATGGATTTTCTTACCACTTCCTTTTTTCTCCTCTCCTCCTTTGCTTCTGTCTTTTTGAAGTCCGCTTTGAAGGCCTCTGCGTCGCCGTTCTGCTCGTCCTTGTCCAGAATGTCCATGAGGTAGGCGATATAGCTGGTAGCCAACCGGAGGGTCTTTATTTTGGACAGTTTAGTGTCTGCAGGAACATTAGGAATGCAATCCCTGAGCTCCGAGAAGGCGCTGTTGATGCTCTGAGTCCTGCGCCTCTCCTTTCGGTTCGCCGTAGGTCTCCGTTTCACCGGCCGTGGTCCCATCCCGATCCCAGCGGCGCCAGCCCCGGGGATACCACCTCCGTAGTGTGCGTGGTCTAACGCCGGGCCACCGGTGGAGTAGTCGGGGCTGTACGAGGGTGCCATACTGTAGTCAGGGGGAGACATCTCCGGGTGGCTTATCAGCCAACCGTGGAAGTAGGGGTTCTCTTCGTGGCAGCGGCTTGCAGCTGCTGCTGCGGCGAAGGAGTAGCCGTCATGATGCATCACCGGATGGTGAGGGAACCCACCAACTAAACTCATGGCGACACAGCAGCAGACAAAAAACTGTGCTACTAACGAACCACGAAACGAATACGCTTTTGCACTCTCCGATTATGGTCAGGTTCGCCACAAGATTTTAGGAAAATAGGCTATCCTCATAAAAAAGTTACTTGGTTCAGTTGGTCATTTGAAAAGCACTGTTTTTTATATTTGTCCAATATAGACCCCTAAACGAAACTTCAGCAATGCATGAGTTTTTAGACGTATTTATTTTTCTGTTTTGCTAGCCTATGGCGTGGAATATAGAAGAATGTTGTCAGCTACTTACACGCATTTCTCAATTTGTCCAATCCCAACGTGAGAAAGTTCCTTATTTTCCATTACGGAGACAGACAGTGCATGTCTCGCCTGATGAACTGCGTCCTCAAGCACTTCGGGTCGAGCTTTTCCCCTCCAAACTCTTTATAGATTTCAGACCAAATTCCTTAAATAGGGCGTCAAATAACAAAAAATGTCCCAAATCCCAGTTGATAGTGTGCACTGCACACAATACACAGCCTTTCAGTTGAGCACACAGCAAGAATTCATCCGTTTGATCTCCATGTCACAGCTTCATCTTTAGAACGACTTGGGTTAATATATATGTCGTCAAGACCGCTCTGAGCCAATCAGGTCTTAGAGGAGGAGGGACATAACCTACATTGCTGGATGTTTACGCTAATAAATTTCAATGGCCCCTCTTAAGCACTGGCAGCCTCGACATATTTTGTTAATGACATTAAGATTGTGAAAAATCCATACACCGCCTAATTAGGCTATTGCAATTATAAAATCATCAACAAAATGAGAGGTATGGACGTTTTTTGCCTTTAAATGTAAACGTTAGGGGCTGTTGTTATAGGCTAATTTTTAAAATGTCCCCTTTAACGATAGGCCTATGTTTAGTGGTAGGCTATTACTATTTTTGTGGTTTGCACGTTTGATTGTACAAAAAAATACGTATGCCTAAAAGTCAAATGCATGCTTAGTTTATTAATGTAAAAGTTAGCTTTTTTTGGGATATGTCACTATGGTCGATTATTTCGGTCGTCAATGCAGCAATGCATTTATTGTACGCACATGGGAAAGCGATTCGATATGGTTAAACAGGTATGTTATTCACAGTATGGGCCTATGACTTTCACATCTGCCACCTTTTCATATTCATATAAAACGCCTATATTGTTTCAGTCTCAAGCAGGCCTGGCTCGCCACAAACCAAGCGCATTATAGGCCTATTGCTCAAATTCCATGTTACTCGTGCAAAACAATTATTAACTGCATTGCATTATCCTACATTGTGTCACATAAACAAAAAAATGACGTGAATAGCAAAAAACGGAATAATTTGATAATTTAGTCTCGAATCTGTGTAGAAATAAATAATACATTTTTTCGACGCATATATGCATTATTGCTCGAATTGCGATCATTGCACACTTGACTAAACGTCCATTGATTCGATAGCAAACCGGCCTTCATAAAGACTAAGACAGGCCTATGTAAAGTCATTTAGAGAGTAAAATGAGAGGCAAAACGTCATGGAATCATTTTGGACCATTCTCACAATGTACCTAATATATATATATATGCTTAAATACAACACACTATGCTATGGTATGCACAGCTTTGACATTTATTTTGGTTTTGTTGTATATATTAGCATATAAACACTATACATATATGTGAAATTAAGTTGTAATTATTAATTACATTACCAATAAATTATGCGTATTTCATTGTAGCACTATTGTGGTGCAAATATTCATATAATAGAGAGATTAACCTTAGGCCCACACTTCATAGGACCTCACTCCAGTGCTGGAATAGGCCAATACATAAACCGAGAGGCTCGAATGACCAGAGAGAATCCAGTTGATGACGCAATTTAAAGCAAAGTAGGCCTGTTTCGCACAGATTGCCGATAAGGTAAACAATTCATTTAAATACTCCACCAATTTTGTTCCTTTGAACCTTTATTTAGACTCGAGGTTGTTGATGGTCACACCCATATTTATTTATTGTAATCTCATTTGCTTAAGACCAAGTGTATCATTGCATGGTAACTCATGAGATATTGATACATATAGTCTAAAATGAACAATGCGTATTTTGATACAGTTCGATGCTCAGAGAAGGGTGTTCCATCATTAACGACGCCTTTAGTACATGAAGCGGACTAAATTGCACAGAGAAACCATTACATTTACAATGAGGTAACACCCATTTTATTCTGTAGAACAATACTACAGGCCATATGGGGGTCAGAATAAACGAGTTGGCATACAAGAGATGTTTTATTTCGATATTCTTTGGCATATCTTATTCAGCCCACACACCGCATGTTGAACGTGTGTGTGTGTGTGTGTGTGTGTGAAAGGGAGAGAGAATGTATTAAAAAAAAAAAAAATCACAAACTCAAAAAGGAATGCAGAAGGGCCATGATTTATATTTGTTTAAGTGTTGTATGTGGGGGTGGAGGAGTGTAATTCATCTGGCTGAATGGAAGTTCTTTAAGTAATTTAGATACGGCCAGTCTCCAGTTAATGACGTATAATTAGCCTATAGGTCACTTGGTCAGACTCCTGTTACAAACCCCTCCCACTCCTCTCTGATTTCCTTTGAAACTGAAATTGAATTTCCTATAAATAAATAAATAAAATGTATGCAGAACCAAATATTTTAGCGTGAGAATAACGTGATATAAATTCGGCGGAACTAAACCGACGATTGGGGAGTGTCATTGTGAGTGCTATTTGCTTGACAATTAAATTCAATTAACAAAAACTCTCACTTTTTTTCCATGCAATTAAGAGAAATAGGCTTACAAATGTAGACAGCTAAAAATAATGTGACGTAAAATAATAATAGTTATTTATTGCCTTATCATGGCGATAATAATATATGTATTTTAAATAACGCTTTTCATTACAAAGATAATGTCAAATAATCTGTAAAAACAAACAAAACTAATGTAGAGATCTGCCTTGTCTTGGTAATAACACATCATCTTTATAGGGAAATATTGAGACGTTATTCGGATATTCTGTACTCATACAATATGTCAGTTATTTGTGGTATGGGCTATAAACGTTGAAAATATAATATGTTTTTTTTTTGTGTGAATTTCTTGCCATCCCAAAACAACCTCGAAATACAAACACACTAAAATGCATCCCAGGATAGCCACATCACTTATAAGACCTACAACTAGGATACAATCCCATACAGGCCTACAACGTGCACAACATATAGGCATAGAGGCCCTACAAATACGTGAAATAGGCTGAAAAGCGGGCCCTTCTTAATTTCCCCTCCATGCAAGCTCTCGCGACGTCTCATTAGCGAACCATTTGCCTATTTCCAACAATACCCCATTCCAGCAATGTCCAGTTGGTTGGATTTACAGCAGGGCTGGCCGTTATCGTTGTTGACCCCACTAACAAGCTCACATCCCCTCTCTCTCTACGTCATGACCCATACAGCAGCAATGGTCTGAGCTATAGCCTAATGCAGGTAGGCCTAAGAAGCTAAGCGTAACAACCGCCTCAACTTAATTTATTTCAGCATTAAGCTCATCCGATATGTCGACTGATAGAGAACAGGCTAAAAGCTGGATTTAAGGGACTTTTACGAGATTTTAATACAGCTCACCTGCTCGTATGAATTACAGCCATTTAGAACCACCTTTTAAATCCAATAAATACGCTTTGAAATACTTGGTGCTTGTTATTGCCGATGCTTGTCATGTCTAATATACAGGAGGACGGAGTGAGAAAGTTCATTTATCGGAACAAAGGGCTTGATGCGAAACATCAGAGAGACCGTGCAGAGATCCCTGGCATTTTGCGCATGTAGGCTAGCTAGCCTAAATCAAATTTAATTGCGTTTGACTATAGGCCCTAATATAGGCCCTCTTGTATTATACATTATGCACATTCATTAATTAACTATGTATTATATATTAATTAGGCCATTTAAAATACATGTTTTGTCTTTTCTTTTTTACATATTTGATTAGGCCGAAGTGATATAATTATTGTTTACCAATCCCCATAAAGCTCAGGACCTGTATCATGTTCACCGTTAAATTATTCATAAATTATACATTATACATAAGAACATGAGTAATATTACAGTGGTTGTCTAAATATTAACTTTAGAAAGATTTTCAATACCAAACACATCATAGAAAACGTTTGACAACATGACATATAATGCAGAAATAAACGTTTAATTTATTCATATTTTAAAACAAGGAAAACAAGCAAGTAATTCAACAGAGAACCACTGACAATATTGTGAAGACAAAAAATCTACAAAAATTGTAATTATTCAAACCACTCAACTAAAAGTTAATTAAATTAACCCCCTTTCAGAACTGCACACATAGGCATTCATAAAATCACTATTTCTTGTTATGCATTTTATTTTATTTGCAAAATACATTGATCAAAGACCATAAATACTGAAATACATCTATAAAATCACCTTTTAATGTATGATAGCAAATTGTATGTAGGATGCGTCAAGTTCTCTCATCATATTGTGAATGTGTAGAATCCATATAGTGAGACAGAGCGGCAGAGGCAGCTGTTCTCCCACACTCCAACACATTCTCTCTGCTATAGTCAGTCAGTAGTGAGGCCAGTGCTGGTCAGGTAGTTCAAGGAGGTGAACATGACTAGGGTAGCATTGTGTGACTGGAAACCCCTTAAGTTAGTGTTTAGCCATTTTTTTATGATGTACATTTTCTCAGTTTTATCTGTGAGTAAGGATCAATAAACTCAAAACACTGTGTTCTATCACAACCTATAAGCAAAAGGATCCTACCATGAAATCTGTCTATCCCGTTCACAAATCTTAACACATAATATGATTAATAATTTTTCCTTAAAAGTTGAAATACCATAAACAATGGCTGAAGTCAAACATATCTGTTGAACTACTTGTATTGGGTCAGACCTGTTTTGGGAACTCTCTCTTTTCCTTCAACAACTCCCTTCTCCTCCTATGTCCTCCCTTCCTCCATGTTCCATGTATCTCTCTCATCCATAATAGTTATCTGTAGTAATCATCACTTCCTTAACCCCTGTCACTCAGCACCTGTTCTCCCCCATCACCTCATCGATCATCCGATCATCCCTACCTACATACTACACACTACTGTCTGTGTGAATTTGCCATCTGTCTCTGTCTCTGTCTCTCTCTCTGTCTCTCTCTCTGTCTCTCTCTCTCTCTCTCTCTCTCTCTCTCTCTCTCTCTCTCTCTCTCTCTCTCTCTCTCAGGACTGGTGTGTGATCCTCAGTCAGGGCCTGTTGTGTTACGGTACCTCTCCACCTCTTCCAGCCCGCTCAACCCTTATCTCCTCTCCCTGTCCTGTGTTTGGATAGACTTTCCCACTTTTTTCTCTCCTTCCTCTTCTTCTTCCTCTTCTTCTTTCCATAACCACTCACTTCTATTCTCTCATCCCCCCTTTCTTCTCTCACGCAACCTCCACCCCCCTTCCCCCTCTCCTCCACCTCTCACCCTCTCTCCCACACCAACCTCCACCCCCCTTCCCCCTCTCCCTCTCCTCCACCTCTCCCCCTCTCTCCCATTGTCTCTCCTCTCATCCTCTGGGTGTCTATCCCATTGCGTAATCCCAAGGTGTGGGAGACACGGTGACACCAAACACGTAGTTAATCCACTGTGCTTACTGTGCTTTGCGGCCAGGAGTTTTCTCATTGTCCACCGTTAAGGACCGAAGATAGAAACCTTACAGAAACCAGACAGAGGGTAAGATGAGAGTACAGCTTCAACGTGTGGGAATTTGGGAAATCCAAGATGAGTGATATTATCGTTTTTTGCTTTCAAAGGCCAGACAAACAAGCTCATATATGGTAATCCCCACAAACTATGTTGATCCCCACAAACTGATCAAGGTACAAACCATTGTCGGCCATTACCCAGAACCCCCCGTGTTAATCCAATATTAACAATCAATCTCCTGCGAAATGAAATGAAGTAAAAAATCATTATGCTCATGTGGAAGACTAATTCACTAAGACTGTCTGTGAGTCTGGTTTCTCATCACTGTTTGTCTTGGTCATTTGATGTGCTATTACTGCTCACTAAATAAATTTCATCCCGCCCCTGTCTCCCTCTGACACACACACACACACGCACACACCAGACTCACTTCGGGCTCACCTTCTGTAGTTTCTGGTAGCCGGCTGTAACAGCAGCCATTTTGCACGAGCACAAGGGTCATTTGAGAGACAAATGAGATTCATAACTCAGGATTCCCGGCTAACACAATACTACTAACCAGTTTATGCAAGACATTTCAAATCCAATCTGTTCTGTCCTAATCAGAACCATATGTTTGTAGTAGTGTACCATGGCTGGTCTGGACTCACGACAACATCAATCCTCTCTTACACCTACTCTAACTGTACTGGGGGGGCGACGCCGGGTTACTTTCAGCAGCACTGTTTTCCATACGGTGGCTTTCTTTTATACACTTTTCGTTAATATCTTTTGGTTTCTCTTTTAATCGATATATAAGGTGTGAATATGTTCACCTGTGAATTAAATGCTATGTGTTTGTATCTTTTATTTGTTGTTGAGCCTTGGTTATACTAATATAACCTTGATTTCCTTTGTTGTAGTAGTCACTTGCTGTGTGTGTGTGTGTTTGCCTGCATGTGTCCATGTGGGTGTGTGTGTGTGTGTGTGTGTATGTGTGTGTGTATGCGTGGGAAAAATGGACTTATGTGAGGAAAAATGTGGTGCTAGGTTGTACTCATCAGCACACGTCGTACTTATCTCTGGTCCTATCTGACAGTGTGGTTTCCACCCTTGGCTGTTTAGCTTTCGCCTGTTCCCAATCAATCAATCAATCAAAATTTATTTATAAAGCGCTTTTTACATCAGCCGATGTCACAAAGTGCTATACAGAAACCCAGCCTAAAACCCCAAACAGCAAGCAATGCAGATGTAGAAGCACGGTGGCTAGGAAAAACTCCCTAGAAAGGCAAAACCTAGGAAGAAACCTAGAGAGGAACCAGGCTCTGAGGGGTGGCCAGTCCTCTTCTGGCTGTGCCGGGTGGAGATTATAACAATTCATGGCCATTAAGGCCAGTTCTTTCTCCAAGATGTTCAAATGTTCATAGATGACCAGCAGGGTCAAATAATAATAAAAGTAGTTGTGGAGGTTGCAACAGGTAAATACATCAGCAGTGAATGTCACTTGGTTTTTCAGTGCAATAGAGCGAGAGTGAGGTGAAAACAGCAGGTCTGGGACAGGGTGGCACGTCCAATGAACAGGTCAGGGTTCCATAACCGCAGGCAGAGGAGTTGAAACCGGTGCAGCAGCACAACCAGGTGGACTGGGGACAGCTAGGAGTCATCAGGACAGGTGGTCCTGAAGCATGGTCCTCCGGGTAGGCTCAGGTCCTCCGGGAGAGGGGGTAGAGTGGGAGAGAGAGCGAATTAGAGGGAGCATACTTAAATTCACACAAGACACTGGATAATAACATCAGATTTAACAAACTGACCCTAGCCCCCTGGCACATAGACTATTGCAGCATAGGTACTGGAGGCTGAGACAGGGGGGTCAGGAGACACTGTGGCCCCCTCCGACAATACCCAGACAATACCCCCGGACAGGGCCAAACCAGGCAGGATATAACCTCACCCACTCTGCCAAGCACAGCCCCTACACCAATAGGGGGATATCAACAACCACCAACTTACTACCCTGAGACAAGGCTGAGTATAGTCCACGAAAAGATCCCCTCCACTGCACAAGCCAGAGGGGGCGACAAACCGGACAGGAAGTGACGCACCCCTCCTAGGAATGGCATGGAAAGCACCAGTAAGCCAGTGACTCAGCCCCCGTAATAGGGTCAGAGGCAGAGAATCCCAATGGAGAGACGGGAACCGGCCAGGCAGAGACAGCAAGGGTGGTTCGTCGCTCCAGAGCCTTGCTGTTCACCCTTGCACCCCTGGGCCAGACTACACTCAATCATAGGACATACTGAAGAGGTGAGTCTTCAGTAAAGACTTAAAGATTGAGACAGAGTCTGCGTCTCTCACATGGATAGGCAGACCATTCCATAAAAATGGAGCTCTATAGGAGAAAGCCCTTCCTCCACCTGTTTGCTTAGAGATTCTAGGGACAATAAGGAGGCCTGCGTCTTGTGACCGGAGCGTACGTGTAGGTATGTACGGCAGGACCAAATCTGAGAGATAAGTAGGAGCAAGCCCATGTAATGCTTTGTAGGTTAGCAGTAAAACCTTGAAATCAGCCCTAGCCTTAACAGGAAGCCAGTGTAGAGAGGCTAGCACAGGAGTAATATGATCAAATCTTTTGGTTCTAGTCAGGATTCTAGCAGCCGTGTTTAGCACTAATTGAAGTTTATTTAGTGCTTTATCCGGGTAGCCGGAGAGTAGAGCATTGCAGTAATCTAATCTAGAAGTGACAAAAGCATGGATTAGCTTTTCCGCATCATTTTTGGACAAAAAATGTCTGATTTTTGCAATGTTACGAAGATGGAAAAAAGCTATCCTTGAAATATTCTTGATATGTTCATTAAAAGAGAGATCAGGGTCCAGAGTAATGCCAAGGTCCTTCACACTTTTTTGGGAGACGACTGTACAACCATCAAGATTAATTGTCAGATCCAAAAGCAGATCTCTTTGTTTCTTGGGACCTAGAACTAGCATCTCTGTTTTGTCAGAATTTAAAAGTAAAAAATTTGCCGCCATCCACTTCCTTATGTCTGAAACACAGGCTTCCAGGGCAGGCAATTTTGGTGCATCACCATGTTTCATCGAAATGTACAGCTGTGTGTCGTCCGCATAGCAATGGAAGTTAACATTATGTTTCCGAATGACATCACCAAGGGGTAAAATATATAGTGAAAACAAAAGTGGCCCCAAAACGGAACCTTGAGGAACACCGAAACTTACAATTGATTTGTCAGAGGACAAACCATCCACGGAGACAAACTGATATCTCTCCGACAAATAAGATCTAAACCAGGCAAGAACTTGTCCGTGTAGACCAATTAAGGTTTCCAATCTCTCCAAAAGAATATGATGATCGATGGTGTCAAAAGCAGCACTAAGGTCTAAGAGCACGAGGACAGATGCAGAGCCCTGGTCTGACGCCATTAAAAGGTCGTTTACCACTTTCACAAGTGCAGTCTCAGTGCTATGATAGGGTCTAAAACCAGACTGAAGTGTTTCGTATACATTATTTGTCTTCAGGAAGGCAGTGAGTTGCTGCGCAACAGCTTTTTCTAAGATTTTTGAGAGAAATGGGAGATTCGATATAGGCCGATAGTTTTTTACATTTTCTGGGTCAAGGCTTGGCTTTTTCAAGAGCGGCTTTATTACTGCCACTTTTAGAGAGTTTGGTACACATCCGGTGGAGAGGGAGCCATTTATTATGTTCAGCATAGGAGGGCCGAGCACAGGAAGTAGCTCTTTCAGTAGTTTAGTTGGAATAGGGTCCAGTATGCAGGTTGAAGGTTTAGAGGCCATGACAATTTTCATGAATGTGTCAAGAGATATAGGATTAAAACACTTGAGTGTCTCCATTGATCCCAGGTCCTGGCAGTTCTGTGCCGACTCAGGACAGCTGAGCTTTGGGGAAATATGCAGACTCAAAAAGGAGTCTGTAATTTGCTTTCTAATGATAAAGATCTTTTCGTTGAAGAAGTTCATGAATTCATCGCTGCTGAAGTGAAAGGCATCCTCTCTTGGGGAATGCTGCTTTTTAGTTAGCTTTGCAACAGTATCAAATAGAAATTTAGGATTATTCTTATTCTCCTCAATTAGGTTGGAAAAATAGGATGATCGAGCAGCAGTGAGGACTTTTCGATATTGCACTGTACTTTCTTTCCAAGCTAGTAGGAAGACTTCCAGTTTGGTGGAGCGCCATTTCCGTTCCAGCTTTCTGCAAGCTTGCTTCAGAGCTCGGGTATTTTCTGTGTACCAGGGAGCTAGTTTCTTTTGGCAAATGTTTTTTGTTTTTAGGGGTGCGACTACATCTAAAGTATTACGCAAGGTTAAATTTAGATCCTCAGTTTGATTGTTAACTGATTTTTGTACTGCGACGTCCTTGGATAGGTGGAAGGAGTCCGGAAGGGCGTCTAGGAATCTTTGGGTTGTCCGAGAATTTATAGCACGGCTTTTGATGATCCTTGGTTGGGGTCTAAGCAGATTATTTGTTGCGATTGCAAACGAAATAAAATGGTGGTCCGATAGTCCAGGATTATGAGGAAAAACATTTAGATCCACAATATTTATTCCACGGGACAGAACTAGATCCAGTGTATGATTGTGGCAATGAGTAGGTCCGGAGACATGTTGGTCAAAACCCACTGAGTCGATGATGGCGCCGAAAGCCTTTTGTAGTGGATCTGTGGACTTTTCCATGTGAATGTTAAAGTCACCAAAAATTAGAATATTATCTGCCATGACTACAAGGTTTGGGTTGTATAACCAACTCCCATGGTCAATGTCATACCAAAAATGACCATAGGAGTTGGCAAGACAGTACAAAGAGGTCTGGGACCAGGCTAGTTTAGCTGACCATGCCACAGACCACAGTTGTTTTCCCTAAAACAACATCTTTTTATTTTATTTAGCCTGACAAACGTTGAACTGAAGAATTCATACTGGACAGTACTTACATACACAAATAAAATAATTATGGATTACACTTACGATGACATTTTAAATGAAGTCAAACATTGAGTTCATTGAGATTCACTGAGATCATTTAAACGATTTCCACGTTTTCACTCAGTTTGACTTCCAGCATTAAGACTCAACTGGCATGTTGGAAAAGTGTGAAGTCACAGCCTGAGATGCTGTTAATCACACACACACATTCTGTCTTTCTCTCTCTCTCTGTCTCTCCCTCTCCCTCTCCCTCTCCCTCTCCCTCTCTCTCTCCCTCTCCCTCTCCCTCTCTCTCTCTCTCTCTCTCTCTCTCTCTCTCTCTCTCTCTCTCTCTCTCTCTCTCTCTTTCTCTCTCTCTCTCTCTCTCTCTCTCTCTCTCTCTCTCTCTCTCTCTCTCTCTCTCCCTCTCTCTGTCTCTCTCTCTCTCTCTCTCTCTCTCTCTGTCTCTCTCTCTCTCTCTCTCTCTCTTTCTCTTTCTCTTTCTCTCTTTCTCCCTCCCTCCCTCCCTGTTGGTTCTTGTCCACTGTCCTCTCCTCTCATCGTCTCAGTGTGACCTGGCTTAATGGGATTATTTGGATTTCCACTACCTTCAGTTTCAATACACTGTGTCTTCACCTGGTACCATTTATATTATTGAAACTAGAAGACCAACCTGTTTCACTATGTATGTAATATATTACACAGATCATTCACATTGCGTCGGTACAGTACTAGTGTGTGTGTGATACGATGGGGCTCACCCAGTAATAGCGGTTGTTTCCCTTCTTGTGCGTGTGAAGCGTCTGTCTGTTTGGGATTTTCCTGCTTGTCGTCCTGGTTTGAGATCGGAAAAGTTCACCATTGTGTGTGTGTGTGTGTGTACTGTGTGTGTGTCTGTGTGTGTGTGTGTGTGTCTTCTCTCTCTCTTCCTGAATGAAAACAAACAGGTATCAGTGTGTTATTATTATCTGCTTCCACATCTTGTTGATCAACATGTGTTTTTAATGCATCTGACGCACTATTAATGCAACCTTCTCCTCATATTAAATGTGATTGCACCGATGGAGGGAGGAATGGAGGGAGGGAGGGAGGGAGGGAGTGAGGGAACAGGGCCTGTGTTTTCATGGCTCCACCGTGTAGCCCAGGCCCATTAGGCTCTGGAGATCCTAGGGAGGGGAGATGCTCAGTGTGCTTCATCACATTAACCTGACTAGACAGACACCCTCCTCCTCTCTTCTCGTCCTCCCTTCTCTTCTGCTAAGATATACAATTAAACATCTCTCTCTCTCTCTCTCTCTCTCTCTCTCTCTCTCTCTCTCTCTCTCTCTCTCTCTCTCTCTCTCTCTCTCTCTCTCTCTCTCTCTCTCTCTCTCTCTCTCTCTCTCTCTCTCTCTCTCTCTCTCTCTCTCTCTCTCTCTCTCTCTCTCTCTCTCTCTCTCTCTCTCTCTCTCTCTCTCTCTCTCTCTCTCTCTCTCTCTCTCTCTCTAGACACTTAGTCTCTCAGACTGCTACTCTCAGGTCTCCCATAAGTCATCCTACCTCCCCTGGCCTCTCCTAGCCTACGCACTTAGAAAACATGTGCTTGAACCTAAAGGGGTTCTTCGGCTGGCCCCTTCGAAGAACCCTTTTTTGAATAACCCTTTTTTGTTTGAGGTAGAACCCATTTGTTTCCAGGTAGAACCTTTTTGGATTACATGTAGAACCCTTTCCACACAAGGTTCTACATGGAACCCAAATATACAATTAAACAACTCCTGTTTTGGGAACTATCTCTTTTCCTTCAACAACTCCCTTCTCCTCTCCTATGTCCTCCCTTCCTCCATTCCTCCATGTTCCATGTATCTCTCTCATCCATAATAGTTATCTGTAGTAATCATCACTTCCTTAACCCCTGTCACTCAGCACCTGTTCTCCCCCATCACCTCATCGATCATCCCTACCTACATACTACCCACTACTGTCTGTGTGAATTGCTGAAGTTTGCCATATACAGTGCATTCAGACCCCTTCCACTTTTTCCACATTTTGTTACGTTACAGCCTTATTCTAAAATGAATTACATAGTTTTCCCCCTCATCAATCTACACACAATACCCCATATTGACAAAAACAGGTTTTTATAAATGTTATATATTTTTTTACCCCTTTTTCGGTATATACAATTGGTAGTTACAGTCTTGTCCCATCGCTGCAGGTCGAGAGCCATGCGTCCTCCGGTTCTCATGGTTCTCCCGGTTCTCCCGGTCGCGGCCGGCTGCGACACAGCCTGGGATCGAACCCTGATCTGTAGTAACGCCTCTAGAACTGCAATGCAGTGCCTTAGACCGCTGCGCCACTCGGGACGCCCCCACATTACAGGCTTATTCTAAAATGGATTCAGTTATTGGTTTCCCTTATTCATCTACACACAACACCCCATAACGCAAAAACATGTTTTTAGAAATGTTTGCAATGTATTAAAAATAAAAAACAGAAATACCTTATTTACATAAGTATTCAGACCCTTTGCTATGAGACTCGAAATTGAGCTCAGGTGCAATCTGTTTCCATTGATCATCCTTGAGATGTTTCTTCAAATTGATTGGAGTCCACCTGTGGTAAATTGATTGGACATGATCTGGAAATGCACACACCTGTCTATATAAGGTCCCACAGTTGACAGTGCATGTCAGAGCAAAAACCAAGCCATGAGGTCGAAGGAATTGTCTGTGTTGCTCAGAGACAGGATTGTATCGAGGCACAGATCTGGGGAAGGGTACCAAAACATTTCTGCAGCATTGAAGGTCCCCAAGAACATAGTGGCCTCCATCATTCTTAAATGGAAGAAGTTTGGAACCACCAAGACTCAGTCGGGGGAGAAGGGCCTTGGTCATAAATTCATTAGGCCCTAATATATGGATTTCTCATGACTGGGAATACAGATATGCATCTGTTGGCCACAGATACCTTAAAAATAAGGTAGGGGTGTGGCTCAGAAAACCAGTCAGTATCTGGTTTAACCACCATTTGCATCCCAAACATGCTCAATGAGTGACATGTCTGGTGAGTATGCAGGCCATGGAAGAACTGAGACATTTTTATCTTCCAGGAATTGTGTACAGATCCTTGTGACTTGGGGCCATGCATTATTATGCTGAAACATGAGATGATGGCGGCAGATGAAATGACAATTTGAATGCACAGATATCTCTGTGCATTCAAATTTCCAATCGATAAAATTGAATTGTGTTCATTGTCCGTAGCTTTTGCCTGCCCATACCATAACCCCACTGCCACCATGGGGCACTCTGTTCACAACGTTGACATCAGTAAACCGCTCACCCACACAACCCCATACTGCCATCTGCCAGGTACAGTTGAAACTGGGATTCATCCGTGAAGAGCACACTTCTCCAGCGTGACAGTGACCATCAAAGGTGAGCATTTGCCCACTGAAGTCTGTTACGACGGTGAACTGCAGTCAGGAGCTTCCCTGAGACTGTTTCTTCGGTTGTGCAAACCCATCAGCTGTCCGGGTGGCTGGTCTCAGACGATCCCGCAGGTGAAGAAGCCGGTCTGCGGTTGTGAGGCCGGTTGGACGTACTGCCAAATTCTCTAAATCGACATTGGTGTTGGCTTATGGAGAAATTAACATTAAATTCTCTGGCAACAGCTCTGGTGGACATCCCTGCAGTCAGCATGCCAATTGAGACCTTTGTGGTATTGCTTTATGTGACAAAACACATTTTAGAGTGTCCTTTTATTGTCCTCAGCACAAGGTGCACCTGTGTAATGATCATGCGGTTTAATCAGCTTCTTGATATGCCACACCTGTCAGGTGGATGGATTATCTTGGCAAAGGAGACATGCTCACTAACAGTGACGCAAACAATTTTGTGCACAAAATATGAGAGATATAAGGTTTTTGTTCGTATGGAACATTTCTGGGATATTTTATTTCATCTCATGAAACATGGAACCAATACTTTACATGTTGTGTTTATATTTTTGTTCAGTATAATTCAGTATATAATTCAGTAATTATATACAAAACATTACAAATCTTATTTTAGGTATGCAACACGTGTAGCCCTATTTTTCAAAAGGTATTAATACAAATAAACTGTTTAAATATGTGTGTGTATGTGTGCTTGTGTGTGTGTTTCTGTATGTTTATGTGCATGTGCCAGCCATCCAGACATTATCGCCCAGCCCAGAGCAGTGTAATCTGTGCACACAAAAGTGCCAGGCGTGAATTTTACGGCCCCTTGATGGATTTACACCCATTATTGTGTACATTACCTCGGCCCAAGTTAAGTAACGGTGTTAGGGAGACTTAGAGAAAGGACAACAATACATAAAAAATGTCTTCCTCAGTAGTGAGAACCTCAGACCCTCCTCCCTTTGGTGTAGTGACGTTGAGGGAGAAACAGTCTGTCCTCGTAAAACTAGCTTCTAGACGAGTTGTGATGTCTGCAGAGATCACAGACACTCGTGTAAAAATCATAGACACTAACTACTCCGGGCTGTATTTGTCTGTGCAAGTCGAAGGAAGATGAGCTGAAATGTTGTAAAGTTCTTCCCTTAAGTGCTACACGGATAAACAGTAGTATAATTTGTTATAAATAGTGGAACCATCGCTGTAACAGCAATTGTTTTGTTTTTTGAGGAAGGAATCTCAATGGCTTGGATGTTGATAATAAATACTGTATAACATTGCAACACCTTTATCATTGATAGTAAGGTGTCACGGCGTAAAACGTTGTAATGGAATTGAAAAACGTTATTAAACCTAAAACTATATGACAAAAATAGATACAGATAACATCCCACCTGAGACAAAGGTGCTGTTGTACGTCAATGGCTCAGTGTTACTTCCTGTTTTGTAAAGGGAAAACTCTGTCTACCGTGGCCTTCTATGTGCGTGGCCGACGGTGAAGTATTTCCCTGGTAATTGGCTGTTTTAAAGGGCGGTATTTTCCATCTGATAACGTCAGTAAATAGGAGGGCGACCGAGATAAAAGAGAGAGGGTCGTGGAAGAATCAGTCAAGCCAACACAGGTCATAGTCAGCGTAGGCCAAAAGAAAACTGTAGGCGGCCATGTTGGCACCAGGTGCTATTCTCTGCCATAGATGCCAGCTGATAATACAAGGGCCGTATAGCCTAGTTCTCTGACATCTCATGATTCGTCACCACAGTTTAGTTTACGCATTTGACTCATAATCTTGGCGAAGAAAAGACAGAGTGTGATATTTTCTGAGCATTGCCTCTATCCGTTGGAGAGAGAACCTCAGATCTGAGAAAATCCTTGTGCACCTGGAAACAATGGCGGCTGTTTTTAAGGTCAATCCCTCATGATAATCTGTCTACTGGACTACTACTCTCTCTGCTCATTGTATATGCTTTGCTTTCTGCAACCGTACGCCATGCCAGTAGCTTGTTTACCATTTTGGAAAAGCAAAAACAATCCAGCAAGTTTTACCAAAGCACCATAGATCAACATTAATCATTAATCATGTAGGGAAAAAGCAGGTACTCTGAGGTCTGGAATCATACAATGATTAGTGCACAGGTCTAGTAGCTGCCACTGTGTAGAGAGAGAGAGGGAGAGAGAGACAGAGAGAGAGAGAGAGACAGAGAGAGAGAGAGACAGAGGGAGAGAGAGAGACAGAGAGAGAGAGAGAGAGAGACAGAGAGAGGGAGAGAGAGAGACAGAGAGAGGGAGAGAGAGAGACAGAGAGAGAGAGAGAGAATAAGACAGAGAGAGAGAGAGACAGAGAGAGGGAGAGAGAGAGAGAGAGATAGAAAGACAGAGAGAGGGACAGAGAGAGAGAGACAGACAGAGAGAGATAGAGAGAGACACACAGAGAGACAGAGAGAGAGAGAGAGAGAGAGAGAGAGAGAGAGAGAGAGAGAGAGAGAAAGACAGAGAGAGAGAGACAAAGACAGAGAGAGAGAGACAAAGACAGAGAGAGGGAGGGAGAGAGAGAGACAGAGAGAGAGAGAGAGAGAGAAAGACAGAGAGAGAGAAAGACAGAGAGACAGACACAGACAGAGAGAGAGAGAGAGAGAGAGAGACAGACAGACAGACAGAGAGAGAGAGAGACAGAGAGAGACAAACAGAGAGAGAGAGACAGAGAGAGCGAGAAAGACCTATCTGACCAATGTGACTGATAGAAAACTGAGGAAAACATTGACTATGTACAGACTCAGCAAGCACAGCCTGGCTATAGAGACCGGTCGTCGCAGACAGATCTGGCAACCCAGAGATGCCAGGTTGTGTTTACTCTGCCCACAAAATGCAATAGAAACGGAAACACACTTTCTCCTAAAATGTGATAATTATGCAGACGGGCAACTTTCTTTCCCCAAATTAAAAATTGAAATAGTAGCCCTAGAGAGAGAGAGAGAGAGAGAGACAGAGAGAGAGACAGACAGACAGAGAGAGCGAGAGAGACAGAGTGTCAGTAGAGTGGCAGAGTGCTGCTCTCACCTCAGCTGCTCTTAGCACTCCATCTGGTACCTAATGGCACGAGGTCTATTCAGGGAACAACCAAGCCTCACACATCTCCTCAAGTGCTGCGGCATTAACACACACACACACACACACACACACACACACACACACACACACACACACTCACTCACTCACTCACTCACTCACTCACTCACTCACTCACTCACTCACTCACTCACTCACTCACTCACTCACTCACTCACTCACTCACTCACTCACTCACTCACTCACTCACTCACTCACTCACTCACTCACTCACTCACTCACTCACTCACTCACTCACTCACTCACACGCGCAGGCAGGCACGCAGGCACGCACACCCAGGCAGAAACACACACACATACATGTCCCTCTTTCCTCTGAGTCAATAATATGACTGAAAAAGGTAAGATGGGTCCGTGGGGGGGGGGGGGGGGGGGGGGATAAAGAGAGCGAGAGAGAGAGAGGAAGACGAAGATGTCTGAATATCCCATCCATCAATCCTCCGGCACATATCCCGTCAAATAAACACTAAAACAATTTACTGGAAATGTACACAGTGGAAGTGCCAACGTTAACACTTCTTAGAAGCTGGCCGGCCGCCAGATCATTTCTCAGCGGCTATATTTAATGTGAACTGAACTGAGATGTCCTCTTTCCATTTGAAGTCAGCCTGAAGGGAATAACACACAGGTTTTCTATATTAGGCAGCAGTCTGATGCCCAGCAATCTTCTCTATGGATGTGTCCCAAAATGGCACCCTATTCCCTGTGTAGTGCACTCTTTTTGACCAGAGTTCCATGGGTCCTGGTCAAAAGTAGTGCACCACATAGGGAATAGGGTGCCATTTTGGGACGCAGCCCTTTAGTGCACCTCAGATGATGGATAGTGCCTTCATTTGTATAAGCACCCTGTGGCAGTTTTAGTGTTCTTACTATAAATTTGCCATCGACTTCCATTGGCATTTCATGTGATGTCGGGAAGAAACTAATTACACACTGGACTTTATTTCTATGCTTTAATAGTCAGAATCTGTCAGGAACACGATGAGTGTTGCCGGGGAGGGAGTTAGGCTAGCGCCTCACGGTAATGTGAGTCATGGCAAAGCTCCAGGTCTTCCCAAGACACTGTGTGTGTAGACAGTGTGTGTGTGTGTGTGTGTGTGTTGCTCTATAGGAGAGGTTGAGAGTGACACCCCCATGAGGGAGGAAACAATGTTCCCTCACACACACCGCGGACCGCGCTACAGAAATCACACTCAAAAAGGCATTGCTCCACCGACACCCTAACCCCTCCCCTCACCTCCTCCATACCCCTAATGAATGATTCTAGGTTTAGTGGCAATTTGGCAAGGGGATGGGGTCGGAAAAAAAAATATTGTTAATGTACTCAGGATACACTTTGGCACAGCATCAGTAACACATAACTCATAAGAGTGCTTCCCCAAGCATTCCTCCCTCCCTCGCCAACAATGGATGGATGGTATTAAAGATGAGACATTTCCACAATGCTTTCGGCAAAGCAGTCCTCTCTCTCTCTCTCTGGACCATGGCGATGTACAGTCCAAGTCATAATTTAGACAGAATCACTGTAAACCTTTGGCAGTGAGGAAGTGTGAGTATTTATGTTGACATCTGAGAAAGATACAGAGGGGAATTAAAAAGTAATCCATTCCGGTTTATCATATCACCATTTCTTCAGGATTATTAATCTGGACGCAGAATTGGAATGATGAATGGTGGAATTGAAACAAGTACCACAATGAAGCCAGTTGAAAGAGTAGTAATTTGAACACATGAATCAGAGAGTGCAGAGCAACACAACACCCCATTAGTACATTATTTGGGCGAATGCTAAACATTCTTTCCTCAGGCCTTTGAACCCGCAAAGTCCTGGAGTCTGGCCTAAAAGCAGCACTTTTCAAACTGTCAGAGAGAACCATGAGATCACGCGTGTGTGTGATGTGAGAACTAACTAACGTGTCAGGGGAGAAGATGGATAAGATGTCTTGTACATACAGTAGATAACCGTTGAACCTTTGGGAGTAGGGACTAGTGATTACTGTGGGAACTACCATCATTGACTTGATTCAGGTGTTGGTGACGTGTTGGCAGAGGAGTGTCAGAAGTGTTTTATTTCAAATCTGACTCGTCAAGTGTGAGTGTGAGTGTGTGAGTGTTTGTGTTTGAATGCACACCCATTTGCACGTCCATGTCAAATAAAATGTATTTGTCACATACACGTGTTTAGCAGATGTGAGATAGATAGATAGATAGATAGATAGATAGATAGATAGATAGATAGATAGATAGATAGATAGATAGATAGATAGATAGATAGATAGATAGATAGATAGATAGATAGATAGATAGATAGATAGATAGATAGATAGATAGATAGATAGATAGATAGATAGATAGATAGATAGATAGATAGAATACACAAAAGACAGATATACGATACATGATACATAGAGCGGCAGTATGAAAAAGTATAGAAATACAAGATATCTGGAGTGCAAAAAATCTATAAAAAGACATTGCATAGTATGGGTGGTTGGCGGATGGTGCATGGTTAACTATACTATACAGGTCGATGGCAGAGAAATACTTAAATAAGCATAAGTGTTATTAGCAAATGCTTGTGTTTCTAACTCCGATATTGCAGTAATATCTAACAAGTAATATCTAACAATTTCACATCATACTGTATATCCAATACACACAAATCAAGTAAAGGAATGGAATTAAGAATATATAAATATATGGACGAGCGATGTCAGAGCGGCATAGACTGAGATACCGTAGAATAGTATGGAATACAGTATATACATATGAGGTGAGTAATGCAAGACATGTAAACATTGTTAAAGTGACTAGTGTTCCATTTATTAAAGAGGCTAGTGATTTCTAGTCTGTGCCTTTAGGCAGCAGCCTCTAATGTGCTAGTGATGGCCTTGAGATAGAAGCTATTTTTCAGTCTCTCTGTCCCAGCTTCGACTCACCTGTACTGACCTTGCCTTCTGGATGAGAGCGGGGTGAACAGGTAGTGGCTTGGGTGGTTGTTGTCATTGATGATCTTTTTGGCCTTCCTGTGACATCGGGTGCTGTAGGTAGTAGTTTGCCCCCGGTGGTGTGTTGGGCAGACTACAACACCCTCTGGAGAGCCCTGCGGTTGCGGGCGGTGCACTTGCCGTACCAGGCGGTGATACAGCCCGACAGGATGCTCTCAACTGTGCATCTGTAAAGGTTTGTGAGGTTGAACTCTCTGGGTGGGTGGACCATTTCAGATTGTCAGTGATGTGTACGCCGAGGAACTTGAAGCTTTCCACCTTCTCCACTGCGGTCCCGTCAACGTGGATAGGGGGGTGCTCCCTCTGCTGTTTCCTGAAGTCCACAATCATCTCCTTTGTTTTGTTGACGTTGAGTGAGAGGTTATTTTCTTGGCACCACACTCCCAGAGCCCTCACCTCCTCCCTGTAGGCCGTCTCATTTTTACATTTACATTTCAGTCATTTAGCAGACTCTCTTATCCAGAGCGACTTACAAATTGGTGCATTCAACTTAGGATAGCCAGTGGGACAACATCTCCATCACAGTAAGTACATTTCTTTAAACATTGTTAGTAATCAATCCTACTACTGTTGTGTCGTCTGCAAACTTGATGATTGAGTTGGAGGCATGCTTGGCCACGCAGTCATGGGTGAACAGGGAGTACAGGAAGGGACTGAGAATGCACCCTTGTGGAGCCCCAGTGGTAAGGATCAGAGAAGTGGAGGACCCAGTTGCACAGGATGGGGTTCAGATCCAGGGCCTCAAGCTTAATAATGAGCTTGGAGGGAACTATGGTGTTGAAGGCTGAGCTATAGTCAATGAACAGCATTCTTACGTAAGTATTCCTCTTGGGATAGGGCAGTGTGCAGTGTGATGGTGATTGCATCGTCTGTGGATATATTGGGGCGGTAAGCAAATTGAAGTGGGTCTAGGGTGACAGGTAAGGTAGAGGTGATATGATCCTTGACTAGTCTCTCAAAGCACTTGATGATGACAGAAGTGAGTTCTATGTGGTGATAGTCATTTAGTTCAGTTACCTTTGCTTTCTTGGGTACAGGAACAATGGTGGCCATCTTGAAGCATGTTGGGTCAATAGACTGGGATAGGGGGAGATTGAATATGTCTGTAAACACACCTGACAGCTGGTCTGCGCATGCTTTGAGGACCCAGCTAGGGATGCCGTCTGGGCCGGCAGCCTTGTGAGGGTTAACATGCTTAAATGTCTTACTCACGTCGGCCACGGAGAAGGAGAGCCCACAGTCCTTGGTAGCAGGCCGCGTCAAATGGTACTGTATTAGAAGGTGTTCAGATTGTCCGGAAGCAAGACGTCGGTGTCGGTGACGTGGCTGGTTTTCCTTTTGTAGTATGTGATTGTCTGTAGACCCTGCCACATACGTCTCGTGTCGGAGCCGTTGAATTGCGACTCCACTTTGTCTCTGTACTGACATTTAGCCTGTTTGATTGCCTTGCGGAGGGAATAACTGCACTCTTTGTATTCTGCCATATTCCCAGTCACCTTGCCATGGTTTAAATGCGGTGGTTGGCGTCTTTCAGTTTTTCTCGAATGCTGCCATCTATCCACAGTTTCTGGTTAGGGTTGGTTTTAATAGTCATAGTGGTTATACCATCTCCTACACTCTTCCTGATAAACTCAGTCACCGTATCAGTATATACGTCAATATTATTCTCGGAAGCTATCAGGAACATATCCCAGTCCGCATGAAAAAAACTATCTTGAAGCGTGGATTCCCGTTGGTCAGACCAGCGTTGAATAGTCCTTAGCATGTGTGTGTGATATTTTTGAATTTGATATCCACTCCTGTAAACCCCTCCCCTTGCCAGGACACCAGCGATTCAAGAGGTCCACCAGATTTTTACCTTGTCAGCTCGGGGATTTGATCCCGCAACCTTTCGGTTACGGGCCCAACACTTTAACCACTCAGCTACCTGCCACCCCAACCACCCCGTATCTGGTATCATGTTCAACAGGGGTATTCCAATGTATTTCTGCCTCACATACATACGGTCCCCATGCATGCTAGTCATGATCAGACAGTGTGGGTGTAAGCAGGGCGGCCCTAGTTTTTTGAAGTCTTGCGTGAATCTTTAAGAATATACTTTGGCCTAAGTTAGACTGTGTGTGGTTTCCATACTGGGAAAGGAATGTAGGAAAAGCATGTTAACCGATACATCTGTATGGATTGGATGTAAACTGTCCCCTTTTAACTGTGCAACATAAAACTATGTTAAGAAAGTGGAAACACACACCATAAACTACAGCAAACTGCAGCATAGGCTAATGTAGTCAACCCAAATACTCGTCCTGTAATGAAAGTGCCCAGCCGATACCTTTACTTAACAAAGATAACGCAGTCATCAAATATCAGACATCAGAGCTGTTTAAAAGCTCCTGTAGCGATTGAGGGCCCACAAAAGCCAAGGGATCGACAAAGAAACAGACGAAACAAGACATCCATCATTCACCTAATGATTTATGAGAAGATATTTAATATTATGACACAGTTTACAAAAACTACAAGCGTTTGATGCTTATTTTACGATCCCACTCGTCTTCAGAATCATCCCAAATTCCTAACACTTGCAGTGTTTATGTCTTAATGTCTGCATTCCCTTTTCCAGGAGTTATTCCAATAGAATGAAACAATAGGTCCAAAGCGTTGCCTTCGTCATTTGTGAGGGGAAAGTTAAGATATATTGTTTTGAAATTCATCTTAAAACTATTAAAAGTTCTCAGGATGTTGGAACTCGTAAAGATAACATACGGACGGTTGTTTTGGAGTTGTCATCACAGAAGAAGGAAGTTGATGCAATGCGTCTTAAAAAGCAAAAGTTGTTCCATAAATAAATGTTGTTTTTATGGGTTAGATTCATTTGTTGATTAGAACAAAAACAAACGTGTATTATTGTTCCATTGAACAAAATCAGACTCTGAGGTATTTTAGGCTGAGCTGGAGGCAGCCAACCACTCAAAAACTGTCTGACCTGCAATACTGCAAACGTGATCGTGGTTAACCACAATAAACCAACCAAAGAATCATAAAGGATACGCCAGCTTTAATCTCTCATTAAACAATTAAATTGTTTATCATTACACATGGGAATAATAAAGTGCCTCCTCACTGACCCAATTGCCACACACACATACCAAGCTTTTTTTTTCTCACAAAATATCTGTTTGTAATTTCAAAAGCGCCTATGTTCTTCCAACTGCAATTATTTTACCATATTTAGCCATGTTTTCTTCTACGCTCAGAAACACACAATAAATAGAGTGATGTCAAAATGTTACCTTAAGAGGTCCTACCACACTGGAGAAGGACTATTGTGGGCTAGCTACAGCCATTACAGCTGTAGGATCATAATTTGAGCAGCAACAGGAAATATGAAATATTATGTTGATTATAATTACTGTACATTTTTTGTAGGGGTTGATAAATTGTTTGTAAGGGAAAATCAAATCTGTAATCTCAAACCGGAAATTACTAACTTTAGAAGGCTTTATAATTATAAAATTAACTATGCGTTTTAAATTGCAAGAACGTTCTCCTCCAACAGGGTGATCAAATTAAGATCCTACATCTGTAAGTATGTTGCACTATACAAAACCATCAAGCTTGTTTTTGCATACCTGACGCTGTGTCATCTTGAACACATTATTGTTAGCTAGGGGCCAAATGCCAAAATATGTCACCATCATTGAATGTAGCTCTTCCTTCTAGCATAGGGTGAATTCGGAATAAGTGGGACACTTTTTACATTTCCTGTCTTCTGTAACCTCTTTCGACATCTCTCCAACATATTAGCTCAACACATGATACATTTCTGAAATCCTCAAGATGTGTCCTAATCACACAAAAAACAACAAATGTTAATATCATACTGACAGGAGGCATGACACCCATGTGTGTGCACTAAGTCAAAACCATATATTCAGTTTGCATTTGGTAGACTGGGACAGCAGGTTAGATAGACTGGGACAGCAGGTTAGATAGACTGGGACAGCAGTTTAGATAGACTGGGACATCAGGTTAGATAGACTGGGACAGCAGGTTAGATAGACTGGGACAGCAGGTTAGATAGACTGGGACAGCAGGTTAGATAAACTGGGACAGCAGGTTAGATAGACTTGGACAGCAGGTTAGATAGACTGGGACAGCAGGTTAGATAAACTGGGACAGCAGGTTAGATAGACTTGGACAGCAGGTTAGATAGACTGGGACAGCAGGTTAGATAAACTGGGAGAACAGGTTAGATAAACTGGGACAGCAGGTTAGATAGACTGGGACAGCAGGTTAGATAAACTGGGACAGCAGGTTAGATAGACTGGGACAGCAGGTTAGATAGACTGGGACAGCAGGTTAGATAGACTGGGACAGCGTTATTCTAGTCCTAATTGAACCCCAATGACAATTCAATTCAATTCTGAGTGATTAAGAAACATCTGAGGATTTCAGAAATGTATCATGTGTTGGGCTAATATGCTGGATGGATGTCTAAAGATGTAACAGAAGACAGGAAATGTCATCATATACATGGGGACTCACTTTTTCTGAATTCATTCACATAACAGTACTAACAACAGTACTAACAACAGTACTAATAACAGTACTAATAACATAACTAATAACAGAACTAATAACATAACTAATAACAGCACTAATAACAGTACTAATAACATAACTAATAACAGTACTAATAATAGTTCTAATAACAGAACTAATAACAGAACTAATAACAATACTAATAACAGTACTAATAACAGAACAGTACTACAATACATAATGATCAGGATATAGTACTACATGAACCAGAGCCCAGGGGGTTCCTAATGTAAACTGGATCTCTTTCCTCCATTGGAAAAGCCTATAAGACTATCCAAGGCCGGCCCTAGCTATTTTGGGGCCCTAAGCGAGATTTGGTTTTCGGGCCCCACACCTAGTGGGTAAAACTTTGGTGGTCCCCCTCTTGATGGTAGAGAGATTTTTTTTGTACATTTCCTGTAATTCTCTCCATTTTGCCATGAGGCATAGAGAAAATGTTTTAAAGCAAATTGGGGGGGTTGGGGGCCAGCTAGCGGCTGGGGGCCCTTAGCGACCCCTTATATCGCTTATGCCTAGGGTCAGCCCTGAGAATATCCCACTTTAGCTATTCTATACTGTCCTACTTTAGCTACTCCATACGGTTCTACTTTAGCTACTCCATACGGTCCTACTTTAGCTATTCCATACGGTTCTACTTTAGCTACTCCATACGGTTCTACTTTAGCTACTCCATACGGTTCTACTTTAGCTACTCCATACGGTCCTACTTTAGCTACTCCATACTGTCCTAATTTAGCTACTCCATACGGTCCTACTTTAGCTACTCCATACGGTTCTACTTTAGCTACTCCATACGGTTCTACTTTAGCTACTCCATACTGTCCTACTTTAGCTACTCCATACGGTTCTACTTTATCTACTCCATACTGTCCTACTTTAGCTACTCCATACTGTCCTACTTTAGCTACTCCATACGGTCCTACTTTAGCTACTCCATACTGTCCTACTTTAGCTACTCCATACGGTCCTACTTTAGCTACTCCATACGGTCCTACTTTAGCTAGCTATGGTTGGTTAAGCGGGACAACAACAACAAGCATTACTGAATTACAAAATGGAAACATAATATTGGCAACTTGCTTTAATGTATGTTGATGCACCACTACATAGTATTTACATTTTGATCACAATTTGGCAAAGTGAATTGTTTATGACAATAACCTTAAAATCAAAACAGAAAAAAAGCTATGTCACTGATCTTACTGTGTGCTTCGCCGGGTAAGCTTCCTGTTAGAAGCTTTTTCTGCCCCCCCCCCCAAAATGATGTCACACCAATCAAGTGATGTGAATTTGATCATGTGGTTTAGTAACAATAATTTAGATGTTCTCTTGTTAGACCAAGAAATAAACACGTCAGGATTAAGCTGTCCCCATGTATATGATGTCTCACTCTTTTCCTAGCATTGTGTTGTTGGTAGAGAGGTCCACACACATCAAGCCTTTTATTGATTACACGTGGCTAGGCAAATAGTAAGGTGTTTGTGCTAAAATAAAATTTCGTTTTTTATTTGCTTCTTTCTTTACGTCTGTAATTTAAGACTCGCTCTCATTCAAAGATCAGGGGAACGTGACTGGCCCTCGGAAGAAGGCACTAAAGTTTTAACAATGTCTTAAGGACCTCTCCACTTTTGAATTGACCATACCAATGTGTTTCCAAATACTAACCCTTTCTTTTTTTAATCCAGTGTTACCACAAATACTTAGACAATAGGGCACCACAATATGCTGACAAAGAATCAACGACTTTACAAGTTGCTACATATACGTAGGCTAAGCCTCTCATGGCGTACTGAAGCTATATACCATTTAATTAAATAACATAATTTAATTTGACTTCATTTAATTCATGTAGACACGCAGAATACGAATATAAAAATGTAGTCTAACCCAGCTGTAAAGAAAACAGCAGAAACACAGAATATAAAAAACAATAGTACAGAATTGTAGCAGATAGAGACGATAAACACAAAACCCCTCCTTCTCTACTTATATTTACAATGTATTTTCTTTTGATGCAAAATCACAGTCATTAATCAGTAGATTCTCCGTACGCCTATCGAGCGAGGCCTTGAAAACAATTCAGGAAACAAACATGTGTTTGCCATTGTTAGCCAGGCCACGTGTCACATATATATGAGATATATAGCCAGGAAGTATCTTTGACAGAGATTTTTCTTTTACTGATCTGTTTTTTCATCTTGGGAATCAGGGAACTTGTTAGCTAAATGTGGTCTCTGTCTCTGTCTCTGTCTCTGTCTCTGTCTCTGTCTCTGTCTCTGCCTCTGCCTCTGTCTCTGTCTCTGTCTCTGTCTCTGTCTCTGTCTCTCTCTCTCTCTCTCTCTCTCTCTCTCCCTCTTGCTCTCTCTCGCTCTCGCTCTCTCCCTCTCCCTCTCCCTCTCCCTCTCTCTCTCTCTCCCTCTCTCTCTCTTTCTCTCTCTCTCCCTCTCCTTCTTTCTCTTTTCAACTCCAGCTCTCTTATCACTGCGAGTCACACAAAGAAATGTCTTCTTCCAATTACCGGCATTCTCTCCACTCTCTGTTTACATCCATATCTCAAGACCAGGAAGCCATTTTGAAAAGAAGTGCCACAGATAAACAAATGTGCAGACCTCTGGCACGGGCCTAGAGTCAACCTCTTACAATAAACAAGCCAGTATGTCTCAGAACAGGAGGAACGTCTTCTCCTTCGTCTCGTCGTGAACTCTTCTCCTCTTCCCTCTGAGACCGGGAGTGTAATGGGACGGAGGAAGCGGGATAGAACGTTGGCCGGCTCTGAGAATAGTGTCCCTCAGTCTCTTTCTTAATCCGCCTATCCAAAGATAGATACGGCTCGTACGCACGGCTCGTGAGATAATCAATTTGCTTTGGAAAACTCTGCAAAATGTAAGATATCATGCACATAGAATTGTTTCTGTTATTCCCGAAAGTTGTTCTCCTTTTAAGTCATATCCTCCTGAGACCCAGAAATATATTTTTGTCCTCTCTAGTGGCCATACAAACCACTGTATTAAGTCCTGTTGTCCCTTTGAGAGGATATTCTGGCCTTTCTAATGATATGGGGGTGTGACCTTCACAACTTTATCTTCCTGGTTCTTGAAAACATTTCTGCTGTCAAGATTGGACATTTTAAAAGAAGTGTGTGTAAATATTAATGATAATTGTTATGAGTTTAATATTCAAATCGTTTCTATTAATTGAATATCTCAGAAATAGTTAAGTTGTCAGTACTGTGTAATATTTTTTTATCAAGAATTGTCCTCTAGTGGACACCTGGATACAGCAACCTTGATTTACACCTACTGTACCCATTGACTGTACCCATTGACTGTAATGCGCATTTTTTTCATATTGACCACTACAGAGGACAATTTTGCACTTCAAATAAATGATGAATAACATTTAAAAAATCCAGGAGAATATCAGGAGGATATTGTAAATGGTAATAACGCACAACCATGTTGTGTTATTACAACCCATGTCATTAATTACAATAGCTAATTGCAAGTCTATGGGCATGTACATATACTTTTTGAAATATCTCAACTGTTATGGATGTGTTTCGCACGTCATAACGTCATCTACTCCAGTCGACGCAGGTTTGTGTGTCCATGTCCCGTCCTTACACCCTGTATCTATGCTCGACAACTCTCTCCTCTCCTCGACCAATAGAAAAAGGACCAGACCCGTCTTCACAGACAAGTTGTTTCCTTGCTGACTACTCCTTTAATCAGCTGCCAGAAAATGCCACGTCCAGCGTTTTGCAACTCCGACTTACAGTCACTGAACATACTGAACACGTTTCATCTGTAGCCTCGAAAGAAGAAAGACAGAATGTGGGAGCTTTCAAAATTGATTCCCAAACTAAAACCCCAGCCTGACTTGATTCATTCAAACCGCAGACCATCATCCAGAGGTCAACCTAAGATTCCTAAATTGAGGGAATTCTTTAATAGAGATAAGAAGGGAGGAAATAGATGGAGACGCAGACGGACTGCACATGCACGGGAAACGTCCAAGCTGGAGAGTCGATTCCAATATCAAAGCACTGGATTCTTCATTCATTTCCCTATATACCTGTTTTGGGGGCGGTCAAAAGCAGTGCACTCAATAGGGAATAGGGTGCCATTTCAGATGCAGCCTAGGTTTTGGACACATGTTGTTGTGCCACAGCCCCTCAGACAGACCCCCCCACCCCTTGGTTTCCTAACTGTTGATATTTCAGTACACTGCTGAACTCAGGGGAAAGAGAACTGAAGGTCACAGTAAAGTGTAGTGGTAAAGATTCTTTATGATTACTTTACTTCTGATGACTTATTTGGTCTGGAGTTTATTGAGGAGAGTTCTAGAGAGAGAGTGAGAGAGAGAGAGAGAGAGGGAGAGAGAGAGAGGGGGAGAGAGGGAGAGAGAGGGGGGGGGAGAGAGGGAGAGAGAGGGGGACAGAGAGAGAGAGGGAGAGAGAGAGATGCAGAGACAGAGAGACAGAGAGAGAGGTGTGGAGAGAGAGGGAGGGAGAGGGGGAGAGGCAAAGAGAGAGGGAGTGATATAGGGAGAGAGAGAGGGCCAGAGAGAGAGCGGGAGAGAGAGAGAGGCAAAGAGAGAGAGAGAGAGAGAGAGAGAGAGAGAGAGAGAGAGAGAGAGGAAATGAATTAGCCCCAGCACACATGGCTTTTAAGGGCAGAGAGACTGCATGACAAATGTTCTCTACCCAGAGGCCTCCAACATGTTCAATGGAACAAATAAAAAAACAGCCCCCACCAGGACATGAACTTTACAGTGATATAGCATTCTGGATCCCACAAAACAACGTTAATACATAAGGTTAAAGAGGAACTTTTAATATTTTCCTTTGTTTCTCTGACTGTTGCACACTGTTGCACATTCAGCAAGTTCCCTGGTCCCATGCTACTACATAAAAACATTTAAAAAGCACTGTAGTATATAGGACACTTTTGGGAGGTTTCCCAAACAGACATTAATTAAGCCTATTCCTGTATTAAAAAGCACTTTCAATTGAGAATCTCCATTGAGCATACTTTTTAGTCCAGGACTTGGCTTAATGTCTCCTGGAAAACCGTCCCTTTTGGTCTACACTACAGTACTGTGTTCA
Organism: Thymallus thymallus; assembly: GCA_023634145.1. Lineage (NCBI taxonomy): Eukaryota > Metazoa > Chordata > Actinopteri > Salmoniformes > Salmonidae > Thymallus > Thymallus thymallus. Next base: position 7,474,103 of record CM042424.1, read on the forward strand.
TCTGGCCTACTTTAGCTTGGCAGTTGGCACCATAGAAACAGAATGAATAGAACGGGGCTTGGATACTCTAACCCTGGCAATTTGACTGGTAAACTCATGGGTACACTCACAAAGTCTGCCAGTCCACCCATTATGCCATTTCTATTCATTCTATTTCTATGGTTGGCACACTATATGATGGTCTATAGTATCATGGCACACATGCTGTGTGCACTCTGCAGTGCATTATGGCCCACAGTATATCTGCTGTCTTCCCTAGTGTGTTGAACAGTGTTTGAGGAGGGCACAGGCCGTGTCTTCTCTCTGCTGTGTGACAGTGTGAATGGAGCTGGCTCCTTCATGCCCCGCTGCCCAGGAAGACTGATAATTAGCCTTGATCTGTCTGTGGCTGGTTATCTATCTGGGGATAGAGAGAGGCAGCCTGGAGGCCTAGGGGGCCTAGGTGGTGGTGGCCGGGGGGGAGTGGGTTGACTTATCCTAACGACACAGCCCCTCCAAGGAGAGAGAAGGGGGAGAGGGAAAGAGACGGAGAGAGAGGGGGGGTTAGAGAAGGGGTTTTGCGGGGGTGACATCCTAACGACACAGCCCCTCCTCAGAGACCCCCCGTCCCACCACCCCTCTCTGGCCTTGGAGAGGAGACCCTATGCCCCATGCTGGGGACGACGGGGTGGGATGGGAGGTTAAAACATGAAAGGGATTCACATCAAGTTTCAGACGACAAGGTCGCAGCAGCAAACTACGCTACTTGTGTTTTATATTCCTCTCTCTGCTGGTTTAAGACACATTTTCCTACTTTTGGTCTCATGTTTCATATCCTGCTTTGGTCTTGATGGGTTAGCATGAGGAGACTCTCCTTCTCCTCTCTACTGCGTTCACACGGACCAACACAGTGGAACGTTTTGGTGAGGTAAACTAAACTGTGCTTGCTCAGTGACATTTTCCCCCTTCAGCAATCATGGATGCTGTAGCGTAATGAAATCGGAGGGTTGTTTAATAACTGTTTTCTTGGGTGGTTTTAGGAAATCCCGGATTCCCCACATCCATATCCAGAGTCATTAAATCTGTACTAATCCTGTGCTGGTACACTGTGTGCTTCTCTTTAATGGGACCTCCAGTAGGTCTACTTCAGGTTTATAGCAAAGTTGAACCAGATCTCTCATCTCTATTATAGTCTCCACACAAAATACTTCTAGATCTCCAGCCACAAAAACTTCCCCATCTCTCCACACACAGACATGCTCCTCTAGCTACAATAGTGGCACCATCACCAAACACCACTGTCTCCTCCAGGGTTGTGCATCAGGGCCTCACCATGGTCCCTGGTTTGCCTGTTTGGAGTCCCCCTGCTCCTAGACAGCATGCCTGGGCCGTCCCGTAAACAAACCACAGCCCCTTCAAAGACCCCCTGGGCTGGGAGAGACAGGGGGACAGGACAGGGAAGGAGGGAGAAGATGGGAGAGAGAGAGAGAAAGAAAGAGAGAGAGAGAAAGAGAGAGGCAGAGAGAGGCAGAGAGAGAGAAGAAAGAGAGAAAGAGACAGTGAGGAGAGGAGAGAGAGAGACAGAGAGAGACACAGAGAGAGACACAGAGAGAGAGAGAGAGAGAGAGAGAGAGAGAGAGAGAGAGAGGATGAGCAGAAATGACAGGCAGGATAAGTGGAGAGAGAGAGAGAGAGAGAGATAGAGAGAGAGGAGGGAAGCTACCGTATGCTCTAACAAGGTATCTGCTTTGGCACCTTCTGACAACACGCAGTAGTAAATACTCCACTTTCTCCTGCTAACTACAGGACAAACACTCAGTGTAATTGTTAGCACCCTCGCTGTTAAATTAAGCTCAGTGTTAACGTTAACACCTAGAGGCTGTTAAGCAACGCATGGCTATAGGAGAAGCAGAAGCCAAGTGGAACAGTTCATACCTGGTCCACAAATACATGAGTATAACCAGCTATTGTTACCACCACATATCATTAATAAAACAAATGTATTGAACAGTAGAGTAAGGAGAGGCAGTTCGAGAGGATCCATTAGACAATCCATTAACGATGTATGGAGGTAGGAACAGTACTTTATCATCTGCCCTGGTCACTGGACTGCGTCCCAAATGGCACCCCTATTCCCTATGGCTCCGGTCAAAAGTACTGCACTACATAGGGAATAGGGTGCCATTTGGGACGCAGCCTGAGTAACAACCTGGGGACTCAGTCAGCCTGTAGTGAAACAAAGCTGGAGTCTCCAAGTCTAGAGAAGCCTGAAACAGGATGTTCGCATTATTAATTGGAAATACAAATCATTGAGACACACACGCGCGCATGCACACATACACACCCACTCCTGAGTAGAAGGTAAGTGTGTGTGTGTGGGCTTGTGTGTCTGCACTCACTAGTTTGTGTGTGTATGTGTGTGTCTTTCCCTCTGTGTCTGTGCAGGCATGGCGGCAGAGCGTGCATCTGGGGTCAAATAGGTTTAATCATGGGGGTGATTATTAACTAACATCCCTGTCAGCTCTGACCATTAGGGCTTTAAATAGCTGCTTCTTCATTGGTGGCCTCTTTGACCAGGCAGTCCAGCCAGGCAGCCTCTATAATTAAAACCTCTCCAGGCTAATAGAGAAAGAAGGAAGGTATGAGGACAGTTTACAGACAGACAGACAGACAGTTTACAGACAGTTTACAGACAGACAGACAGTTTACAGACAGACAGACAGTTTACAGACAGACAGACAGTTTACAGACAGTTTACAGACAGACAGACAGTTTACAGACAGACAGACAGTTTACAGACAGACAGACAGACAGATAGTTTACAGACAGACAGACAGACAGTTTACAGACAGACAGACAGACAGACAGTTTACAGACAGACAGACAGACAGACAGACAGACAGACAGACAGACAGACAGACAGATAGTTTACAGACAGACAGACAGACAGACAGACAGACAGACAGACAGACAGACAGACAGACAGACAGACAGACAGACAGACAGGCAGGCAGGCAGACAGACAGACAGACAGTCAGACAGACAGACAGGGTGGCCAGTATTACTTGAGTCACTTTAGTACATTATCTGTTAAGATGGAGCTCCCGAGTGGCGCAGTACAAGAGGCGTCACCACAGACACCCTGGTTCGATTTCAAGCTGCATCACAGCCAGCCGGGATTGGGAGTCCCATAGGGCGGTGCACAATTGGACCAGCATCGTCCGAGTTTGGCCGGTGTAGGCCGTCATTGTAAATAAGAATTTGTTCTTAACTGTCTTGCCTAGTTAAATTTCACAATATGGTTATTAACATACAGTTAGGTTTACTAATCAAACTGTTACTTTCTTTGTACAAATTAACATATTATGTGCAATTTAGAGGAAGTAAATGATTAACAGGAAAACAAGTTGCAAAAATGTTTATCAATATGTTAGTATTCGACCAGTGATCTTCCCTCTTACAGCCATAAAAATAAATCAAATTGCAGCTCTTTGATGTTACAAAGGCGCCAGGGGAGTAAGCTAGATCTCACTGGTGGAATGTGGTATGTACTGTATGATGTAGGTTTAGATTCATTCCATAGAAAACTGAAATTGAACACCATCACATTCATTTTGGCATTGCCTCTCTACTTGAAACTGTGTTTCTCACCCCTGATTGGCCCTTAAAGTGTCAAGTGGTTCCAGATGCCTATACCTTTTGAACTGGAAGTTCTGGAACGTCAGAACCGGAAGGGCAGAAATTGTTGTATTTTATACAACGGGTGGGTCTAATCCTGAATGCTGATTGGTTAAAATCGCATTCCAGCCAGTGTCTATTCCAAGTTACCACCAGCTAAATCTTTGATGTTAAAATGGCTATTTACTCTGTTCCATCTGACTGCGCGATCCACTCACTCATCAGCCCAGCCAGGCAATTTATAAACTTGATCTCCACTATAAAAAGCATCTAGACATTTCTTTTAGACTAACATTAAGTGGAGATTTGTATAGACCTTGCTGCCTGTCTCTCCGGCATTTGCAACATTGTTTCAATATTTAAATTAGGTTTCCAGGTGTCCCATAGTAAGGAACGAGACAGACAGGCAGGCAGCGTGAATCAGCCGGCATCGTTTCTATGGATATATACAAATAAATGTAAATTGAAAAAATTATAAAACTAAACGAAGTGCAGCTAGTTTGCTGTCTTTCTAGCTTCAGTTTGAAGTGATTGTGTTAGCTGTGTTGTTGGCTAGCTCCTCTTGACAACAGTGTCCTGACGAGAGAGCACATTTTCTACGCCAGGCGAAATTGCGTATCATTGTTATGGTTGTATCCAAATAAATGTCAACAGCTTAAACAAAAGCAAATGTGGCTACTTTGCTGTTATTTTGACGTGACTGTAAGTTAGCCGTAGTTGGCTAGCTAGCAAGCAAGGGATAAGAACGTTGCCAGCCTGTATGGCAATGGAACATTTAGAACGAACGACTAGGCCGCGTCCATAGATACAGAACAAAAAGACTTAACAACTGGGTCACGTCCATAGATACAGAACAAAAAGACTGAACGAACGAACCCAACCGGCTTGGGTAGCAACCCTAGATTTGTGTCTGGACTATATCTTGTGGAAGGATGAAATAGTGTGAATACATTAGTCAAAATAAAGTTTGTAGTGAAAATATGTCAATCATTATTTGAATATGTTGGTAACCCGTGACAATGCCAACCCGTGCCAATATATCCTCCAAACACCGGCTTCTTGGGCGTTATCACTTAAATATGTCTCTTTGTTGTGGCAGTGACATGCCATTACTTGGTGATGTCACAATCAGTGTATCGACATAGAATGTGCAAGGCCCATCAGACCACTGGAATTCCACAGTGCAATATGGCTGCCGCTCTATCCATGAGGGGCCGTTGAGTTGAAGGGGAATGTCCATTCTTGTAAATCAATTTCTATGGCTGTGAAACCCTGACCGCAACCAGACCACAACCAGGTTGTTGATTCGAGTTCCTCTCCAGTAAAAGGGGCTGAGCCTTACCTGTAGTGTCTGCTACTGCAGTTGTGCAACACACCTTGAGGGGAGATGATGTGTTTATTCTTGATGTTACCATGGTAATACAACTTGTGCTCCTTTGCCTGATATCCATGGCTCAGTTGGTAGAGCATGGCGCTTGCACTGCCACGGTCGTGGGTTTGGTTCCCGGGGCCACCCATAAATTAAATGTATGCACACATGACATGACTGTAAGTTGCTTTGGACAAAAGTGTCTGCTAAATGGCATATATTATTATATTATACAGCTACAAGCATATCAATGGTGCCAGTGACCTTTTCAAGACGAGGCAAAATGGAGCTAGGGAGATTGTTATTGCCATAAGCATAAAAGCAGAAGACAAATAGACATAATACAGTATATCTTATAAGAATGACTATTTCTATGGTAACTGCCGGTCGGACTATTTTAGAAAGGACATTCCACAGTCCTTTAATAAACCGACTAGATGATCCTCACTTGATGTTTCCTCATATACACGAATAAATCAACCTGTGGGGTTTGTAAACATTTCCCACTCGCTCTTTTTCCACTGGTGGCAGCCTGCCGATTTTAGCCCTATTCTTCTTCTCTTTGGATCAGGTTGATTTATCGGAGGTATTAAAACACTGAGAGAGAACAAGGTTAGATTCTATCAACTCTGAGATTTATCTAGTTTACTGTAAGGATGTACCCTGCCAGATTCTGAACTGCTAAAGGCTGTGTGTGTGTACTTGTGTATACGTGTGTGTTTGTGCGTGTGTTTACGTATATACGCACATGTGTGTGTGCATCTGCGTCTGTGCTTACGTGTGTGTATTTAAGTAATCTTTTACAGTTCTGATTGATCCCCGGCCTGCGCAGGGAGGCTCTCTCCGACAGCACTGTCACAAGTTATTCCGAGTAATAGCTGGAAACTTTCCTACGTACGGTTTGACGGATTATACCGGATTGATTTCTTGGAATTATTTATACGAGGATCTCCTACGTTAAAGGTTCTGTGTAAATGAAAGAAGTGTATATCATAGAAATGGCCTACAGCACAAGCCAAACTCAAGGCTTACAAATCCACCCTGAGCTTGCTTGGCTGTGATAGGACACTCTTAGTTATTTCACAGGGAAGAGAAGTGGGGGAGATGCTAAGTGTGTGTGTGTGTGTGTGTGTGTGTGTGTGTGTGTGTGTGTGTGTGTGTGTGTGTGTGTGTGTGTGTGTGTGTGTGTGTGTGTGTGTGTGTGTGTTTGTGTGTGTGTGTGTGTGTGTGTGTGTGTGTGTGTGTGTGTGTGTGTGTGTGTATCATAGAGGTAGAGGCCTCTCCTAGTTGATGTGACTCAGAACAGAGTCATTTAGCCGTCGTACAGTATGTGCAGGAAAGTCACTGACTGGTACCATGTAAGATAAACTCCTCCTCCTCCTCCCACACACACACACACTGATAAACACACTCACACACACACACACACACACACACACACACACACACACACACAAACACACGAGCCATTGTCGAAAAAAAGGAGACGCAAGCCGAACGAGAAAATAATAGTGCCTTACAAATTATCTTGTATGAAGTAGTTTCTTCCATTTCTAGTGGTCCTTTTGTTAAATTGAAGTGACAAACAGCTGCTTACACTTGGCAGGAGACACAGGCACTTTACAGCTGTTTCAAAATAAACAGAAATTGAAGCTCTCGCAAAGTTTACATTCCTACCCAAACTTTTTCCCTTTAATTATTTTGTGATCTGTCGACCGAGGACTTTTTTATCAATGGGATGTTTACATGTCTGCTGAGATTATACTAAATACATGTTAAACACAGATAAGTAGTAGCACTTCTTACCAAACATGCTTTTAAAAAGAAAAAGTATTTGAGATTTTGAGGCAGTCCAAAGTTAGAAGCGTAGCCAACATAATGTTCTCACTATTTGACCACACAAACGGATGGTAAAACTGGCAGCATTTGGCACATGTGCGATTCCATGCCAGACAACCAGAAGAAAAGCTTGAGCGATCTCATAAATACCAGTTGACGAATTATAAACAAACCCCCTAAGGTCTGAGGCAACATGTTCCTGTATGTTTATTGAATACAAAATGTTTGAATAAATGTAAGAATTGTGGGGTATAAACAATGTAAACCCTGCAGGAGAAATGATGGTGTGAACATGACAGTTGTTGGTGTACTGTTTACATGGAAGTCAATGCAGTATTTCAGAGGCAGTGTCCCAAATGGCACTCTATTCCCTATATAGTGCATTAGTTTTGACTGCACCAGGGCCCATAAGGCTCTGGTCAAAAGTAGTGCACCAGGGCCCATAAGGCTCTGGTCAAAAGTAGTGCACCAGGGCCCATAAGGCTCTGGTCAAAAGTAGTGCACCAGGGCCCATAAGGCTCTGGTCAAAAGTAGTGCACCAGGGCCCATAAGGCTCTGGTCAAAAGTAGTGCACTATGTAGGGTATAGGGTGCCATTTAAGACACAGACACAGTGTGGATGTTTTTTACTATCTAGGCCACATTTTTTATTAGTTTTTATTCTTTATTTATTTAACCTTTATTTATCTGACTATTAATAACTAAAGTGTGGTGTTTTTCCTAGTCAGGTCGCGTTGTAAGGAAACACTCCCTGCCCTAGTTCTGCTTCAATGTTAAACATTAAGTGAAGCAGGCCTCTGTTCTGGGGCTGGATGAACGATGGTGCTGTGGTGAGCGGCCATTATTCTCCCTGGCCTATCCGTCACAGTGTTGCACCATTACAGCTCCCTTCTCTCAGCAACCTGGTCTGCTCTGCTCTTCACTCACTCACTGCATTCCTTCACAGCCCAGAATCTCTCTCTCTCTCTCTCTCTCTCTCTCTCTCTCTCTCTCTCTCTCTCTCTCTCTCTCTCTCTCTCTCTCTCTCTCTCTCTCTCTCTCTCTCTCTCTCCCTACCTCCCTACCTAACATACATATATTTCTCTCTCCCCTCTATTTAACCTTTCTGTCTCTAAGATTAAAACAGACACAACAGAAACAGTAACACCATGCTACTGTACTGGGGACCTGTGGGTCACATATATAGGATCAGTTTGGCCTTTTAGATCATAATGCATAGCATTGTATGGAGACCTGATCCTGGATCAGCACTCCTACTCTGAGACCCTTTGTGAATAGGGGCCCAGCCGTTGTTTAAGATTCAGGGGAAGCCTTGTTCAGTTCCCAGACTCTGGTCCGGGGGCCTCAGTCGAAGTGAGCCCCTAGCTGCTCAGCCCTAAGCGGTGAACCCTTAGTGGGGCATAGTGAGGTCAGAGCAGAGCGGAGCCAGAGAGCCACCCATCGATCAGCCCTTATCAGGACGCCCTGACAGTTCAGAAGCGCAGCTGGGGGGCGAGGAGCGAGGAGTAGCGTGCCCCCAGGGGACAGAGAGACAGAGAGACAGAGAGAGAGAGATAGAGACAGAGAGAGCGAGAGGAAGAGAGAAGAGTGAAGAGAGAGAGAGAAGAGGGAGGGAAGAGAGGGAGAGATAGAAGAGAGGGAGAACGAGAGAGAAGAGCGAGAGAGTGGAGAGAGAGAGAGAGAGAGGGATAGATAGAGAGGAGAGAGAAGAGAGAGATAGAAGAGAGAGAAAGAGAGAGTGATAGATAGAGTGTGAGAAAGAGAAAGAGAGACGAATAGGGATAGTCTGTCTGTCTGTCTGTCTGTCTGTCTGTCTGTCTGTCTGTCTGTCTGTCTGTCTGTCTGTCTGTCTGTCTGTCTGTCTGTCTGTCTGTCTGTCTGTCGCAGCACTGTCTGCGCTGCGCCAGGATAACTTATGACTGCGCTACAGCTCCAGCCCCCAGGCAGGCAGATAGGGCCACAGGGGTCTTCTATGACAGCCTGACAGCCTGCCTTGTCATTCAGGAAAAACACAGCCAGAGATAAGGGTCTCCCACCCCTGACATGTGACAGCTGATGATGATGCATTTGAGATCTTTAGTCGGGCTCATTATGAGAACATAATAAAACATTGCAATACATTATAACGGCATCATAATGAATTATACCTGATGGTAAACAATAGGATAGATGCAGCACATACTGTTTTGAGCCATGGCCTGGTAGGACATCAACATGATCTGAGAGAACATAGTACTGTAGTCAGTGATGCCCCACTGTTTCCTTGGTGGTCCTCACCATTAGCCGCCATTATGTACAAATGTACAGTCCTCAAACCAATCCAATTATCAGTCTGACCCGTCTGTGTGATTCACTGCCACCCTACCCAATTACACTGTCCCACAATATACCACCACACAATGGCTGTCTCACAGTGGGCTTGAAGAGAGGAAGACTCTGTGTCAGAGCAGAGGAGGAGAGGAGAGGAGAATAAGTGATTTGTTTAAGCCGTGGACAGTTTGCAGGATAGGAGGATGTGTGGGTTGGAGGAGGGCTGGGGGAGACATGGGGGGACGTGTAGGGTTGGAGGAGGGCTGGGGGGAGACATGGGGGGACGTGTAGGGTTGGAGGAGGGCTGGGGGGAGACATGGGGGGACGTGTAGGGTTGGAGGAGGGCTGGGGGGAGACATGGGGGGACGTGTAGGGTTGGAGGAGGGCTGGGGGGAGACATGGGGGGACGTGTAGGGTTGGAGGAGGGGGGGGGGGGGGCTGTCTGGTGGTGGTGGGTGGAATCCCATGTGTAGATAGCCTCTCTCTGAGAAGAGATAGAGACTGTAGGTTAGTCTCTACCCCCCCGCCCCCCCTCAGTGCCTCCAGGGTACAGCAGAGGAGACAGTGGCTGGCTGGCCCACAGAGGTGACCCGAGTCACTTATCCACTGCCCTGTGGTTGGCCCTCTAACCTAACCACACTGGCCTGGTCTACCCCACACAGACTAAATGCTGACGGGCTGTTAGATGCTAGGCTAATTAGGTTGAAGGATTGCTCTGGTATCGGTGCAACAGACAAGTAAACTGTTGCTGACAAGTAAAATAAATGATTGAAATTATGCAATTTATGCATTCCATGCAATTTATGCATTCCATGCTAATTTATGCAGGCCATTCGTGCATGCAACTCCCCAAGGCGTACTGGACACTCTCACACAAGTTAACTCACTTGCTAACTTACCCACACTATGACCCTGTGCAGTGAGTCACCCGGACCTAGCCACTCTGTCGGACATCTCCATTAGCACTGCTATCTTTAGCCAATACAGGCCTTATTATTATTGGAGATTCTTTCTGAATCCCCCGGTCTCAGAAGTCTCTGTGTGGAGTCCCCAGTTCCATCCCTCCATGTCCCCAGGGCTGTTGTTCCTACTCCCATTAGCCTCATGAAAGACCACCAGTTACCAGACCCCACATTAGTTTGTCAGTTCCAAGTCATTGCCCTTCATAACAAAGCCCGTTGTCCCTCAATGGAAGTTGTGTAGACCTAATTATCCACCGACAGGACCATTACCCTTTGCATTGGGCATGGGAGTTAAATTTGATGGAAATATACTGTAATTGAAAACTCAACTCTTACATGTTGGGATACAGAGGATGACTGGGGGAAGTCTTTTATTTTCTATTAAAGACGAGGCATGATGAGATCAGTCAGTCGTTCCTTTATTCAGAAGTCCTTTGTGAAAGCCAAGTGGTGCTCCATTACTCGTTGTTATTGGTGTTTCAAACCGGCACTCTGTAGCCTTTGGCTATTATCGTTAAAGCCTTAGTTTTTCAGCCCTGACATGTCAGCCAGGTCACCTGTGATTCAAGTCACTGTTCGACGTCCATCGTCTGAGGACGTCAGGAGGTGACGGGGAAAACAGTGAGCGCTGTCACCTACAAGTAGGTTTCTGTTTTGCTAGGGTGTTGTGGACGGGGCAGTCGGGTGAGCGTGAGCATCTGCCTCTGGTGCCGAAGGTTGCATATTTGAATCCAGCGATAGAAAGTTGCTTTTGAGATTTTTGTTTTAAGCCTATCCCAAACCTTAACCCTTACCTTAACCATTCAGAGTTAATACCTAACCTTAAGATTCCAGAGTTAATTCCTAAACTTAACCCTAACCTTAAAAATGTGGAGATAATACCTAAACTTAACCTTAACCACTTTGAAATTTGACGTTTGAGAAACATGGATGAACGTCTCATTCTGCCATGAGACTGTGAGAGCGAGGTGGACATGTACATGTGCCTGTCTGCACTTCAGAGACTTGTTCCTACTTCTCTCTCTAACCTCTGCAGACAGACACTAAATGTGACAGAGGCCTTTGTGAGAGTTGTTGTGGGGAGTCAAGTGAAATTTGACCTGTATTGATACCGTCAAAGCTGTCCGTTCAAAACTAGTCAGATCACTGTCCATAGAAACAAGGCCTCTTTATGCTTTAAATGTCAAAACATTTTACTGCTCGTAGAAAGCTCATTCCATGGGTAGAAACATACAACTTACAATTTCACAAATGTAAGGGGCGGGGGTTTGAAATACCTGTTGCTCGGTGGGTGTGTTTGTGTGAGTTCAATAGTGTATGAGGTAATTCTCGGGCCAAATTTCCCACACTGTCGGACAGTGACTTCAGGCATCTCTCTCACTCTGTCCCAGACGCCTCAGAGCAAAACAAGCCAGAGACAAAGGCCTCAGTGGTGCCAGACTGATAAAGCTTTTCACATGTGTCAATCAACTCAGGGAGAGGCAGGGTGATATGGCATGACACACACACACACACACACACACATACACACACACACACGCACACACACTGGAGCAGGCCACAGTGCCTTTGTGGCTTCTCTCTCCCCTCTCCCCCTCTCTCTCTTTCTCCCTCTTTGTCTCCCCCTGCTTCCCCTCAGTCTCTCCCTCTGATCGCCTCGTATTATAGCCAGGCATCAGATAGCAAAGGGAGAAATTACTTGTTAAAGAGCAAGCAGTGAGATTAGGAACGTCATTATGGACTTAGTGATGCTGGATCTGGTTGGGAGAAAGAGGGTCAAGACAAACCCTTTTAGTCATCAGACTACTGAACAACTGCCATGTTTTTGAACAAGACAGTTTATTTACTGTTTGATCCTAAGGCATGTATCCAGATGTTATAATGTTTTCTTTTTTGTCTTTCTATATTTAGATCTGTTTTACTGGTGGGATACACGAGGAGGACACTTTAATAGACTGCTAATCTGAGGAGAGGAGCCTTTAAAACAACATTTAGCAAACAACAAGAGTTAGTGTACTCTGCTTGTAAATGCAACCTTGCACGTTCAATGCCCATTGGGACACACTATCCCCCACAATTCACTGCAATATACTGTCTAGTTGACCTTCATTCATTTCCAAAATAAAACCATTTAGTGCCGTATAAAGGCTATTTTCTGCATTAAACAGATCTATTTTCATTTCAGTGATTATCCATTTATGCGCTAATTTCAGTCTTTTCAATGGTAACGTACTTATGTTGTCATTTCAGTGATAATATATTTATTTAGTCATTAGATAACGAATCAAATGATCTGTAAAATGGGTCCTGAGGCTCTTGTCCTGATAGGAGGAGAGAGAGAGAGAGAGAGAGAGAGAGAGAGAGAGATAATGAGAGAGAGAGAGAGAGAGAGAGAGAGAGAGAGAGAGAGAGAGAGAGAGAGAGAGAGAGAGAGAGAGAGAGAGAGAGAGAGAAAGAAAGAAAGAAAGAAAGAAAGAAAGAAAGAAAGAAAGAAAGAAAGAAAGAAAGAAAGAAAGAAAGAAAGAAAGAAAGAAAGAAAGAAAGAAAGAAAGAAAGAAAGGGAACAAGGGCGGGAGAAAGTCGGAAAAGCCTCCTAATAGCTTAAAGCTGTTGATACTTTGACTTCAGAGCGGAGGGGGACACAACATTCTTCAGAGAAGGAGCTGGCCGGTAGGAGCCTTTACGACTATTAGTGAAATTACACTCATCACAATCGCTGGCGCTGCCAACTTCCCTGTGTGTCACCGGGGGGGCCGCCCGTGATATCTGACAGGACAAGAGCATATTTGGCCAGCCAATTAACAAGCACTGAAATAACTTGGTTAGTGTCTGTTGATATTAGGTTGTGGTATATGGATATTGGACAAAAAAGAACACCCGTGGTGGCAAAGTTTTGACATTCTGTAACATTTTGGTATTTTTGGGACGTAAAAGATATGCACTAGAAATGTGATGATCGTGGAGATTCAGATAAAGTTAGGATTTAATGATATGTGATAAAATACAAAATCAACGTGTCAACTTGGCAACAATTGTTTGCGAAATGTTTTTCTCCAAAGGAAAGTACATTCCCAACTCCCACCTCTGTTTTATCTTGATATTCAGTTTAAATCAGGACAAAGCATGAATCACCTTGTCAAAGTTGTATCATAACTCACAGACACAGTTTAATAGTTAATAACCGATCCTCCCTGAGTACTTTAGATATTTTATGAAGCAGCACTAATGTGTGTGTATCGCCGTAGAAATCAGACAGGGGGCCTCCCCCTTTCAGAAGAGTCCTCCCACTCTTTCGGCCTTCCATCCCTTGCTTCCAGTACATTCAAGCCTTTAGCAAGTTTAGCATACTGTTTTACTGCTTTCTCACCCAACCCTCACTCAGCCCAAGCGCAGTCTGCAAGCTGCTCTACATGTACAGAACCCACAAATGACAGAGTTTCTCCCCCAGAGGAATGATGACATTTTGTAGTGAAATCATGGGGGAGTCGGTGAGTTGGATATCAAAGAATGTGTTTTACTCCCTCTTTGCTCAAGACATTATGACATCAATCAATTTGAATTCCTATTTCTTCATTTGGACAACCACAGTTTTGCAATAAGATTAAAAACTGGCACCTTCGATTGGACTCTTCTCTGAAGAATAGATAACTAACCGGGGGTTGCCGTAGCAGCCCTTAATTGACATCATAGGATTTGATCGCCCTATCTCTGACATCATTTCCACTTTCACGCCCTTTAGCTAATTAAAAATTATGTTGCCGTGAGTCACTTAAAAATGTCTCCTATCAATGTTACTCACAATGCATGGAATCTATTCTAACCATTGTGTTAGAATTGTGTTTAGTCATTCCAACATACAAACAAAGATGGCCGCTATACTGGCTGACTGGTTGGGGACCTGTGATTTAGTACTACATAATCCTGTTTCCCTCAGACCTTTTCCTCCGGAAATGTAATTGTGGGGAAGCCAGTCGAGGTCCCGGTCATCTTGAAGGGCCTCCCTCCCTCCCTCCGTATGGTCCTTTATGGATCTAATAAAGGCCTGTTTTTATGGATAGTTAGCCGACCCAGCTCCTTCATCTCTCTATTGGAGGAGACAGTATGCCAATTCAATGCAACATTAATTTTATATCTCAGTCTGACTGGCTGGGTAATCGACCCAGCAGCCATAACAGACCGTGCCGTCGTAAAATAACGGCTACAATGTTTTAATACCTAACCCCCATACGCCCTCACTGTCTGTGTGCCAGCATCAGGCTTCACAGACAGTATAATAGTTTTTAGCAGGAATCATCTATCTGCCTTACCTGGGTTGTCAGATTGTTTTACCAAATGTCATCCGGTTATCTGGGGGATTATTGAATGGTCTGCATATTTACCTGTGTGTGTGGGTCTGGGATTTTAAATTATTTAATTATTTGCCAGTTTATAACGTTGTTCACTCCTTTATGATTGAGCAGATCAACTGGAGACCAATCATGATTATCAGTTATACCGTTATAACGTTAATATGTGTCATACTTAGAGTATGATGTCACTCCGGTTGTACTGATGGACTCTTTCAGACTTTGGGTTTGTTTTTGCATAGAGCCTCGATGAAGCAATCGACATGACAGAAGTCATCTGAGTGTGATGTCATCCTAATTATTTATTTATCCATTCGTTTTAAAATGTTTCCACGTGACTAATAGGAATATTTTTCGGCTGATTAAGTAGGTCTTACATTCTGCCTTATATGTGTAGAGTTCCAAAAGAGTTATTCGGCTGTCCCCATAGGAGAACCCTTTTGGGGACAGCCAAATAACCCTTTTAGGTTCTAGATAGCACCTTTTCTTCTAAGAATGTAGAAAGATCATACATGTATTAGATATGTGCTAAACATTCAAGTTGATCTTTCATGTTACACCTTTCCTTCCTTTTATGGAAATATATATATTTTGTAATAGCACAAAAAATGACTTTTACTCTTCCTAGCTCTCATGTTTTCCTTTCTTTCTCTCTTCTCCTCCCTCCTTCTCCTCCCTCCTTCTCTACTTCCCTCTCTCGAAGTGTCTCATGTTGCTGTTTTTCATTGTTTCCAGTCCTTGGAAAAAGGGTGATTTTAGAGCAAATTATATGGGTGCATTCCACCTCATATATATGTCAGACATTTCATCAGGAGAGCACTTTCAGGGGGAGGTGGTAAGCAGCCTTGACATCAGCTGCAGCCCGCCGCCTCACAGAACTAATCCATCCTCTCTGAGTGTGGCTGGTGAACACACACACATACGCACACCTGCACACATGTCCGTACGCAGGCAGGCATGCACACACACACACAGAGGCAGACACACTTTCTTTCTGAACCTGGGTAACACACTTACACAGTGGGGTGCTCTGGGGAAAGGAAAAAAACAACCTTAAAACGACCTGTTTCTTTCTGACTTATGGATTTGTGTGGGTGTGGGTGGTGGTGGTTCCCAGTTTCCTAACGTAACACTCCAGATAGATGTACCACGTCTCCATTATGGAGTTGCGTTCACCTTTACAACGTTTACAGGAAGTTTGTCATCATATGGAGGAGTTTGAGTTGTTGGGAATGTTGACTAGGTTAACCCTGGTGATTTATCATAGGAATAGCCTGGGTCGGATCTCCAGTCAGGCAGTCAGGGCAGTACTGTGCTGAGCTGTGTGAGAAAGACATATTTTGTCTTGAGGAAACCAGGTTTATTGGTTGATGAAACCTCAGAGAGCCAGCTGTTTCCCACCACATAGTGGATACCAGTAACATCACTCACCTCAACATTTCTTGTTGGAGGGACAGGGTGTGTGTGTGAGAGACGGGGAAGAGAGCATTGTTTGCCTTTTTTGACACAGGTGGTTGTGAATTGTGTTTCGGTTGTAAGTTGTGGTGAATTTGGATATTGGTAGTTTAGGACTTTTTGAAAGTTAGTCAACTACTTATTACACATTTTCCTCATGCTCTTCGCCTGCCACAGAATAATATTTTAAGCACCCTACCGCTTACCGTATGCTTCCCAGTCGAAACAGCTCACACATATATTATGATTACATTTTGCTACGTTTTTGTTCGTTTGGCAGCGTTCGGGATTTTTTAGGTGGGGCTGTTCGAGCACAGTGTTTTTTTTTTCTTTAGGCTTTTCAAGGCGTAGGCCCCTTCGTTGGTCAACAGTAGGGATTCTTCAATGAAGTGTTTGTTGTCATTCAACGACAGACGACTAGTTTTCATGCACATTTTTACATGTTGCACCAAACATATAAAATTGTGTGACTAAGATCTCCTCTGCAAAAACTTCAAAATTCATTATAGATTTCATGAGTTATCTTTGAGGAAGTGTATTTGTTGCTACAGCGTCTCAAGAGGGACAAACAGTAATATTTCAAGCTAATGTATTTTTATGGGAGTATGCTAGCACAGACATTCACTTTGCCTAGCCAAGTTCTGCTAGGAGCAAACCGAACCTACAGTATGGATGTGGACGCCTTAAGGCTCATGATGACAACACTGTTTGGTGGCAGTACGATGACATCATCACACATCCACACATGAAAGCGAATGATTACGCACAAGAAGAAAACAAACTGATAAAGGCGAGATAAAGACAATGAACGAAGGGAGAGAACTAATCTCTGCTTCCATTCTCCCTAAAAGTCAAAGTGCTACTTTTAGATTAAACTGTTCGGCTGTTTAATCTGCAACAACTGATAAGACAAGTATTGATAGGAAAGGAGAGCTCACTTTTTCCACTTGTAAACATCACTACGTCATTGAGATGAAAAGTCAAATACTACTACTTATGGAAAAAGGTTTTCTCTTTGCCACGTTGTTACTGTAAATTTGCAGTACTTTTCCGGTCACTGTCTGGTGTTACATAACGTCTGTATCTGAGCTAGGAACACAAGCATTTCGCTATACATGCAGGAACATCTGTGTATTTGACCAATAACTTTTGATTTGATTAAATACCTATTTTCTATTATGGGCTCATGAATTAATAGGAAACATTTTCTGATCCCGCCCCCTAAGTAGATTTGAGTGGTCATTATAGCCTCAGATCCTCGGACTAAAACGGCAATCGTTTTTGGGAATTCTGGGTATATATGACTAAGCAACTTATATAACTCTTCCTTGAAGCATATTTTTTATTTGTTATGTATAATTAATTATTTAAACAAGATAGTGTTGTATTTGACATGCATTATAATACAATCGTAATATTGTCAAGGGTTGTTGTAGAATGCGTTTTTAGATCAACACTATCATTGTTATTCACTCAGACCTAAGGTTTGTGAGTGCTGAGCTTTACAGTCAGCTGGACTACAGTGTTAAGGTTTTTTGTCTCTGTCTCTGTCTCTCTGTTAAATCAGTGAAAGTGCTACAGGCCATGGAGACATTTAAAACGTATACGTAGCAGCAGCAGCAGGACACACACACACCCACACTCACGCACACACACACACACACCTGCCAACCCCAGGGTTACTATCCATCTCCATCCACATCATCAGCTGCTTGGCTTGTGCCTCCCCAGTTGCCATGGCAACACTGTGTGTGTGTGTGTGTGTGTGTGTGTGTGTGTGTGTGTGTGTGTGTGTGTGTGTGTGTGTGTGTGTGTGTGTGTGTGTGTGTGTGTGTGTGTGTGGTGTGTGTGTGTGTGTGTGTGTGTGTGTGTGTGTGTGTATGTTCACCAGGTAACGGAACACAACAGGTGCCTGAACAAAAATCATGCTGAACAATAATTAGACTTTCTCTGATGCTATCTGTCCTATCTCTTTCTGACCTTTGACTCTTAAGACATTCTCTTCTCTATCTCTCCATCTCTCTGCTCTACTCTCAGTGTCTCCTCGAGGGCCTTCTCCCTCCCGCCCTCCCTCCCTACTTCCCTCCCTCCCTCCCTCCACTGTAGCTCTTAACCTTATCTCCCATCATGTTTTCATGTGATTTTGGGTAATGCAGTTTCTGGTGGCCTCAGCCCGCTGGGAAACATGTGCAGTAGCTACACTACTTGTCCTGGTGCAATCCTATTTGTGTTCTCACTGCCTCGAGGAGGGTTCTGACTGAGTTTGCTGAACCAATTAACTTATCATTAGTTACTCTTGAACCAGATTACCGCAGAGAGAGAGAGAGAGAGAGAGAGAGAGGGGAGAGAGGGAGAGAGAGAGAGAGAGAGAGAGAGAGAGAGAGAGGGAGAGAGGGAGAGAGAGAGAGAGAGAGAGAGAGAGAGAGAGAGAGAGAGAGAGAGAGAGAGAGAGAGAGAGAGAGAGAGAGAGAGAGGAGAGGGGGAGAGAGAGAGAGAGAGGGAGAGAGAGAGAGAGAGAGGAGAGAGAGGAGAGAGAGAGAGAGAGAGAGAGAGAGAGATGAGAGAGAAGAGAAGAGAGAGAGAGAGAGAGATAGAGAGAGAGAGAGAGAGAGAGAGAGAGAGAGAGAGAGAGAGAGAGAGAGAGAGAGAGAGAGAGTCTTTATGGCCGGGGTGAAGCAGCCCAATGGGCTGTTAGAGGTCTTTGTTCATGGGGCATTAACCCTGTGACACATTGACCATAACCACAGCTAATTGAGTGTACTTGAGTGAATGGCAGTGTAGCAAGTTGACATGGTACCTATGTAGCATGAATGGCCAAGCAGCGACCCTATTAGCAAGTTGACACAGTCGGTTCCTATGTAGCCTACAACTCAACTGTGACCTCAGTAACCTAGGTTGCATTCAAAATGGCACCCTATTCCCTATACAGTGCACTACTTTTGACCAGTGCCCTGGGGAATAGAGTGTCATTTCAGATGCAGCAATAGTAGCAGTTGCCATGGGGATTCATGCTCTTTGGCTTTCCAAAGAAACTGTAAAGAAAATCTTGGCTGGGTTTAGTGTACATCTGATGTGTTCATAGCCATAACATACACTACTTCAACTGATCCCCTCCAACACATAAAGCATAACTTATTATTCATATCAACCTCAAACACTGTGGTCAAACACTGTGGTCAAACACTGTGGTCGGTCTAGTCGGGGGGGGGGGGGGGGTAATGTTCAACATTCTTGGTTCAAGTACAGAAAAGAGGGGTATAGAAGTATATGCTAGTGGAGAGAGAGAGAGCGAGAGAGAGAGAGAGAGAGAGAGAGAGAGAGAGAGAGAGAGAGAGAGAGAAAATGTTATGCAAGTAAAATAAACAAAAATGTATTTTCCTTATGTGGAAAAAGTTAGTACACCCCTACCTTTACCATCACATAAAATGGCTAAAATTAGAATTAGTGAACCAAAACAAGTGCAAATGATTAGAAAACATTAGAGAGAAACTTAGGAGGGTCCAGCCTTCCATAAATATAAGAAAATTGGTCTGGTTTGGTCTTAACCATATTGGTGTGTGGTAACACATCACTCAAAGATCAAAAGACCTACCAGAGGCCCTCAGGAGAAACATTATTGATGTCCATGAGTCTGGGAGGCGCAGTGGAATGATGTACTTCCAATTGTTTGGAAATGGAATGATATACTTCGAATTGCTTGGAAATGGATTTGTAATCCCTCCCAGACTTTTTCCCCATAAGGAAAAGGCATTTTTGTTTATTTTAATTGCATAACATTTTCAAAGTGTTTTTTTTTGTGTGTGATTTGTCAAATTGGGTAACCTTTATCTGTCAATAGTGTTGAAGTGAAGATTACATATCCATCTGTCCAAATATGTAAAAAAAAAAGAGAGAACTTCAGGGGGTGTACTTACTTTTTCATATATATATATATATATATATATATATATATATATATATATATATATATATATATATAATAGAGAGAGCTTTAAGCAGCAGCATGTCAGAGAGACTTAGATGAGGGCTTTTAAGGGTGTGAACAGTGTTTGCGGGCAGCTGGCAGAATATCAGAGAAGTCTCTCCAGAACATCGACTCATATGTATTACCTTGTCCTGGTTCAGCCCAGCGGACTTCATCAGAGCAACTAAATGGCCAATTTTATTAGATGTTCCTTGAACAACAGCAATGTTTAATGGCCTTGTTTTCTAATGGTCTAGCTTAGAAAGTGGATACACACAGCTGTCAATAACAGGGCCCACGGTTGAGGTCGGACAAAAACAGTGAGTTGGGGTGAGGGGCTGTGTGGTGTGTGTGCGTTTGTGTGTGTGCATGGATGCAGTTTGGGTTTGAGGTTATTTTGCTACCCAGTTCTATCTAAATACGTGTTTTTTTTCTTTCTTTATAGCTAATTTAAGGTATTTGAAACTTTGTCCGAATTTGCATTTCTTAGTCTGCTATTTATATCCATCTGAGTAGACTGGCTGATGGGCTGCAGCTTAAAATAGACGCCTGTCAGTGTTGTAATTACAGCCCACAGGAGGTATCGTTTGACAAGGCACAAGGCAGGGGTTAGAGGTCGCGCCCTGTCTGCCTCCCTGTTTTCAGACATTGCCACAAGGTCACTGACCCCTCTGAACCCTTACACACTCCCTTTTAACCCACTAAGGTTAAAGACACAACAACAACAACAACAACAACAACATGTCAACGACCACAGCGACAGTCAAAAGAAGCAACTGACAACATGTTTGTATCACTTCTATTTAAAATAGTAACTTGGTTGATGTCTTACTCTTGTTTGAGTCTCGTGTCTGTCCTTCCATCCTTGTAGGTGACTGATTGGTAATTGTGATAAAGAGATTCTTGCCTCAAGCAAATGAAGCCACAGGAGACCAGAGTCCCACTCCTTCCATGTAATTGATCATTTGTCTCTCTGAGGGCCCATCTTTACCCTGTGTGTATTTTTAAAACTGATGGATGAGTCTAACTGTCTAGGTGTGTGTGTGTGTGTGCGTGTGTGTGTGAGTGAGTGAGTAGTTAGTGTCTGTTTCTAGCTGGCCCAGATGGTAAAGACATAACAGTGTCGGGGAAGCCGAAAACTTTCAAGTGTCAACCGTGACTTTATTTACATTAGTGAGTAGTGAGTAAACACGAGGGTTGGATCCCCACAAGGGTTGGATCCCATGGGAGTATCTGACCTGGGTTCAAATGGTATGTAAAATCTTTAGTCTTTTGGACTATTCAATTAGTTCCAGTGCCTAGCACGCTCAATCAAGATTTCAAATACTACCCCCTGGGCCCATCATTTCAACGTGGATAACTGGGTAATATTTGGTTGAGACATTGATCAATAAGATTACAAACTATATTCCTCTACTTCAAAATACAATCAAATAGTTCAATTTCCAATGTTTTCTCACTACGATTTCAACCATCTAAAAGCACAACCAAATTCCAATGGAAAAAAAAGTCTGATATTTTGATTATTTATACAACAGATTAACATGTTATCACTGTGCTTCATCTAATAGCAGAACCATCTGGATTGTAGTTGAAAAATACACTATAAGTACGTGGTGCAAGTGGATGGATGTGTTACTCATTTTAAGGTTGAATGTTACATTAGACTATTTGACAATGCAACCGAATATCAACATTTAAAGGTGATGTATCTACTGCTTAGATAGTTCCATCTGAGCCAATGGCTTAATCCCATTCTTTAACTTTTATTTTGCTTGAGTTGGAGAAGTGAATCCAACATATTAACTTGTCGACAAGATAATAGGCTATTTATTGTATATTGTTATTGAATAGTGTTTGGTTGTCAATGCAACCAAATATCAACATTCGAAGGAGATTGATCTTCTGCTTGGTATAGGAACTGACCCTGTATATAGTCACCTTACCGCTATACATATGTACCTCTATCACTCCAGTATCCCTGCACATTGTTAATATGGTACTGGAACTGACACTGTATTTTGCCTCTTACTAATTTCTCTTGTTCTTATTTCTTATTTTTATTTCATGTGTTTTTGTCCTCATGTTATTTAAATACTACATTGATATTGATTACTGCATTGTTGGGTTTGGAACTTGAGAGAAAGGCATTTTCAGTACTTGGCATTAAAACATGAAACTTGAAAATGACTTAATAGACCAATAAGAAAGAGAGTTCCAAACCACTCTGCCAATAACAGCTAGTTTTCAGTTTCCTCCTCCCAACTCCCAGACAGTCCTAGCACAATTATTGCTTGAGAAATTGCTCTTTGCTAAGAAGCTTTTTTTTTTGACCTTTTAAAAAAACGTTCACAGTAAGATACTTAATTGTGACCTAGAAATTATTTGATATTGCGATATAAACGTCTGCAATGTACCTTTAACTTAGAATTTTGGTTGAGATGGAGACGTGAATGCAATATATATCAATTATGAATTTGTAAACAAACTGGAATTAAAGCCTGACTAAATCAGTGGCAGATGGAATGGAACTACCCAAGCAGAAGATACATCTCCTTCAAATAATGACACTACTCAACATCACTAAATATAAATACATTTTAAATCAACCAGAGCTTGAAACCCTAGGCCTAGGTATTATCCATTTTTTTGTTGAATCCTGGGTTGAATTGAACTTTCCAAATGCTATATAGGCCTACATAGTATCATTGATAATATATAATATATGATTATATTTCATTTTCTCTGTTGAACCTACCCTTTTGGAATGATTTTGATAGCAACAGTGAATGTATTTAGTTGGAGAAGTGGAGATCTCTCAACAATCATTCTCCCGATAGCACAATGCAATAGTCAGTGATGAATAGCATAGCTATGCAGGGCTTGGTTAAAACCCTGGATGGGATGCCAAATGGTAGCTGTAGATAGATACATTCTCCAGTAGGAGGTGCTACCCAGCTTATAGTTCCATTTTCTGATAGTGGATATAACATTGAAGATCTTACATTGTTTTAAAGGTACTAATTCAACATATTTATTACAAGGTTTGTCTATGTTGACATTTGGTTACCATGAGGACATAACCCTGTGGTTGAAATTTCACCTTCAAAACAACAATTTACGTTGATTTTCCACCGTAGATTCCATGTCACAATATATTAACAAATTACGTTGAAACCACGTTAATTCAACCAGTTTGTGCCCGCTGGGTATTTGAATAGTGAGATGGAAGAAAGATGGTCGTGACAAAGCAGATAAAAACACAATTTAAACAAACACCAACAACCAAACAAACCATATATTCCCATACTGAGGAAAAGACCCAGACGTATATATCACTGTCACAACTTGTAGTCGTATTATAATTGAGCGGTCCGCTAACATATGTTACCCAGCATGCCCCTTGTCTTGGCTGACCTCTGACCCCTGGAGGCCTTGAAGAAGATAGCGGAGGTCACGGGAGCTGGGACTGCTGGGAGGTGGAGGGTGTGAGGGTCGAGGGGGGGTGTGCGGGGGTGAGGTGGGGGGGGGGGGGGGGGGTGGGTAAACAGGTGAAAGGGGTCTAACCTGTCATCACATCACAGTCCATTCCTCAGGCACACACGCACACGCACACACACACACACACACACACACACACACACACACACACACACACACACACACACACACACACACACACACACTATATATGGGACAGAGGGACAGGAATGCATCCAGGTTCAGTGGTTCTGAGTGGGAGAGAGTGGAGACTAGAGATAACAGGGGTCAGACTGACAACCATGTTGTGGTTTCCCATGTTTCTCATGTCATAGATTCCATCTGGCTGTGCAGGAACAGTAGGTATTATACTTGTTATGGTACTATTGGTAATTAGGAGGATTTAGTGTCCAACAACATTCCGTAGTGTAGAATGAGGGGGATTGTAGTCGTCTATTGTTTAAGGATTTGCATCCGTTCCTCTGTAGACTGGGAGAAGAGACTATGCAGTAGTTTAATTCAGTTCACTTATAAATCGTTGGCATTGTTTAATCCGTTTCCCTTCATCGAGTCAGTTGACCTTATAAATGTGTGTTCTGTTCACAATGTGTAGATATGAGTCCAGTTAAAACTAGGCCAAGTGGATTTAACACCAACATCAGCACTCAGCTACCAGGATGTTTTCATTATACTAACTCCCTGCTCTGCTTCAGGATATCTTCAGGGATATGTAGCTGGATTCCTAAGCAAGAAGTCAAAGATATAAATGGCTGTTATAAAGTCAAACAAGGCCAATAAGGCTGGCTTATTAGAACCCCATAGATTGGACCATTCTTCTTCTTCTTCTTCTTCTTCTTCTTCTTCTTCTTCTTCTTCTTCTTCTTCTTCTTCTTCTTCTTCTTCTTCTTCTTCTTCTTCTTCTTCTTCTTCTTCTTCTTCTTCTTCTTCTTCTTCTTCTTCTTCACACTTCAAGAAACATCACTTCACCACTCCCCAGATTAGCAACATAGCTAGCTTTCCTCCAGGCGGTTTATTGAGGCATGTGATGCTGAGGCAAATTTATTATAGCTGAGGATTGGGAGTAAATTAGTTCCAACTGGAGGTCAGACTGACCATTATAGATAAGGCATCTTGATCCAGAGGTTGTTCACCCAGGGAGGGGTAGGGAGGGCACCAGCTTGCCCACTGTCGTAGCACCATGCCCCCTTTTGATGTTGAAGTGATTTAAGGTTTAGTGAGGGGGTCCTGGGTCCTGCAACATAACGTCATTGATCTCTGAGCGTATCCACAGACTTATAGCCTTATAGATGTCTCAGGCCAGACAACACTTTGTTGTACACAGGCAATTGACCCAGTTTTTATCTTAACCACCCCATAACCTCATCCCCAGCCACATCCCCAGCCCTAGCCCCAGCTCTATGACCCAAGCCCAGCCAACGAAACAAACGGTGGATCCCCCTGACCCAGACATCTGGCATGGCTGTAACCTGGCTGCTCCTCTGCTCCTCTGCCCCCAGCCCCTGAGCCTCCAGGAGTGAAATAGTGGGTGAGAAAAAAATTATAGGCTTCTTTCATGTCCCATAGCGGAATGTTGCAAACCCCAGCCCCCATTCACCCAAACAAGGATGCCATGTCATAGTGAGTCAGCTTTAAAACCCCAGCCCCCATTCACCCAAACAAGGATACCATGCCATAGTGAGCTTCAATGGTGGGAGAATATAGATGTTTTCATAACCTCAGGAATACCCCGACAGACGCATGAGGACGAGTGTGTGTGTGTGGACTAATCCCCGCCTTATCGAGCTCCGGAGGTGTCTGGTTGCTCATTGTGTGGATACAATCTGGATGGCTCACACTAGCAATCTGTTTGATCACAGTGGTGAAAAGTGTGATAATCGTTGGAGGTTGTGGAGGACGTCTGGTCCAGAAGCAGCTGGTTGGGGAAATCTAAAGCACAAAACTACACACACACACATACAAAACTACACACACACACACACACACACACACACACACACACACACACACACACACACACACACACACGCGTGAGTGTGGGCACGCACACTTGCACACACTGCCAGCCCCACTATATTTATTCAGATGTGTAAAGTTATTCTTCTACATGAGGAATAAGTATATGGACCTGTTTGGCCCCCAGTCTGACACATTGCAGCTTTTCTTATATATGTTTACCAGTAGGAGAGTTATTGCTCCCGAATGGCTTATTAGTTTCCATCAGATCAGTGCAACAGAAGGAAACTGTAATCTACTATAAGAATATTTTTTGACATATTGAAAATTACAGCCATTAGAATTTACTGCTTCCACATTTGGCACAGTTCACTAAAAAGCACTCAATTGATATTATCAGTAGTACATTTATTTTCCAGATGAAACATCTCTCAAATAATCGTAGAAAAGTGTTTGTTTATGTTATTTGTTGAATACAGAGAGTCTACAGCTGTCAAAACCACTTGTCTAGTCTAGGCGCTCTTGAACATTAAAAACAATTTCACTCGCTCTACAAGTCAAGGAGGCCCTCCCCTCGTGTTGTGACTCCGTCCATTAAGCTTTCAAACCTTCACAACAAGCCATTACCGTTACGCAATTATATCTTCATAAAATAATTTTTGTGATGCAAAGTCCTCCTAATTCTCCTTGAACTCAAAATACTTTCCCCCTGTAATGACACCACCAGCGGCGGTGGTAGGTTTGTCACGGGCAAATTCAAAGCGGTGGCTATTTCATAAAATTGGTTATAATTGTGAGAAAACATAAACTGGCCATGACCGGATGATCACATGATCACAGAGAGGAAAAGGGGGTGAGAGGGTGTGTCACAGGAGGTTGGTGGCACCTTGATTGGGGAGGACAGGCTTGTGGTAATGGCTGGAGAGGAATAGGTGGAATGGTATCTCTCTCTCTCGCTCTCTCTCTCTCTCTCTCTCTCTATATATATATATATATATATATATATATATATATATATATATACAGTTGAAGTCGGAAGTATACTTTTTTCAACCACTCCACAGATTTCATGTTGACAAACTATTGTTTTGGCAAGTCGGTTAGGACATCTACTTTGTGCATGACACAAGTAATTCTTCCAACAATTGTTTACAGACAGACTATTTCACATATAATTCACTATATCACAATTCCAGTGGGTCAGAAGTTTACATACATTAAGTTTACTGTGCCTTTAAACAGCTTGGAAAATTCCAGAAAATTATGTCATGGCTTTAGAAGCTTCTGAAAGGCTAATTTACATAATTTTATTCAATTGGAGGTGTACCTGTGGATGTATTTCAAAGCCTACCTTCAAACTCACTGCCTCTTTGTTCGACATCATGGGAAAATCAAAAGAAATCAGCCAAGACCTCAGAAAAAACATTGTAGACCTTCACAAGTCTGGTTCATCCGTGGAAGCAATTTCCAAATGCCTGAAGGTTCATCTGTACAAACAATAGTACGCAAGTATAAACACCATGGGACCACGCAGCCATCATACCGCTCAGGAAGGAGACGCGTTATGTCTCCTAGAGATTAATGTACTTTGGTGCGAAAAGTGCAAATCAATCCCAGAACAACAGCAAAGGACCTTGTGAAGGTGCTGGAGGAAACAGGTACAAAAGTATCTATATACACAGTAAAACAAGTCCTATATCGACATAACCTGAAAGGGGTGCTTTGCTGCAGGAGGGCCTGATGCACTTCACAAAATAGATGGCATCATGAGGAAGGAAAATTATGTGGATATATTGAAGCAACATCTCAAGACATCAGTCAGGAACTTAAAGCTTGGTCACAAATGGGTCTTCCAAATGGACAATGACCCCAAGCATACTTCCAAAGTTGTGGCAAAATGGCTTAAGGACAACAAAGTCAAGGTACTGGAGTGGCCATCGTAAGGTCCTGACCTCAATCCTATAGAAAATGTGTGGGCAGAACTGAAAAGGCGTGTGCGAGCAAGGAGGCCTACAAACATGACTCAGTTACACCAGTTCTATCAGTAGGAATGGGCCAAAATTCACTCAATTTATTGTGGGAAGCTTGTGGAAGGCTACCCGAAACGTTTGACCCAATGCTAATTGAGTGTATGTAAACTTCTGACTCACTAAGAATGGGATGAAAGAAATAAAAGCTGAAATAAATAATTCTCTCTACTATTATTCTGACATTTCACTTTCTTAAAATAAAGTGGTGATCCTAACTGAACTAAGACAGGGAATTGTTACTAGGATTAAATGTCAGGAATTGTGAAAAACTGAGTTTAAATTTATTTGGCTAAGATGTATGTAAACTTCCAACATCAATTGTAAATATGTATATATACAGTGTATATATACACTGGGGGCCAAAAGTTTGGAATATTACTCATTCAAGGGTTTTTCTTTATTTGCACTATTTTTTACATTGTAGAATAAAACTATGGCATAACACATATGGAATCATGTAGTAACCAAACAAGTGTTAAACAAATCTTCAAATAGCCATATATATATACATTTTTGGCAGTGGTGGTATTTGACTCTGCGGAGGCAATCCCTCATCTTACAGGGACTCCAGATATAGCATAAAGGGTATTAGCTTTAAGTGTGAAGGCAATCTGGCATCTCATAGAGATTTGGCTGGACTTAGCAGGGCCACTTTCGGGCAAGCATCCAGGGGAGTCACGTGACTGCTATGGAAACCGGGGGCGCGTTTAGTAGGCAAACGCTGTTGAATGTTTGAGATAGATATGTCATGAACAGCTGTGTCACAGAGGCATGTTTGTTCTACACACCATATGTGTATCTGACCATTCTACACCATTCGTCTATTGAACATGCCAGGTTGATTATTGTATTGTGTTTAACTACAATGTTCAGATAGCACACTTAGGACATAACTAATACCATAGTACATGATTTAGGCCACCAGTGCTTAGTGAACTAGCATAGGTCAATCTCTTGTTTCCGACCCATATATTTAATTGAAAATAAGCACTTCTGTATCAATTATACGCGTAGAACAGCAGTTACTAAACTACTATGGCTGCATAAAGATGTCATCCCTCCTTCTGCCGTCTGTCCAGATCTAAGAGCGAGATCAAAGCAACGCATGTTTTTAACCATTTCAAAATGGATTCTCTGATTTATCTGCCAAGTAGGAAAACTGTCGGTTTTTGCAATTTCCCCCCACAAAGATGATCTTATGAGCTGGGAATGATAGACTGGACTCCGAAGGGCATTTGGGAACAAGCCATTGCTCCTGTTTCAAACAATGGACCAGTGTGTTCAAATCCAGCTTATTGGCGCTGGTTGCTTTTACTGCATGTATTATCACTAGAGGTTTTCCTCTGTAGCAGATATATTGTGAAATCGATGGATTATACATTTTCATATTCTTCGAAAACCGGCAACCATCTTTACTCAGTTTATTTATTACATAATCATACTAGATTTTGGGCTACACCAAGTGATCCATAAGAGGCCATTTTTGCTACAATCTCTGATATACTACAACATTTGATACAATATGATGGTTAATCTCCAGACAATACTCATATCATTGTTTACTGTCCATACATTTCACCTAGCCAGGACTGCAGTGAGTGGTGGTCAGTCATTAAATAATAGGGGCCCTAGGCCCAGCCAGAGAGAGATGGAAAGGATTTGGTCCAGGTTGCAGATTAAACATGAGGGGGTAATTAGACCCTAAAGAGAGGAGCTAAATTAACCTCCAAACCAAGACTCCTGTTGTTTTTAGTCCTTCTGGAAAATGTGGATTTTCTGATGATAGCCATTTAAAGGTGTCAGTGCAGAGCCAGTGTGAATTAGAGAGGAGAGGCCACTACACACACACACACACACACACACACACACACACACACACACACACACACACACACACACACACACACACACACACACACACACACACACACACACACACACACACACACACACACACACACACACACACGCACACACACACAGTGAATTAAGGGGAGCCTCTACACAGTCTAAACAAGCAATCTTCTCCATTATCAACAGTCTGACAGCCTAATAGGGCCAGGACAACTAACCGGTCACATGACCAGGAAGCCTGACGCCATCGCCACGGTGACAAAAGACTGACGGCTATCATTGAGGAAGGTAGGAGGTTTGGCGTGCGTGGTGTGTTTGCTGCCCTGGCGCCACCTCTCAAACCTCTTGTTCTGCATTTGAAAAATTATCTTAAATTCCTTAAATACGTTACCATGGAGATACCAATATATTTGATATCCATTGATTTTTTATTTTTCTGAGGTATGATACCTTGATAAAATACATAGTGAAACTAAATATCTATTCTTAGGAATAAATATATACTACATACCACATGAATGTGAAATATTTTCTTGTTGTTGCCTTATCAGAAGCTGTAGACAAATTGTTTAGATATTGTCAACAGATAAATGTTCAACGTCTAACTTTTGGGGCTATGACAACTAAATCAAAAACTACCATGAAGGTTCAAGAGGTTATAAAGGTAAATGATTTTGTCTGCTGCGACCAGAGACCAGTGTATGGCAACAGACATGTAGACCAACCAATGGCGTCGCCATGAGTCCGGTCGGTGCATTTTGTCCCTCAGAGAGGTGGAAACGCTAGTTAGAGTGCTTAATCTCCAGAGACGTCTCAACACCCCCCTCCCCTGCTTTTAAGTAGAACCTTCTGCCCTTCAGTCAGCCCTTAGAGCCTACAGAGCCCTGGAAAGCGCGCATACACATTTACGCATGCGCGCACACACACACACACACACACACACACACACACACACACACACACACACACACCACCCTGGAAAGCGGGCAGCACCAGGGGCAGGCATAGGCAGCTGGAGTTTGTCAAGCATGGCCAGGGACATTCTTGTTAGTGTAGTGTAACCTTTTCTGCACTAACACAGATAACACTGGCACCTAGCTGGCCCTCTAATCTCCTACCACTGCCAGTGGGTTGGGAGTTGGGAGCTCCAGAACTCCAAGGGCAAGAGGGGGTTAACTTATTCCACCAGCCCAGTACTGGGCCACTGGGGCTGAGGGTGGCTGGGGGGGGGATGGGGCTGGAGGCCGGATGGACCCACGGTTCTGTTGACCTCACCAAGGATGGAAAGTGTCTGGCTGCTGGGAGAGGGAGATTATTTATTGCTTATCTTGTGAGATCCTTAACGTGGCTCTTTGGTGGAAGAACAACATCGGTCACTGTTCCTAGCTAGTTGACTTGACTCTTGTATCTCTGCTGTAGACCTATGACTCATGGCTGCAGTGTGTTTCATGATGGGGACAGTGTTTGACCTAATAATTTTTTGGGTTATTTTTTCGCAAAAACAACTTGTTAAAGAACAAATTATACATTCTGATGTAATTCTTAAGTTGAATTTCCTTTACTGTATTTAAAATAGATTTTGATAGACTTGCATTGGGCGTTGACTTCTGAGTATGAATGCATCTCTGTTTAAATTCATTTACAGTACATTTTCGGTACCTTATTTTGTAAATACCAAAGGTAATGAAGTCAAAGCTGAAAATTATTTATTTTGTAAATACAAAAGGTAATGAAGTCAAAGCTGAAAACGTTGCATGGAGAGAGAGGGTGGGTGGGGGAAGGGTTGTAGGGTGTAAAGGTAGTGGGGAACACAGGGGGGCGGTAGTTTGGTGAGTGGGGGAAGAGGGGTAGGAGGGGGGGGGTGTTGGAGAGCCTAACATGTGTAGTCCAGATGCCCAGTGTAGCGGAGGTGGGCGTGAGGCGGTCTAGCGCTAGCTGACAATGTCTGCGCCCCCTATTCTCTATATAGTGCACTACTTTTGATCAGAGCCCTATGGGCCCCAGTGTATTATATAGGGATTAGGGTACAATTCGGGAGACAGACAATAATCCAGGGGACAGTGGGTGTCAACCAGAGAGGGAGAGGCCTACTACACCTCATCACCCCGCGCCGCCGGCTAATTGATTTCACAATAATACCCCCGTCCCCTCCCTCCACTCCTCCACCCCCCTCCCAGACAGTATTTCTGAACTGTAATCTTGAAAGGCAGTCGTAAAAATATCTGGGGATACAGGGTGTGCCAGGCTTTCATCCAACAAAATCTCCTCTCTCTCTTTCTCGTTTGTTCATTCTCTCTCTCGTTCGTTCACTCTCTCTCTTTCTCGTTTGTTCATTCTCTCTCTCTCTCTCTCTCTGGCACACCTGAACTTTTGGCATGCGTAATCTTGCCTCACCCACCACCCCCAAACCCCATTTCATCCACCCTACCTCGCCGACCCACGAAAATAAAAAGCTACAAATGGGAACCATATTGTTACTTCTCTTACCTCGATCCACATAAGGATTCCAACCTTAACCGTAACTGAACACAGATCGAAGAATTTCAACATTCTGCATCATCATAATCAAATGAGGTGCTATGTTCCGTGTTCACGTGGGTCCCGACCGGCGAGGATAAATCACGGGATGTGCCGTGCGCCGTGACACCGTCCAATCGCTATGCGCCCCCGCAGCCTCTCAGGGTCTTCCTTCTCCCAGGGCCCCAGAGTGGAAATCAAAGCCAGGGGGAAAGAGATGGAGATGACCAGAGAGTCTGGCTGTCTCTGACTACTCCATCACCTCTCCTCTCCTCCACCTTTTGAACCCTCTAAGGCAGAGTGCAGACTAGAGCCCCTCTAACTGCTGGGGTAAGAGGGGCGTCTGGGGGCATGGCTGGCTGGCTGACTTCTGTGTGAGCGAGGGACTTACTGACTGGAAAGGAGGAGAGATAAAAGCCATGAATATGAATGGGCTTGGATGGAATTAAGATATTCTCAGGATAGAAATAGAATCACAGTGGTCTGAGTTTTTTCAACTGTTCTAGTGATGATATTTCTATGGTGTGTTTGTGGTGACCAGTGAGTTGAATGTGGAGGCCGTGGTCTGCTCCAGCGTGATTGCCTATCTATCTCTGAGAAGACAGGAAGTCTTTATCAGTACTGTGAGGAAACAAGACAAACAAACCCAAAAGGACTGATGACGGGACACAAGCCTTTCCATTGATGTCACGCATGAGAACAGAGACACTTATGTTGATTAGGAATACATTTTTTTTTTCACATTTTGTGTCATTTGACATCATAGTGTCTGCTTTTTCATTTAGAGATACAGAACAGCACAGTCCGAAGCAAATAAGGAAAATCTGAGGAAAAATATGAATTGATTAGCTTTGAGCTAAAAGTCCTAATATTTTTTTATTTTTTTATTTCACATTTATTTAACCAGGTAGATCAGTTGAGAACAAGTTCTCATTTACAACTGCGACCTGGCAATATGGAGCTAATATGGAGCTTGCTTACCCCCAGCTGTAGTGTTGAATGCAGCAACAGAGCACTTGTCATTACAGTGGTAGGAACTATCTATCATGATTAGCTAGTGACACATTTTTCTCGCTCCCTGTGGCTAATGCAGGGAAAATGGGCAGGGGGCAGGGGCACCTGGCAGAGATGAGACACACATACACACAAACACACACAAATACACACAGAGGAGCTCCATTTGACCTTGGCACACTAGATTGGCACAATGCCCCTCTCCATATTAGCCTGGTCCATGTGTAAATATTTCCCCTGGTTACGCAGCCTGTTGATCTTTCAGATCTTTCCATATTTATATTGTATTCAAAACATTTATTATCGGGTCAGGTGCAAATTGTGAATGGAAAGCAATGTGGAATAAAAGTGTTGCACCATTCCATTATCCATTAAATATCGGTATGATTTATCGACATTCTGTGAATCAAAAAATAAACAGTAACAATATTTCCACAGTGTGCAGGAGTGACTAAATAATTTAAATCGAGGACATTTCCTGTTTTGTGTGTGTGTGTGTGTGTCTGTGTGTGTGACACAAGGCCGTACACAGTCCAGGCCAGCCCTATGCAGCCACTATTAATAATACGGAGCTCTCTGACACTCTGGGAGAAACAACATCAAACAACTCCATTGTAAAAAGACGAGATGAAGAAAAAGAAAAAAAAGAAAGAAAGAAAAAACAGAGAATTAGATGAATTAACCAGAGCAGAATCACGGTGCTGTACAGAACAGATGAAGTATAACCCATATACAGCCATATGAGTGGGAGAATTATTCATCTACCACGGTTAACTCTCCGGACTTCGGACAGTTTGCCTCGATTAAAAATCATTTAAAAGATTGACTGGAATATATCTATTTATTACATCTATTAAATAATAGTGGTTGCCTTATAGCGTCATAGAGCTCATCAGTATAAACCATATTCTTTAACCCTTTCGTTTCTTAATGGGCTACGTGCACAACGATTCCGAAGTTATTATAACTCATTGCAGAGAAGTCTGTTGGTGGCTGTTGCCGGTGGTGACCCTGTTGCTAAGGCAATCATCACTTCAAAACCACAAATTGACCAATGCCTTTTCTGCTCCCTTCCTTGCACAGAGCAGAGGCCTACACTTGGATACCGCACCCAACCCCACCGACTCTCATGGAGGATTCTCTTTCTATCAGTAAAATAATACATGCCAGAAATATATTTTCTTAGTAATGTATTAGCTAATCAACATAGTTTGACTGCCGATATGAAAGTAAGATATGACTAGGCAAAATATGTCATAGTGTGCGCCATATATTTTGACATTGCAATGCCTTGATACAACTGTTTTTATTTTGAGTAATGGTTCTGTGAATGCGATATACCGGGTGATCGAATATATTTATCATGTACCAGTGACTCATTCCCAGTCAAACTCACGTCGTCTAACGTCAGCTAAATAAATCACGGCGCTAACTACCACAGCGGATCTGTTTCATGTTAGAATATAAATCAATGATATACCCAACGTTAGAATCTGGATATAACCATGTTATCAAACCCCTGCTCCCAATCTCCATGCCCACTTCCAAGAACAACCATGCACACACACACACACACACACACACACACACACACACACACACACACACACACACACACACACACACACACGTGCATTAAGCATCAATTACACATCGCCCAAATCCAGTTAACCCTTTGGTAATAAACCCAAACCCTTGCCCAGGGGCTAGTCAGGTCCCAGAACCACATAGGGGACAGGGTTAAGTGAATTAAAACAGGGCCAGCAAGGTATCTGGTGAGTGTCAGAGGACCAGGGGGCCGTCTGGTCCGGCAGCGCTGATTTCACTACTCAGTGATTTGGCCCCCCTCTAGTGTTGCCGATGGTGATGGTGATAGTCTGCCTTCACTGATGGCCGGGCTTATCCTATCCTGTTCCTGTGTTCCCCCGCCGTTAGCTGGTTGGGGTCAGTTCCATATCAATTCAGTCAATTCAGGGAGTATACTGAAATTCTGATTCTAATTTAAATTTTCCTCAATGAGTCTCCATTAGAAAAATGTGGGATTTCAATTTCAGTTTACTTCTTAAATAGACTGAATTAAAAAGGAACTGACCCCAACCCTGCTGGACGCAGACGACAGACGACAGACGACAGACGACAGACGACAGATGACAGTCAAATGAGGGCCTGTGGGTTTATGTGTTTTTGGCCGGGGTGGAAATGGAAATGGGGTTTGAGAGTCGACTGCATGGAGCAGCACTCTGATTCAATTAGCAGTACACAGCAATCAGTCGTTAGCTCTTTTTTGATTTATAGTTTCCTGTTTCCCCCTTCTCTCTCTCTCTCTCTCTCTCTCTCTCTCTCTCACTCTCTCTCTGTCTCTCTCTCTTTGCCGTCTCTTTCTGTCCTTCACTCTCTCTCACTCTCTCCCTCTGTGCCCTCTCTCTCTCTCTCTCTCTCTCTCTGTGCCCTCTCTCTCTCTGCCCTGCCCGCTGCCCTCTCTGATACTCTGTGAAGAGGTTTCAATGTCCGCCTGACCAAAGCAGTCCTAACCCTCCTTATCAGTAAGGGGCCTCTAGGCCGCTAACCGGCGGGTCACTACTAACTGTATTTATTTAAACATGAGAAACGCTTCCTTCAGGGCAATTAGGGAAATCCTCAACAGCTCGTTGAAGAGGACTAAGGCTTTGGAACTCTTTGCAGGAAAAATAAAAGGGAATGTTTTGTATTTGAAGACGATGAGGGTATATGATACCGTACGCTCTGGGCGGACAAGAAAATAATTTATATCCGAGAAGGCGGTAGAAGGGGCAGCATAATGGGAGCCTTTGAGCGGCGGTGGTGCCACCCACAGTCACAGAGGGTTGCCGTGGCCGCCGACATGAAAGCTGGCACGCAGATAACCTCTGGGTTGCAGAGAGATGCTTTCTCTAATGGCTAATGACTGGTGTACGACCAATATAGCCAGACACAAAGGGGATTCAGAAATAAGTACGGCTTACATGGTGTCTTTTCAATTTCTCTGCTGTAGGCACATTATCAAACACACACACATACACACACACACACACACACACACACACACACACACACACACACACACACACACACACACACACACACACACACACACACACACACACACACACACACACACACACACACACACACACACACACACACACACACACACACACACACACACACACACATACACACACACACACACTGTAATGGTTCACCAGTCAAATGAAATCTAGAAAGGGGACACAAGGATAATGAGATGGCAACCCAGATTGTAGTTTATCAGTGTGTTTCAGTGGGAGTCTGTTATTCGTTGGAGTGTGTGTGTGTGTGTGTGTGTGTGTGTGTGTTCTTTTGGTGGGAGTGTGTACTCGTTGGAGTGAGTCCACCAAACTATCCACGACCTGGATATCCAGCAAGCATCCTCTTGCAGTGTTCTGGCAAACCTCACTTTACCGGAACCTTTTACATGCTCTCTCTAAAACAGCTGATGGTCAATTACTTTGTTGTGGTTTCATTCACAGTACATGGGAATATTCTGAATTTAATATCACTATGGCAACTATATTATTTGCAACATAATATATATATATATTTATTTTTCATTCTCTCATATATCTTTGGATATATGCAGATGATTTAGCAGAAATGTGTTACATTTCCATAACCTTTCCAAAAAACGGAAGATTATCTAATTGACTATCTTGTGCATAGTAAAAACTCTTTTAAAGTTACGTTTGAAAAAGCTCTTTATGCACATTCATGCATTTACAGCAACATTTTGAGTATGTTCATTACGTGAATCCAATTATGAAATGACATCGGCCTGTTAGGAAACAGTCCTTTCAGCCCTCCCTATCAGGGACAGGAACAAGTGTCGGCCAGTCGGGGGTCCAGCTGTGACCCCCTGGGGGCCAGGTCATCCTGACAGTCTTGTTAATGTCCCCCCATCAGGCTGGTCAGGCGTATAGCAGCTGGTCTATACAGCCACCGGCCCATACCCGGACTAGTCCACTAAAGCAGCTGATTTAAGGCTGTTTGTGACATCAAGGCTGCTGCAGTGGCCATTCAGGCTCCTAATCATGTTACCCCCCCTCAACGACCAGACGCCCCTCCGTCCACCTTTCTCTCTGATGACTAATCAAAGGCCAAAGGGGTGACTGGGACAGCGGTCTGCGCATGGTCGGCCTGGTCCACGTACAGTCGACTCGGCTGGTGTGATCACAGTGATCAGATA
>CM042424.1:7516112-7681112 GCA_023634145.1 Thymallus thymallus
ATGCACAAAGCAAGATCCATACAGAAATGGTTTGTCGAAATCAGTGTGGAAGAACTGTCCTTGCCTGCACAGAGCCCTGACCTAAACGCCATCAAACAGCTTTTGGATGAATTGGAACGCCGACTGTGAGCCAGACCTAATCGTCCAACATCAGTGCCCGACATCACTAATGCTCTTGTGGCTGAATGGAAGCAAGTCCCCGCAGCAATATTCCAACATCTAGTGGAAAGCCTCCCCAGAAGAGTGGAGGCTGTTATAGAAGAAAAGGGGGGACCAACTCCATATTAATGCCCCTGATTTTGGAATGAGAGGTTCGACGAGCAGGTGTCCACACACATTTGGTCATTTAGTGTACTTCAGGCTCATTCAAAATAGTTTATGAAGTGTGTTCGAGCCTGGGAAGTGGGTTAAATGCCTGGGAAAACATCCTTTCCGCAGGTTGTTGAGTAAAGTAGTGTTGTTGTTATGAAGTGGCACGACCTACTTGTCCCTGTCACATAGGCGTCACGCCACGACACACTGACATGAATGTAAACCCCGGCTATCGCAGAACGGTCAATATCATTCACATCTTCTCACTAATGTGACACTATTTCAAGTATTTTACAGGGCGCGTAATCGGTGTGACAGGAATGGCGAGGGCCGCCATGACATGGGAAAGTTGCCTGCCCACCCAGGTGCTAACACCATGGGACCGACTCTGTTAAGTATTGGCCGCTCCTCCACAGCTTTCAACAATGTTGTTAGGCTACTCTGACCACCCCGGTTTATGATGAACCCACTACAGAGGACCTTGGGAGGTGTAGTTTCATCAAGTTGTGTAATTGGAAACTCAATCTGGGTTGATTTGTAGTCTGACAAGTAAAAAACAATAACTTAATTTTCCTTATTTGATTAGATTCCACAAATATTAGTGTGTGTGGTCCATATGGCCAAACAATGCATGTTTTGTGGCCAACATTTGTTTGTTTTTAAATGCAAGACTCCCTTACACTCAATAGTGTTGTGGCTTATGCTTCTATTGGATTTGTCCTTTGGAATTGTGAAGAAGGATGATGAAATGCTAGCCTCTCCCTCGCAGTGGCTGACTGGTGAAGGAGGGCAAGCATCTGTTACATCTCACGCTATGCCACCGCTAACCCAGAGGGACGTGAGGGAGGCCTGTGATTGGCCGCTGGCATCCTGTTGCTCTGAGGTCATACTGGGTCTGACCCCTGTATCTATGGTAACGACCCGTTTCTATGGTAGCCAGCTCGATGGAGGAAGGCTTGTGTGGTAGTGGTACATGGGTGGCCATTTTGGAGAGACTAACGAATGAGTGGAGATAGAGGGTTCTTTAGGCTCCTTGTTTTCTCTATTTCTCTCTCACTCTTTCTCTCTCTCTCTCTCTCTCTCTCTCTCTCTCTTTCTTTCGCTCTCTCTCTGGTACAGACAGGTCAACCCAAGCCGATTGTCTCAAAAAACAAAACAAATGAACAACGGAAAAGTGGATTAAGATCTCTATATGCCGCTTGAAGCCTTTGTCTTTGCAGAAAACGAAAAACAAGACTTCTGCCTTTTAAGTGCCTTAAACAAGTTCTCTTTTTCAGTCTCATTTCTACTATTTCTAACTTAAATTGAAACTGGATACTCACCCATCCATTCACATCAGCAGACAAGGCAAGCACCTAGTAAAAATTGAGTATGGGAGTCGGGCCATTATCCAAATGGATTCCCAGCTAGCTACTAGCCTGCCTTGGCCCCTCAACCCCCTCAGCCCAGCCCCAACCTAGGCCATAAAAGCAGGCCCCAGCCCTGGTTCTCCCTGGCTGTTGGTGGTCCCACTCTGGTCCCTTTAAACTGGGAAGGGGGCCCAGTTTGATTGTGTCTTTTCACTAAAGGGCCCATCTGAGAGGGAGAAACTTCAAACGGCTACATAATCCAGGTACAGGCCCTCCACTTTTAGCTTCTCCGGCCGCGCAGGTCTGCAGCAGCCATAAAACTGTGGC
Organism: Thymallus thymallus; assembly: GCA_023634145.1. Classification (NCBI taxonomy): domain Eukaryota; kingdom Metazoa; phylum Chordata; class Actinopteri; order Salmoniformes; family Salmonidae; genus Thymallus; species Thymallus thymallus. The sequence continues at coordinate 7,518,101 of CM042424.1, forward strand.
CACTGAAACCGGAGGATGATTGATTTTATACAGAGCTTGATTAGAATGGGGGTTCTAGTTCTCTAGCTGACTGTATCAATATAATTTAATGATAAAAAATCGAGATCTTCAGTGAAGGAAATATCTAACTAATAGATTACTCCATGGAGTGTAATCAAAATGTGCGTCATGTTGTAGTACCCTTCCGTTTGCTTATAATTTAATGAATGTTTTGCAGTACTGTATATTCCACCCATCGAGATCCCATTCAATTATATTCTAATTCCTCATTATATGATTCCACCATAATTATCAGTGGCATCAACGTTAATGGTTGTATTACCTTCTTCTCCCAATTGTTTTGTGTATCTAATGTTAGTTTTTTACTACACCAGCTGTAGTATTCAATATACAGTGTTTTCCATGCTGTGTACGGAGTGCCACCCTCTTACCGTGCATCTCCCTTGTCAGTCAGTCAGGTCACAAATATCCACACATGTCTGTCTGGCACGGACTAGGTTGTCCACGCTGGCTTTGGGGTTGACTAGATGTCAGTCAGATTGGGGTTGAGGAGGAACAACATGTGGAGGAATGTGGGGAAAGTGCACAGTGTGTCAGGACAGTCTGAGCCAGAGGGCTTAGCGTATGCCAACAGCTGTGAGTAAGGCCTGAAGCCGGGGGCATTCCTGTGGCGGTCCAGGCCAGCCTCTTACGACCTGCGGCCGCCCACAAGGCCACGCAGGCGGTCAGAGCGGGTAAGAGGGGCACCCTGGGTCACCTCGGGTCCCATGGGGAGAGAGAGAGAGTAAGAGTGAGTGAGAGAGGGAGAGAGAGAGAGAGAGAGAGAGAGAGAGAGAGAGAGAGAGAGAGAGAGAGAGAGAGAGAGAGAGAGAGAGAGAGAGAGAGAGAGAGAGAGAGAGAGAGAGAGAGAGAGAGAGAGAGAGATTGGTGGTGAGGCTGCAGGTATACAGAGACTAAATAAAAAAGAGAACTAGAGAGAGAATGAGAGAGAGATTGATAGATGTGGCTGGCTGCACTCACCATTCTGGAGAAAAGAGGTGTAGAGAGATGGGGAGAGTGAAGACAGACGAGAGACTGGTCGAGCAGCCAAGAGAGGCATATATAGAGAGAGAGGCTCAAGAGCACAACAGTGGGGATTAGATCCCTCATGTCTAGATGGGATACAGTTTATATCAAATTGATCTCAAAAGTAGATTTTTATTTTATTTAAGCTAACCCTAACCTAAGGTCTTCTAACCTGCTACGAAAAGTAAACTTTGATATAAACTGTATCCTTTCTAGTCACTCGCCCCAGGTGTTGATGGGATTGATGGATGGTTGATATACCACTGGGCACAGACATCTATTCAATGTCTATTCCAAGTTGGTTCAAAGTAATTTCATTGAAATTACATGGAAACAATGTTGATTCAACCAGTGTGTGTGCCCGATTGGAGGAGCAGCTGGAATAGGCCTGCATGGTAAGCAAATTAACTACAGAGCATGAACTCATGTTCTAGAGGAAAACAGTAATTGATGTGGTTTATTAGGGAGGTTGTGTTCTTTCAGAATGCTGCTTACACTTGGACATGTTTTTGTTTTGGTTGTTTCAACAGAGGCGAAAGGTTGGCAGGTTTCTCTGAAACCACGTAGTGTTTTAGTGGGGGTTTCTATCGCCACCTAGTGATACTGAAAATACCTTCTTGGTGCAGAGAGAGAGAGTGTGGTCTACCTTACGGGTAGCAATGTTGGTTTTTCCACATTCGATGAGAAGATTGTCGACTTCAGAAGAAAAAATGTCCCAGTAGCGATTGTATCATTTTCGCATAAACGAACCATATACACTCTTAGAAAAAATGGTTCCGGATAGAACCAAAAAGGGTTATATTGCTTGCTTCATACATGGCACCATATAGAACCCTTAAGGGGTGCCATATATGAAGCAAGCCATATATGAAGCAAGCATAGAAGCCTTTTTGGTTTTATCCAGAACCTTTTTTTTCTAAGCGTGTAGTCAAATTTTACTTGAATGTATTTCTTATTTTACTTATTGTTTGGTCTAAATTCGTTGTGACCAGCTCTTGCAATGTCTCCTTGACGCGTCGAACGATAGAACAGCAAAGAACACAGGGCCTCAATATTGTGCGCAGATTTGCCGTTCATGAATTGAATTCATATGTCAGGCAACTGTAATAATGAAAACATATGAAAACGAAACACAAAAACTCTTGGAGAGAAATTAATAAGCTCATTGAAGAAAGACCTTTTAAGCAATACCAAATGTGATCAGAAATTAATTAAATTATTGTTCCTGCCTGTTTTGTGTCAAAATGCCTTGCTCATCGTCCTGTGGGATTTCCCTTCGCATGCAAATACGAGTTATATAGAGTAAACTATACTACGATCCATTATTTTCTAAATGAATCATAGCCTACCGTTCGTTTTTATTTTACCCTAATAAATAATGTGCCGTTTATTTATAAAAAAAATAATACAATTATTAATTCTTAGGCCCATAACATAATTTAAACAGCGATGTGACATGCATACGTCATCTTATAAGATGATTTATATAGTTCTAGGAATGTTATTGTGTGTGATGTAGTGCCTTTGCTTTGTCTGGCCGTATTGCCAAGTTAAATACGGGAATAGAAATAGCCTAAACTACATACAATTCGCTCACTGACCCTAAATGTAAATGTTAATCTAATTGTTTAACCCATCATTGTTGACTATGTTAATTTATTCTTCATTGTGGTTATTTTGAAAGTGGGATTTTTTTCACTTTCAATTCTTAACGGACCTGTCCACTATCGAGTGAATATGAATTGTTTCATATTTATTTAAATCGTTTATACGTTGGTTTCATAGAATTCCACAGGCCTCATGGTCACTTTGAATGCGATTATTATCTTTTTCTGGCTGTGTAAAGAGGATGCTTGACTGTCCTCTATAGACTTTTACTCCTCGTGCAACATCGGGGAAGGATCTGCATTGCATGGATGGGGACCTCAATCTTCTATAGACTATAGGCCTATAGATGTTCTATTATATGAAAAGTACAGCATATACATTACACACACACACATTCACACACACGGCAACTGATACATGAATTCATAGATATTATCTAAAAAACGTACATGTCTTACTTCCAACGTTTATTACCCACATTTATTTTAACGAAAATACAGATCGCACATCACCCATTATTTTTTTCTTCTAACAGTCGACCCATATATATAACATCCTTGATTTTGACCCTCTCAACATGCAATGAAACTATAGCGAAATCATTACTAGGGATTTTTTTTCATAATATAAAAAAAAATTCAGGCCAAGATTTAGTTCCAATGTAATCTACAATATCAATATAGCCTATATGTTCTTGCATGTTGAGTGGGTCAAAATTAAAATCAAGGATGTTTTCATTTCTATCTAATGGACATAATGATAAACCAGCCGGTCAAATGTTCCTCTACGCTTCTTAAAACACTAATTCATCCCCTCAATTTGATTATTTACCTCTGATTAAGATAATTATGATTGAACGAATCGATTACAAATCAAAACCCGTTACAAATCAGTCTGAAAAACAAACATCATTGGTTGTCATAGTAATTATAATTACGTCTCACTGCTTTGATGGCTCGGGATTACAAATGTGTGTGTTTCATAATTACATAGCGCTCACCTCTGGCTTTTATTAACGCGCCTTGACTTTTTACAATGTAGTAATGTGTGAAAACAAGGACGGCCCAGTCAATTAGATGTAAAGCAAATCACTTTGCAGTCCGGCGCCGATAAGAGGGAAAATTAGCCTGGTAATGGCACGATTAATCACGCGCCTTTTTATGTATTTCAGTAGCCAGACACCGAGGCACTATTACCACCAGTGCTCATAGGCACAGCAGCAAACATGGCGCATAGACGACGCTGGACTTGTACAAAAAATCAAACAAGCAAAACGTCCATGCTTCATTAAGCTATACAATGAAAAGGCACAACACAGTGCAGCTATAGGCGTACATAAATTAGATACGTAACGGATAGCTTACATCTAAAAACTCGAGCTGGTTCATTATTTGACATATTAAAAACAAATTGTCAGATGTATTTACAAGCAACACACTTTTAACACATTCCCATAGTATTTATTTCTTACTAAAACTGTATAAACATAATGCATGCGCATCTGTGTGTGTCTGTGTGTGTGTGTGTGTGTGTGTCTGTGTGGGTACGCGTGCACCGATGTGTGTGTGTAGTATGCCCCACATGTCCCAGTGTGTGATGAAGGTGGATACCTCCAAACAATAGGAGCTAGGTAGAAGACAAAAATACATCTCTTCGGCCTCTCCCCTCTCCTCTCTCCTGATACGTTTCTCTCAGCAATACTACCATCAGAGATCAAACAGCTTGACATTGGCGACATGTGCGCTGTTTAGAAGCCTATAGAAGCCAGGCCCTGATTGGTTGGCTGGCTGCGGGCTGGGGTAATGTTATGACCAGGTAATTGCAGGCCTTGGACAGATGCATTAACCAGGCTCAGTGACTGGAGCCACTGGATATTATTTTTGCCAGAGGGCCACAGGAACCTGGAAGAACTGGGCCCTTAGAGGGGCTGAGGGCTGGACCTTCGAAACACCCCAGGAGGGCCCGGTACTCTGGCTCTGGTGCCCTCCATGGGCTCCTCCCAACGGGGGTCTCGTTGGGTCTCTGGGTCTCCCTCCTGGTGCTTTGAAGCAGGGGGCATTGGAGTTGATGAGCTCTTGTGGAGAGCGGGGACATTGGCACCCACCCACCCTATTAATACTAACCCCATTCATAACAACTCTCACAATATGTGGTTGACCACTCTGTTGGTCTGTGTTTGTCTGTGCCACGCCATCTGTGTGTTTGATGTACACGCCTTATGGTAGCTCTCCCATCCTTTCTTTAATATGCCAGGGCACTCTGTCTTTATACTGCGATTCCCTGAAAGTAATATCCCCACTTTTCCTCCCACCTATTGGCTCTTTATTCAGTACAGAAACTAGCCCCTCGCAGGGCCAGAAAACAGCTTTAACCGAAGATTGGGTTTCAGTGGTTTCCATCACATTTCCTGACGGATCCTTTAAGAACTCCTAGCTGGAAACCAGCCCAGCAGATCCTGTTGAGATTTTGACGCTTGATACAATGTAACTCTTATGGAATCCACTGGCTTGCCTCCCAAATGTCACCATATTCCCTACATAGTGTGCTACCTTTGACCAGAGCCCTATGGGTCCTGGTCAAACGTAGTGAACTATGTAGGGAATAGGATGCCTTTAAGACGTAGACACTGAGGTGAGAAACGAGTGGACTTTCTGTAAATATTATATAGATTACGCTCCTATGCCTTGTGGGGTTTTAACATTCAATAGCATGGCCAGTAAAGCCTGGGCCACACTTCCTGAGATGCCCTTATGATCTAATAACACTGTCATAGTGCTGCTGAATGGCCTGGAGTTGTACAGCAGTATGTCAGAAGAGAGCCTTTGAATAAATTGACCCTTGCCATCCGGAAAGGAACTGCCTCCTTCCATAAAAGCTTCTTGCCAAATTTACAGCAGAGTTAATTTCCAAATGTTGGAAATGTACTCAAGTGTGTTATAATGTGTGGGCAATGTTTGACAAATATTTTGGTGAATTATATTAATTTTATATCCCATTCTATCCAATTCTATTCCATTCCAGCCCATTCTATTCCCCATCTCTCAGGGCCAATCTATTAACAGTAGCAGCGCATGTGATATGATGGTCATGTATAATCAGATAGATTAAAGTAGTAGTCCCGTCCAACAGCTCAACAGCCTATAGAGTGATCACTGATCTCCCCTCCTCGTAATCCGACAAGTGTCAGACACCCCAGACTGTCACGTCTAGGCGAGGCGGCACTCCCTTGCATATCTTTATGTGGTTCGGGGGAGGGGAGGCAGTAATGTAAGTTGTCAGAGAGATATGGTCTCATGAGAAAACATCCCATAAAACATATCCCCACCACTTACATCACCTAACGGCTTATTCGGAACTCGCCTTAGAATCAGGAACTCACCTTCGAGTATTCGACTCAGAAACGAGAACCATAGGGGGAGAGAACGGACTGCAACAGTCAACCAGACTGTAAAAGTCAACCAGGTTCTGTACATGGATATGACAGTATTGTCATGGTGATAAAAATTATTGCCATGTCATATTCCCAGCCATATTCCTTCCCAATCTGAATTAAAAATAAATCAAATATGAAATGTTATACCATACCGTTGAGTGCCAGAAAAAGGTTTTGAAAAATCCCCTTTCCAATAGGATATGACGTCTCCTTCCTTCTTCCCTGTATGAAACAGAAGACAACTGTTCCATAACTTCCCTTCATCAGAGCACAGCCATGACAGGACAGGTATAGAGAATCAGCCTAGTGGCCGTGTCTGTGATGGGATGTCTATGATCGGTATAGACACTTGGTCACTGACCGCTCCCCACAGCTGGAAAACAGCTGTCCAGAGCTGTTGGATGTCCGGAAGACTCACTCTGTCCACTCCAGAAAAGAAGGAGCACTTTAGGCTGCAGGATAGCAGGCAGAGTGTGTCTCTCTCTCTCTCTCTCTCTCTGTGTGTGTGTGTGTGTGTGTGTGTGTGTGTGTGTGTGTGTGTGTGTGTGTGTGTGTGTGTGTGTGTGTGTGTGTGTGTGTGTGTGTGTGTGTGTGTGTGTGTTATAAAGCTTTGGGAAGCTAGTCTTTATAAGACTGGCCTCATAATATGGGGATATTTTTACGGTGTATATACTTAAGGTATATATTTATATTCTAAGTATATATAGCCAGTATACTGTATGGAGGCTATACCTGGACATATTGTAATTAATTATGAAAACGTACATTTACATTATCATTAGAAGATTTCAGATTTAACATTTTGATTTAACATAACATTTTGTTTTTAGGACGGGCTGTGACATCATTATCAATTACCCCCAACTTTCTACTGCTTTATCAGTTCAGAAAAAGGATAGGCTATTGTTTTAATCTTCCCCACCCAACAACAATATGTATCCATGTAACCCTATAGCTAACTACGATTCATTCGTTGATATAAATAAACATTCAGTGGACCACAATACTCCTCCATCTTCCTTGAAAGGACTTCCCCATCCATGACATAACGGCCATAAAAATCAAGTCCTCTTGCTTGTTTTATTTATTACCTTAAGTACAAAATAAGGCAGGTCATTTTTTAATGGGAGGGCCATCTGGAGATTACGGTTCTCTTAAACCTCTGAAAAAAAAACAAAGGCCGTTATCTCTTGTGCAGTTTCTTGATCAAATCAAATGTGACATTTCAGCGGATTAACAAGCAATTCTATCAGGTAATCATGTCAATATAATATCGTATCATGATTATTTATGATATGGCTGATAAGGCTACTTGATAAGTGTTAAGGGATATATTGTTTGGGATAATGTTTCTGATTTTAATTTCTGTGAACTGTCGTATTTCGTAAGAATAATATTATAATGTATTTCTGAAATATTTTCGTCGTAGAAAATCATGAATTATCATACGGACATAAAAATCACATAAATTACTTTATTCCCTACGACAAGTATTCAGAAACTGCTGAATTGTCTTAGTTATTAGATACATCTTATAACGATGCTATTGCAAATAATTATATTATTATTAGGCCATGTAACTCCCTAAAAATAATCGCAATGCGATGCTTTTTCGATAGGAAATAGAATACTAAAAAGGCACTAAAGAAGACCACGAGATAAAGAGGGTAGCTCCAGCCACCATCATTGCGGGACTGCCGATGGGTAATTCATTTCTTTCAAATGACTACCCCTAGTTAACGTGTTTTCTTGAAGTGTTCAGTTTTTAAAAAATACGCTTTTAAAACCTTATTGACACATCCCCATGTGCGCAGTGGTGTTATGGGGCCTAGTGGATCCAGACAAAACTTCCGATAGGTAATCAGTGCACGTTTGCAAACAGATTCAGTTACTGACATGCTTTTGAAACAAATTCAGACAATATAAAGCCTATACTCATGGATCAAATCCGTAAACAAAACAAAGACTCATGACTCCTGCCTTTCTATAACTGCTGTCTGCTGACATCGACAATATGTCAGTGTCACATTGATTGAGATCTATTATAGGACTTAGTCATTAAAAACGCAATAATCCTAAACCATAAATTGTAATATTAAACAAAATAACCCCGAATAAAGTCTATGGGAACCGAATTTCCAATTACCATTGAAGAGCCATTTGGGTTTGGGCTTTGAATTGGGAGGTGCGGTTTCAGATTGTTTAGAACATCCCCAACTTTGGCATCTGCTTGACATTTGGACCCGAGGAAGCCGTGCGTGAGAGTAACACCAATAAAGATGCCAAAGCACATTTAAAACCTTGGGCAGAAAACATTATTGGTGGTTCCATACCAAAATAATGAAGGAGATGCATGCGGTGCCATTTCCCCCCTCTTGCCTCTTTTCAAACTGTGATGTCATGGATAGTATTGCAAAAATGCCGGTTGCTGTGTTTCGGATGAATATAATTAGTCCAGCATGATAAAGTTTAGAGCTTGATGGTCAATTCGCCACAGTGTACGAGACCAGTGAAAGTAGGCCTATCATGCTGGCGTCAACTAAACGGAATAGTACAGAATAGTTTCCAGAATCGAAAGATTCTTCTTCTTCTTCTTCTTCTTCTTCTTCTTCTTCTTCTTCTTCGTTTTTTTTAAGGATATTAGCCTATAATAATGACAATGATATTTGTATTATTATTATTTATTTATTTTTGTGCAGTATAGGCCTGGCTTCTTTCAGGTTATCATCCGGTTTTGATTTACATGACCAAAAGTCTGGTAAATGGAACTCAACATTCGCCGTAGCCTATCCAGAAAGATATTATACGTTTGCTACAAAATTCGTAAACTTAGGTAGAGTTTATCTTGGACTCTCAAACTGTATTTTGTATTAGGCCTATTTTGAGGGTTAATTTTTGATTGTTGGTAAATGTTATAACACAATTATTATTGTTGTTGTTGTTATTAGTATTATTATTAGTAAAAGTACAGCGTATAGTTGTATAATATAGGCTAGGCTATGTGTTCGAAGCCTACCTAGATTCCCCCTGCTTTCACCCAGAGACCGCGCGCCTCAGCGGCGACAGCGTGGCGTCCCGCTCCCTCAGCAGGTAGTTGTGTTGACAAACTGCAGAATATGGAGAACCGTGAGGACTTCATCAATCATGCCAAAATTAAAGGCAACCTCGGTGTCAGCAGCACCGAAAAAAATGTTACCTGTATAAACAGCAGTCATCTGTCGGAAACCCTGATTAGTCTATGGGAACAGAGCAGAAACAACTATAGACTATTAGTTGGAAGGTCGAAACAAATCAAATTTGATGCATTTTAGTTTCAGATACACCTAGACTAAATTAAATTAACAGTATGGCCCATTCAATGAACAGGTATGAGTTAGGCTAATCATTTATAATGTGGAGGACATTTTGAAAATAGTGCAGAATAATAAACATTTACCATTTCCATTTAATGTTGCAAATTACTATTTCGTATCTCCAAAGTGCATAAAGAATCATTTTAAATCACCTACATGTAACTAGATTAATGTTGCATGTACAATTTTATGCTCAGTGTGATGAACTAACTGTAATTCTTATTTTTATGTCGTGTCCCATACTTCCTCCCTATGCACATAAAACGATTGTTTGGCGCATATCTTCATCGACTTATTTACAGTGTCCACTCGTGCGTAATGGCCTTTCTCAAGTTAAGAATCTGCCTTATCAGAAAGTAATTTATGTCAGTCAATTAAACACGACGATTACTTAAATAGCAGTGATTTTATATAATAATACTAATGAAAGGCGCTTGGAGCTACTTTTGGCTGAGTTGTAGATATTGGTCCTCAATGTAGAGTAACCCCATGGTTGTTGCAACAATGATATGTAGGCTATTAATCATACCTTAATTAGTACGAACATGTGTTTGACTAAAAAAGCTGGTCATCAAGCAGCACATCATCAAGCCAATGGATCGTATCATATAAAGTAGGTGACCAACCACTCAATTTGGATCCATTTCAATTCTCCATCCAATATAGCCTAGTATTTGGCATTGCTATGTTTTTTTTGTAGGCCCTGCAATGAGTCTTTGAGGAAGAGGGATAAAGTTGAGTTATATATTCTCCCTCCTTGACCTTCATTGACATGGTCCCTTGTGTCTCCCTGCTGTATGGAGAGGTAAAAAGGGTCAGGGGACGACCACGGTCTAACCTTTTTCTCAGATAGACCCCTCTCTCATGCAGCTCTAAGGGCCCTGTATCTCTCTGCTGACGGCCCCCGTGACGCTCTCTCTTTTCATTTACAGCACATAAAACACACACTGCTAGAGGTTGAGGGTCATGTTGTGTCTGGAGTAGATTTACTCCCATCTATCTATACACTGACAGGCTCAGAGGAGCTCTATGGTTAATATATACTATGGATGGGGGGTGACGATTTCAAGGCTTTGAAATGGGGTTTGGTAGTTTTCAGAGCCGTGTTTGAGAGGTGATTTAATTCGTAAATATAGTGAACAATGGTGAATCAGTCACGATCTTGAATATCAAAACTATGGAATATAAAAACGTTACCATCACTGTAGAAATAGTCACAGCTCAACACAAGTGGAGTGTTTTCTCAGAGTTTTATTTGTATTCAATCTAGACATCTTTTATTTCCAGTGTTGTCATTCAGCAACCTATCTGATGTAAATTGTTTTGTTAGGCTGTTGTAATGAAATTCTCTATAAAAATGTAAATCCATAAATCCACACCGGAACCTAAAATGTACATGGAACTGAAGAAAACTAAAAAGTCTGTACTGTCATTTGCTGCTGTTAACCTAAATGGAATTATTAACATTTCAATAATGATCTCAAATCACTTAAATTGATCATGGTAGCGGAGAATATTAACTGCGCAAAGACTCAGTTATCTGCATGCAGTCCAGTGCTAGTAAAAATGTCAGTGCAAAATAGGTATACTTATGAGGAAAAGAAATATTTGTTAAAATACTTCAAAATTAAAGTTATTTTATTCTTATAAATCTCTATACATGTGCAAATAAAATAAAATCTGAGTTTTATTCAATTGTACGCAAACATTTACCACATTGTCAGTTTGGTTGTCATTTTGTCTATTGGCACTATAACTAATAATAAAGACAGCATGGCTAAGACAACGGATAGAAAACTAACAGTCCTTCAGATATGTGAGAACTAGTATGAGATTATATATATATATATATATATATATATATATATATATATATATATATATATATATATATATATATATATATAGGGGCTTCAGAAGACAGAAGTTTGGAGAGAAAAACACCCCCTGGTTAAAAGTGCTCACTAGTTAGTAATCATTAAAAGAAACAATCATTTTTAGTCCTGGGTCACGAGCAACCTACTGAACACTGCAGATAGAAATGTCATGAATAGCGTGGACATGATTCCTTATTCTACATGCCAGAGGTATATCTGATCTAGATTACATATTTCTATATTTGTAGCAAATAGAATCAAGCCCTTATAGATTTGCTGGGGAGAGGTAGGGAAAGAAAGAAAGAAAATTGAGGGAGAGAGAGAAAGAGAGTGGTTGCAGTCATAGACTAGACTAGAGATTGACAAGAAGATAACAGCGTGATAGAGGTATCAGTTCAAGAGTCACACACATTAAAACAATCAAGATAAATGTAGTCTGCAAAGGATGGTGGGAAATATTACATTTCATATCTGTGGTGTCACTTAGGCTGTTTACACAGGCAGCCCAATTCTGATCCTTTTTTCACTAATTAAGTCTTTTGACCAATCAGATCTGATGTGAAAAGATCTGATGTGATTGGTCAAAAGACCAATGAGTGGATAGAAGACCTGAATTGGGCTGCCTGTGTAAACGCAGGCATCTGTGCTAGAGTCAGTGCCGGAATGTGTCCCAAACGGCACCCTATTCCCTATATACTGCACTACCTATGACCAGAGCCCTGTGGGCCTTGTTTAAATGTAGTGCAACACATAGGGAATAAGATGCCATTTGGGATTCAGAACATTTCGAAGGGGTAGAACACAAAAGGATAATGTAACGTTGATACACAAACACGTGCCTTCATTTACCAACATTACCTATCCCAGCTTTGGCCGAGGTAAAATCTCACACTGAACAATTGTCCTTAACTTTGACAATCTTATTTTTCCATCTACAATCCAGAGCTGTATTATCAGTGTTGTGTTCATTAGGCGCCAAATAGAAGAAAATGGATTGCAACAGGGAGAAACTAACTGGACTTCCCTATAAGAAACACATATCAATTTATAGTGTGACCCATGGCAATTACTTTACAACTCATAAAATACTTTGGAATGGACGCAAATAGTCCTTTGAAGTTCTCTGCTAAAAGGAAAAGGATTTCCTATTGTAAATGTGGTTGGATTAATTATTGTTGTGCCTTCATATTAATTCCATCCAATTTAAACCATCTTACAAAGTTAAGGACAAAAACACAGAAGAATTTCTACCAGCCCACTAGTCGTTCTTTTAAGTTCTTCAAATCATAGAAAACATTCCAACTAAACAACATTCAATTAAAAAAAGAAAACAGGAAATATTAAACTCAAAACTATAGTTAAAGTAATTCACAGAACAACAAAACGCAATATAATGTGAACCCCAACTGATAATTGTTGCTGTAATAATATTTCAGTCCTAGGTGGGTTCATAGCATATGTTTGACTTCATCTCGACTTCGTTAACATACCTTAGCTACACTTCTGCGTGGTTAAGCTGGAAGTAGTTGGTTATATTGTCGTATGCTACTTGTGTGCCGGATATACATCTAGCCTGTCTGAGGCCTCGCCCCTTATGATGTCACTTCATGTGGGCGGGCTCAATCTCTACGTTCCCTGCTCTCCATTGGCTCTGCAGCCGGAGAGCAGATCGCCTCACACCCAGTATGGAAGCAAGCACCATTGCTAGCAGTACAGAACCCTAGATTTAGAATGACCAGCAACAACTTTTGTCCAAAGTAGTATCCTACATCAGTGCAATCACTGGTTTGTGTATTCACAGACTTCCACTCCTCGTCACTTCCCGGGTTAGGCCGCCACGTGGCCGATGAGATAGATGTTGTCGTAAAGATGGCCGACAAAGTCCTCGCTGATGTTCTGGGCGGCGCGGCGCGTGTTACGGATGAACTCGCGTTTGGACATCTTGTTCTTGACGTGCGGGCTGGCCAGGTCTATAGACAGGAGGATGAGCGAGTAGCACAGAACATACACTGCATCTAGGGAGGAGAGGAGGGACGGACAGAATGTCAGAGAGAGCGAGAGGGGTCAAACAAGTCCCTGCACAAAGCATACAATGAAGATAAAGTTGTATATGAGCCGTGGTGTGGCAGGTAGCCTAGAGGTTAAGAGTGTTGGGCCAGTAACCAAAAGGTCACTGGTTCAAATCCCAAGCAGACAAAGTGGAAAATCTGCCGACGTGCCGCTGAGCAAGGCACTTTTCCCTAATTGCTCCTGTAAGTCGCTCTGGACAATAGCGTCTGCTAAATGACTAAAGATTTATAAAAATGGGATGGTGCTTACCTAAAAAAGTATTTTAGACTGAAGATCAATAGCGGAGATAGGGCACACACGCCAACAAAATGGTTTTATCTTGCTTAGTAATATACAGTCATGGCCAAAAGTTTTGAGAATGACACGTATTGGTCTCCACAAAGTTTGCTGCTTCAGTGTTCTAAGATCTTTATGTCAGTAGTTACTATGGTACACTGAAGTATAATTACAAGTATTCCATAAGTGTCAAAGGCTTTCATTGACAATGACATTCAGTTTATGCAAAGAGTCAATATTTGCAGTGTTGATCCTTCTTCTGCAATCCGCCCAGGCATGCTGTCAATTAACTTCTGGGCCACATCCTGACTGATGGCAGGCCATTCTTGCATAATCAATGCTTGGAGTTCGTCAGAAGTTGTGGGTTTTTGTTTGTCCACCCGCTTCTTGAGGATCGACCACAAGTTCTCAATGGGATTAAGGTCTGGGGAGATTCCTGGCCATGGACCCAAAATGTTGATGTTTTGTTCCCTGAGCCACTTAGTTATCACTTTTGCCTTATGGCAAGGTGCTCCATCATGCTGGAAAAGGCATTGGTCGTCACCAAACTGTTCTTGGATGGTTGGGAGAAGTTGCTCTCGGAAGATGTGTTGGTATCATTCTTTATTCATGGCTGTGTTCTTAGGCAAAATTGTGAGTGAGCCCACTCCCTTGGCTGAGAAGCAACCCTACACATTAATGGTCTGAGGATGCTTTACTGTTGGCATGACACAGGACTGATGGTAGCGCTCACCTTGTCTTCTCCGGACAAGGTGTTTTCCGGATGGCCCAAACAATCAGAGAAAATGACTCTACCCCAGTCCTCAGCAATCTAATCCCTGTACCTTTTGCAGAATATCAGTCTGTAATGATGTTTTACCTGGAGAGAAGTGGCTTCTTTGCTGCCCTTCTTGACACCAGGCCATCCTCCAAAAGTCTTCGCCTCACTGTGCATGCAGATGCACTCACACCTGCCTGCTGCCATTCCTGAGCAAGCTCTGTACAATTGGTGCCCCGATGAATCAACTTTAGGAGACGGTCCTGGCGCTTGCTGGACTTTCTTGGGTGCCCTGATGCCTTCTTCACACCAATTGAACCTCTCTCCTAGAAGTTCTTGATGATCCCATAAATGGTTGATTTAGGTGCAATCTAACCAGCAGCAATATCCTTGCCTGTGAAGCCCTTTTTGTGCAAAGCAATGATGACGGCACGTGTTTCCTTGCAGGTAACCATGGTTGACAGAGGAAGAACAATGATTTCAAGCACCACCCTCCTTTTAAAGCTTCCAGTCTGTTATTCTGACTCAATCAGCATAACAGAGTGATCTCCAGCCTTGTCCTCTTTCAACACTCTCACCTGTGTTAACGAGACAATCACTGACATGATGGCAGCTGGTCCTTTTGTGGCAGGGCTGAAATGCAGTGGAAATGTTTCTTGGGGATTAAGTTCATTTTCATGACAAAGAGGTACTTTGCAATTAATCTGATCAGTCTTCATGACATTCTGGAGTATATGCAAATTGCCATCATCAACACTGAGGCAGCAAACTTTGTGGAGACCAATACTTGAGTCATTCTCAAAACTTTTGGCCACGACTGTACATTTCAATTCAATTCAATATATTAGCCAGCCCCAATGTTTTGGTTGATGACTTTCTCAGACCAGCAATACTTTCTCTGTTCATTCAGTGGTCATCACTTGGCTGAGAAGGTGGGTGGGAGTTTAAGAATAAACGACAGGGAGACAGACAGGGCGAAGGGAGACAGACAGGGCGAAGGGAGACAGACAGGGCGAAGGGAGACAGACAGGGCGAAGGGAGGGACGACCAGGAAAGGGCATGGCAGGTAAAGGAACAGAGAGAGTGTCATAATGACGCGTCGACAAAAACAAAGAGACCCTACAGTGTGGGTATCAGCCCTGGTCCTGGGCAGACTAAGAGGGGTTGAACTCTCTCGAGAGTGGGAAAGAGTGTGAGAGCGTACATCTCCTCTCCTTCTTTACCGCTCTGCCAATTCTATCGCCAGTAAGATTATAATAAATCAGCCCACTTCTCCTCCAGGACGACGCAGCCGAGAACTGCGCCAGATGTTATTACAACGCCGGCCTGTGATTGGCTGGAGCGCTGCCCTCACTCTCCTAACACTTTAAGCCCGTGGGATTATTGTGGCTTTAGGGGCCAATGACAGTGTTAGTACAACGATTTCTCACACATTTGATTCATGCAACAAGGACAGGACACAACTTGGGTCAAGCGCAACACCAGAGCCCTTAGTAAATTAGAGGCATTGTGGGTAGATTACGGTTAGGCCAGGACAGGCTAGTTGAGAGGTTTGAAACAGATCAACAGACGAGAAGACCTAAAGCCTGTGGGATTTGTTGAGCGTGTTAGGAGTCGTTCGACTATGGCAGAAACTGTCTGGTGGTTGAAGAATCTGTCAACAGAACAGGCCAGACAGACAGACAGACAGACAGGCAAAGGCATGATGTCAGCTATTAACAGTGACTTGACCTATTCCTTTTAGTTCCTAGTGGAGTTTTCAGTACTTTGAAGTCTATTATTTTATTTAACCTTTATTTAACTAGGAAAGTCAGTTAAGAACAAATTCCTATTTACAATGACGACCTACAGGGTCAGCCATAGTAGTACGGCGCCCCTGGA
Source organism: Thymallus thymallus (assembly GCA_023634145.1). Lineage (NCBI taxonomy): Eukaryota > Metazoa > Chordata > Actinopteri > Salmoniformes > Salmonidae > Thymallus > Thymallus thymallus. The sequence continues at coordinate 7,534,421 of CM042424.1, forward strand.
GCAAATAAGGGTTAAGTGCCTTGCTCAAGGACACACGACAGGTTTTTCACTTTGTCGGCTCGGGTATTCAAACCAGCGACCTTTCGTTTACTGGCCCAACGCTCTAACCGCTAGGCTACCTGCAGCCGCTTAAGCAAACGTAAGGTTGAATCCATCTGTTACCGGTATTACTACATCCACTTACCATAGCCGTGGGAAATAGGGGTGCTGAGGGTGCTGCAGCAATCACAATTATATATATATATATATAAAACCCTGTAGAACTACAACTCTCTCCACTGACATGGGCTGAATTAACTTAACGTGCACCAGAACTACAATCCCCTCCACTCATCTGACTTCCCTCAACACTGTGCAGATTAGAACTACAACTCCCTGCAGTGCACTGACCTGTGCTGAGACCCACCTCCCGGACCAGGGCGGGATTGCAGGCGCAGAAGCGGTGGGAGAACTTGGTGATGAGCGTCTCCAGGTATTCGCCCCTCTCCTCTGGGGCGTGAATGTGTCTAAAGAAGTCCCTCAGTGCGTTGGGCAGGAACTGGTTACTGAAGTTGTGCAGCGTGACCAGCTCGTCCAACACATCTCTCCTGCAATTTGAGACGAGAAAATCCAATAAGAAAAAAAGTGAGAACTCGAGAAAACCCAGTGAGAACTGAATGAAGAAAACCCAGTGAGAACTGAATGAAGACAACCCACCTCTCATCTAGGTATACCCTCAGCATCTTCCAGTTGAGCGTGCGCGTGCAGAAGATGAACTGGGCCAGCTCTTTGGGGCGGTCCACCAGTATGCCTTTGGACATGAAGTAACTGATACCCTGTTAGAGAGAGAAAGAGTGGATCAACATGAAACAGACAAAGAAAAAGAGGGATTAGTGGGAGAGAGAGAGAGAGAGTATAGAGGGAGGGAGGTGGAAAGGGAGAGAAGGAGAGAGAGTGGGAAAGAGGAGGTGGGGGGATAGTGAGGTAAAAAGAGGAGGAGAGGGGGAGGCAGAGGGTGGAAGAGGAGGGCCAGACACAGACAGCACCATCTCTGTCCATCACACAGTGGGGCTATCACATGTCCTTTAAGTGGCTGGCCAAAGTGAGCCTAATCCACGCAGCGATACAGACAGACCAAATAACACCGTTAGAATGTTTCACAGATTCTATGGAACCAGGCAGCGACCTCCACGGCTGTGATGTCATTCAGAATGTCTGCATCAGTGGTAAACAAGTCATTTAGCTGGCAGTCATTTAAAATACTTCATCTTCAAGGTGGGCTGAAGTGTGGTGGGTTCAATGTGTATTTACTATTTCTTGTGGTTTTCATAGTGAGTTTGATCTATACACAATCAATAACATAGTGGAAAAAGCTAATTGCCCCATACACTTCTAGCTATGTCTTATATATATATATATAAATAAATAAATAAGGGAACAGTTTCCCGGAAACAGAGTAAGCCGGCTTTCTCTATGTCTGGGAAACCGGAGTGTTTCAGTGGGGAAGCGGTGCTTTAAAAAGGAGAAAGAGTCATGGCGATGAAGGTGAAAAATAAGTTCTTTACTTCCTGATGGTTAGCGTTGAACGTCAGACTGCCTTCATCTAGCATCATGTAGAGTCTTCTATATGAGAAGCCATAGGGAAGCCTTCTATTGTAGATGGAGCAGTGACCCCATGTGGACTTACACAAACTAGGGCACAGCCAGAGAGAGAGAGAGAGAAAGAGAGAGAGAGAGCGAGACAGAAGAAAATGGAGGACTGCAAATAGAAACATGATCACCCTAAACCATTAAAAAAGCACATTGTAACACAGGACATGGCAAATGTTATGCCTACTTGTGGCAATGATTTCAATGATTTGTGGACACTTAGAAATATAGATGACTTTGTAATGGTATATGAGGTCAGATCCTATCCTGCAGAACACTTTTCATTGGCTGCGTTTATATAATTTGTTATATATAAACGCAGCCAATAATCGGTCTTTTGACAAATCACATCAGATCTTTTCACATCAGATATATCTTTCAATATTTTATTGGTCAAAACACCAATTAGTGCAAAAATAATTTGAATCAGAATTGGGCGGCCCTCTTAAAATGTACTCACCCCTGCCTCCCTTCCACAGACCCTGTCAGTCTACTACTCACCCCTGCCTCCCTTCCACAGACCCTGTCAGTCTACTACTCACCCCTGCCTCCCTTCCACAGACCCTGTCAGTCTACTACTCACCCCTGCCTCCCTTCCACAGACCCTGTCAGTCTACTACTCACCCCTGCCTCCCTTCCACAGACCCTGTCAGTCTACTATTCACCCCTGCCTCCCTTCCACAGACCCTGTCAGTCTACTACTCACCCCTGCCTCCCTTCCACAGACCCTGTCAGTCTACTACTCACCCCTGCCTCCCTTCCACAGACCCTGTCAGTCTACTACTCACCCCTGCCTCCCTTCCACAGACCCTGTCAGTCTACTACTCACCCCTGCCTCCCTTCCACAGACCCTGTCAGTCTACTACTCACCCCTGCCTCCCTTCCACAGACCCTGTCAGTCTACTACTCACCCCTGCCTCCCTTCCACAGACCCTGTCAGTCTACTACTCACCCCTGACTCCCTTCCACAGACCCTGTCAGTCTACTACTCACCCCTGCCTCCCTTCCACAGACCCTGTCAGTCTACTATTCACCCCTGCCTCCCTTCCACAGACCCTGTCAGTCTACTACTCACCCCTGCCTCCCTTCCACAGACCCTGTCAGTCTACTACTCACCCCTGCCTCCCTTCCACAGACCCGGTCAGTCTACTACTCACCCCTGCCTCCCTTCCACAGACCCTGTCAGTCTACTATTCACCCCTGCCTCCCTTCCACAGACCCTGTCAGTCTACTACTCACCCCTGCCAGAGGTACTCGTCGTGGCCCAGGTCCTGCCACACGCAGGAGGCCAGACAGAGGTCTGTAGCGTTCAGGTAGGACAGGATGGTGATGCTGAGCTCTGGAGGCAGCATCTCCAGGTCTATGAAGCCCTGCTGCGCCTTCCCCCGGCGGGCACGCAGCAGCTGGTAGATGTCTGCCCCTTGGCAGTACTGGGGGTGGCGCCGCGGGTGGGGGTGAGGTGGCAGGGGACCTCCACCCAGGTCACCCAACCCGGGGGACGGGGGAGCCTGGCCTGGGTTAGCCCCCATCTCCATCCCCAAATCCTGAGGATCTCCGTCAAGGCTAGGTCCAGCGTCCCACTGCTCTCCGTACTCCTGCTGCAGCTGCTGGTTCCTGGCCACCCTCCACAGCCCTTGACCCATCTGCAGAATCTGGAGTATAGACAAGACAACACAGGCAACACAGTCTGCATGCATCACATATGGAATAGGTTTTCTCAGGAGGAATATCAAACAGAAGTAGCTCAGTGGTCTAGTTACTAGGCTTTAATAGACAAAGTCCCATTTTAACAACCCAATATAAAAACGGAGGCCATTGTGCTACCTTGTTTACATTTTGGGCCAACTGGATTCCTTCCTGGTTACTTTATTCACTGGGGTGGCAACAGCTGATGGGAGGCCTATCTATCATGGAGTTACCCTGCTATGCTGAGTCACAAAACAGAAACACAGGGTCAATTTAATCTGGATTCAGACCCTAGCTGTTTGCCTCTGTGCTCTCATGTGTCATCTCACATACATTAGCCTAATCAAAGAAAAGCAGTTGTTTCCTGAAAGTACAGTCTCTAAGTGTTCGAGGCAGATTCTAATGTGACTTTGCACAACGAGCCATTTCAAAATATGCTGAACAAAAATATAAAAAAGCTAAATGTAACATTTTCAAATATTTTACTGAGTTGCAGTTCATAAGATAATCAGTCAATTTAAATACATTCATTAGGCCCTAATCTATGGATTAAACATGACTGGGCAGGGTAGCAGCCATGGGTGGGCTTGGGAGGGCATAGGCCCACCCACTTGGGAGCCAGGCCCAGACAATCAGAATTTGTTTTCCCCCACAAAAGGGCTTTCTCAGCTGTCTTAGTGGCTAGTTTCAGACGATCCCCCAGGTGAAGAAGACGGACGTGGAGGTCCTTGGTTGGTGTGGTTACACGTGGTCTGTGGTTCTGAGGCCGATTGGACATACTGCTGAATTCTCAAACTACGTTGGAGGTGGCTTATGGTAGAGAAATTAACATTCAATTCTCTGGCAACAGCTCGTGGACATTCCTGCAGTGAGCATGCCAATTGCACTCTCCCTCAAAACCTGAGACATCTGTGTTTTGTGACAAAACTTCACATTTTAGAGTGGCCTTTTATTGTCCCCAGCACAAGGTGGACCTGTGTAATGATCATGCTGTTTAATTAGTTTCTTGATATGCCACACCTGTCAGGTGGATGGATTATCTTGGAAAAGGAGAAATACTCAGTAACAGGGAGGTAAACAAATGTATGCACAACATTTCAGAGAAAGAAGCTTTTGTGTGTATGGAAAAAGTCTGGGATATTTTATTTCAGCTCATGAAACATGGGACAAACAATTTACATGTTGTGTTTATATTTTTGTTCAGTATAGTTACTAATATGCATCAAGCCTACCATCTCGATCTTTAGCCTTATAATCCTTTGGCCATGAATGACTAATCTTACCCCTTCCATTTATAGCCATCTAAACCATCACCCCATCAGACAGGAGGCAAGGCCTAAACCATTTAGTCTGCTATCATTTACCCTCTATCCTGCCAGCTATGGCCCTGTTTCCTCCATAAAAAAACCCTCCACGACACAGATTGACGTGGTATTATTTTTTTAAACCAGCAGTAGCCTCAGTTAACCCGCTAGGTGACATGCATTCAACTCTCTCTGACTCCCCTGCCAGTCTGTCTTAGTCAGTGGGTTTGTAGCTTAATTCCTAATTCTTGTGTTATTTCAACTCCCCCCCCGATAACTTGTATCATTGGGAAAGAGTTTGTAGGTAAGCATGTCACTAAGGTCTACACCTGTCAGATAGTTTACACTACAGGCACTCTCTTGAAATAGCATCTTAGAATGGTTCAGAGCTGAATCATAGCCCGGTCCCAGATCTGTTTGTGCAGTCTTGACAACTCCTGTGGTGACGGCACAAACACATATTGGACTAGGCTAGAATCTTCTGTCCCCGTCACTACAGCCGAATCTCAATTCCAGCCTATTTCCCCTACCAACTCCTCAGAATTCCTCACGTTCTCAATTCTCTGTTTCCCATGTGATGTGGGCATGCTCCTAGGCTGCTTGCCTCTACATTGCTGCAATGCCATTGCAATTGTTATTCAGCATTCCTTGCTTGCTGATGGAATATAAAAAGGGTGTAGGCTGCTCAAAAAACACACTGGGGAACGTGTCTTAAAGCTACAATATGTAGCTTTTTGGCCGACCCAACCAAAATCAAAGAAATGTGCGTTTTAGATATGTCATTCTCATTGAAAGCAAGTCTAAAAAGCGGGAGTTCTGTTCCATGTACACTATTTCTTTGCGTCCCGTTAAGTTTAGTCTTTTACTTTTGTACAACAGTTGAAAATACAAGATGTTTTGTGATGGAAAACGTATTTCACAGTGGTTTAGAATTAGAATTTTTAGCAACCAGGAAATATGCTATTTCTGCATATTGCATCTTTAAAGTTGTTATAGATGAGTCTACTGGTTATATGGTGAGAGGGTTACTGTTGGTCATAGATGTTTCTAAACATGTAGGCCGTCATTGTGAATTTGTTCTTATCCGACTTGCCGAGTTAAATAAAGGTTAAATTAAATTTAAAAAATTAAATTAAAATGTAGGCCTAGACTAGGTCTAGATACATAGCCTAAACTGTTCGGATTAGGCCTACTGATATAAGGGTGTATTTGTTAAAATGTGAATTGATGTCTTACTGTCATACTTATGATGGTCTAGCTTGTTAATACATTTTAAGCAATTTGTGAACAAATAATTCTGTAGAAAAAGCAAACTTGCACTCATTTAAAAAGGAGATAAAGGTCAGTGCACATGGTGTGAGTATTGCGAATGCACAGGACAGACATAAGTATACTTGTTTGTACTTATTTGAGGTGGAAAAACAGGTAGTAGTCTACATGTACATGTGTGTATAGAGAATGTTGTACCCAAGGGTCTGTGTACAGTCAATAAAGCGAAGCAGCATTCAGATTCTTAGAAATCATTCCGATCAGCTGCCTACTGAGTGTGCCATCTTTAACAAACGAATGCCAACGTTATGTTAGAGATAAGGCCATTCCTACCTGTAGTCATTTAATAAAGAACCGTCTCTTGGTAAACCTCTATCAAGCACTAGGGTTAGTGACCCATCGTCTGTTGACGTTTGCCTAATTCAGTAATTGGATAAACTGTCATACGAAATCAGACAGCAGTGGGCTGGAAACAGTGTCTTGCTGTAAACATCAAAATTGAAGTTATGTTCAGCAGCTGATCGAGAATAATGTCACTATCAAGCTAGAATGACCTAAAGCCCTCACCTTTCTTCAATATGATTATACAAGCCTACCAGCCACTGGGGGAGGCTCTTGTCAATGACAGACCATTGTAACCAGCGTCACCTACCTGAATTGTATGGAAGATTTTACCGCCGCCGCGACGTATACACAGTCCAGATTGTAAACAACTTCGGTGGGAATAGTTTGGGGTCTTCTACCGGTAACCAGAGGCTCTCATCTCCGTTAAATGCTGGCCAAAAAGACCCACTCTCGTCGCTGTTGTAGAGAAAAACTACTCACAAAGTGACAACAGGCCTAATCTGCCCCTATCACTCAACATAAGGCTTCCTCAACTCCTCCTTTCGCCCTCTTCCTCCCACACGCACTGTTGTCCCGTTTGACGTTTGGCTTGTTATTGGTGGAAATGACGTAGCCGTAACTGAGTACATCCAGCTAACGATTGTGAACGGTACTTACCTGTGATAATGATATATACAATAGTAATATTGTTTGGTAAACATTTTATATATATATATATATATATATATATATATATATATATATATATATATATATATATATATATTCTAGTAAAAATGTCGGCCTGTACAGAGCAGTCTAACGAATCTAATGAAATCCATTGGACTTGGTCGGTCTGGAATGAATGAGAAAAGCTTGCGAATCTTACCAGAAATCTGCAGTGCATTGCCTTGTTTATTCTAATAAATTAAAGGTAGCTAGACCTTTAAATAATAATTCAAATTTCCTTCCAACTACAGAGAGTAAAGACGAAGTTGTACATGTATTTAGCTAGCTCAGCTTGTTTCATACATCGTCGTCAGTTTACCATCGACATTAAAACCCAAATGTTTTTTAGCGCCATTTAGCTACGAATGTGCTCCTATGAATCTTTCTTCTAGTTTTTCTGACTCAGTTATCATGGCAACCAATCGCGGCAATTATGTTATTTACCCGGGCAAAACAAACTGAAGACACTTGTACTCAAATATAAGGTAATTTATTATATTTTGTGTTATGGCATGTTTCAGTAGCTGCAACAAGGTGTCACCTCAACAAAATCTAACGTTAGCCTATAACGTTACTTACATAGCAAGTCATTAGTTGGCAAGGTGTTGGGACAGCTAGCCAAAATGTACCTTAGCTATAATGTTTACGCTAGCTAGCTAGTTGGTGTTTTATCCATTCGTTGCAAAAGAGTTTATGGAAGAATTGTTCTTGTAACGTTACCTGTCTGTCATTTGTATCTTCTCAAGGTCCACAATGATGTCAACCGGTGATTTGAAAGGATGTCTTCGGAAGCTGGATGCGCAACTACGGGCATTGAAGTACCCAAGAGAGGTCGACTATAATGGGTATGTTAGCTAGCTAGCTAGCTAGGTCATGTATAAAATCAATGCTGATGCCACTGCCAAATGAACAATTGTGCCAAATTCCCAAACTTTTTGAGGGAAGGAGCCAGCTTCCTACAATTTGTCGGCACCTGTGTTGTGGTTGTTCAGTTGATGGCCACATGATGGCGCCACTATTCAGTATCTTAGTTGCAGTGCAGGCGATGTATGAACTATTTTTACTTGCTTACATTGGGGAAAGAAATCCCCCATATATTCATCCATTCTGATACATAGTGAGCTCCAAACGTATTGGGGCAGTGACCATTTTTGTGTTATTTTGGCTCTGTTCTCCAGCTCCTGATTTTACCATCAGGTATTCCAAGACCGGTGAACAATGTATACTTTGAAATTATACGTTGATTATGAGGTTAAAGTGCCAACTTTATTTTGAGGGTATGAACCGTTTAGAAATTACATCAGTTTCTGTACATCGCCCCCCCCCCCCCCATTTTTGCTACAATTATTAGATAGTTCTGAATGAATTGTTAATTTTAAAATTGTATTTAACTAGGCAAGTCAGTTAAGAACGCTGGGCCAATTGTGCGCCGTCCTATGGGACTCTCAATCACAGCCGGATTGTGATACAGCATGGAATCAAACCAGGGTTTGTAGTGATGCCTCTAGCACTGAGATGCAGTGCCTTAGTCCGCTGCGCCGCTCGAACGCTGCGCCACTGAGTGAAAAAGTTAAATGCACAAATATTATACCCCCCAACAATGCTCATCTCCCCTGTCATTGTAATGGTGAGAGGTTAGCATGTCTTGGGGGTATGATATTTCTGTATCTGTAACTTTCACACTCATCATTATTCACGATTCATTCAGGACTATCTGTAATCATGGTAGCGTTTAGAAACATATTATATTCTTACTTGCAATAAAAGTGACTACAAATGACACAATACATTATTCACCATTCATTTCTATTGGGCAGAAAATAATCTGAAACAATTAAAACAAACAGCAAATGCATCCAACAAGTTTGTAGTGTCACAAGCTTGAAGTAATCATTGCATGCTAGAAATATGGGACCAAATACTAAACTTTTGACTACTTTAATACACAAGTTAATTTCTCTCAATACTTTTGGTCCTCTAAAATGGGTGGTCTATGTACAAAAATATATGAAAATACCCTAAAATTAAAGCTGACAGTCTGCACTTTAACTTCATAGTCAAATCCTAAGTGCTGGAGTACAGAGCCAAAATAACAACAAATGTGTCACTGTCCCAATATTTTTGGAGCTCACTGTATACTGTATAAACTGAGTATACCAAACATTAAGAACACCTTCCTAATAATGAGATGCCCTCAATTTGTCGGGGTCTGAATACTGATATTTCTCTTTTTTGTGTGTAGACTGAGGAAAAATATCAATTTAATATATTTTTAGAATAAGGCCGTAACACAACAAAATGTGGAAAATGTCAAGTGTTCTGAATACAGTGCCTTCGGAAAGTATTCAGACCCCTTGACTTTTCCCACATTTTGTTACAGCCAATTGAAATAAATGAATTACGCCCTAATCTATGGATTTCACATGATTAGGCAGGGACACAGCCACCCACTGGAATTAGTTTTTCCCCACAAAAGGGTTTTATTAAAGACAGAGATACTCCACAGTTTCATCAGCTGTCCGGGTGGCTGTCCTTAGACGATCACGCAGATGAAGAAGCCAGATGTGGAGGTCCTGGGCCTGCGTGGTTACACGTGGTTTGGTTAGCTAAACTAGCAAGTTTGTTTGTTTGGTTACCATGGAAACTACTATAGCTATCTACACAGAACAAAAATATAAACGCAACATGTAAAGTGTCGGTTCAATGTTTTTATTCTGAAATAAAAGATCCCAGAAATGTTCCACACACACAAAAAGCTTGTTTGTTTACATCCTGTTAGTGAGTATTTTTCCTTTGCCAAGATAATTTATCCACCTGACAGGTGTGGCATGTCAAGAAGCTGATTAACCATCATGATCATTACACAGGTGCACCTTGTGCTGGGGACAATAAAAGGCCACTCTAAAATGTGCAGTGTTGTCACATAGATGTTTTGAGGGAGTGTGCAATTAGCATGCTGACTGCAGGAATGCCCACCAGAACTGTTGCCAGAGAATTGAATGTTAATTTCTCTACCATAAGCCGCCTCCAACATTGTTTTAGAGAATTTGGCAGTACTTTCAACTGGCCTCGTAACCGCAGACCATGTGTAAGGCGTTGTGTGGGCGAGTGGTTTTGCTGTGTGAACAGAGTGCCCCATGGTGACTGTGGGGTTATGGTATGGGCATGGATAAGCTACGGACAACTAACACAATTTGAATTTTATTGTTGGCAATTTGAATGCACAGAGATACTGTGATGAGATCACCTCATGTTTCAGCATGATAATGCACGGCCCCATGACGCAAGGATCTGTTCACAATTCTTGGAAGCTGAAAATGGCCTGCATACTCACTAGACATGTCACCCATTGAGCATGTTTGGGATGCTCTGGATTGACGTGTACCAGTTCCTGACAATATCCAGGAACTTCCCACAGCCATTGAAGAGGTGTGGGACAACATTTCAAAGGCCACAATCAACAGCCTGATCAACTCTATGCAAAGGAGATGTAACGCTGCATGAGGCAAATGGTGGTCACACCGGATACTGACTGGTTTTCTGATCCACGCCCCTACCTTTTTTGTTCAGGTATATGTGGCTAACGGATGCATATCTGTAATCCCGGTCATGTAAAATCCATAGATTAGAGCCTAATTAGTTTGTCAATTGACTGATTTGCTTATATGAAATGTAAATTGTTGAATGTTGCATTTTTATATTTTTGTTCAGTATAGTAAACTTGCAAGCTTCTTCAGTGAATGTTGAACACAATGTGTTAAATTATAAAAGGGATAATCAACTCGGGGCTCTGTGTTCTCTGGAAAATAATGCAACTCCGTGGAAGGTCAGTTCCACTCCTCTAGCGCGTCGTGGAACCCACCTTCCACGTCGTTCATTATTTTTCAAGAGAATGTATAGCCACCTACATTATCCAGCATGCACCTCCAACCAAATCAGAAGCGTATATCCAAAGTTCCTCAAAAATATTAACCATCCATGCAGTATCTTCAGAATATTTTGGACAGACGAGACTTGGAAGGTGAGGTAGGTGTGCATATGGAGGCATTTCTCATGATTTAACATTTTGTTCCGTCATGAGCCTAAGTTACGATGATCGTATTGTTATGATGAACATATCAAACCTGCTCTGTAGTGTAGGATAAAGTCATGAGACTAGATGTGTCCCATATGGGACCCTATTCCCCATATAGTGCACTATTTTTGACCATGGGCCCATAGGGCTCTGTTAAAAAATAGTGCACTATATAGGGTGCTATTTGCAACAAAGCCTAAATTCTTTGGCTGGAAGACAGACTAAACATCTGTAGTCATATAAACATCCAGATTGGGGCTGTAGCCACGGTGACTGTTCATGGTCTGGGTTTGTTTTGAAGTCACCGGCAGATGGGGTTGTACGGAGCCCTGCCCGACTATAACTGGGTTTGTAAACATGCTTTACATTAACCAGCCGTGGGTCCCCCTCTCTGACGAGGACCCCAGTCTGCACATCTGATGAGCAGAGAAGCAGGGTTTCCTTTGAAGTGAAGAGCATCAAACACAATATGCTTGTAGAGAATGGGGGAAAAATTATTTGGCTCAAATACAGTTTTCTGTAGATGAGAGACAATTTAATCAGGAGAGAAAGGTTGGCTACTTTTTTCATTTGTAGCTTCTTAATTTAATTGATGTCAAAATGTGTGTGTGTGTGTGTAGCCAAATTCTGATCTTTCTTTCCACTAATTGGTCTTTTGACCAATCACATCAGATCTTTTCACATCAGTTCTTTTTCAGAGCTGATCTGATTGGTCGAAATACCAAATCGGTGAGGAAAAAAATAATAGTTTTGGGCCTAAATGATACTAAAACATATGAAAACAGTAGTACACATTGTGGAACACCATCTATGCTTTATCTCTACAGCTTGGCCAAAGGGGATCCTTCTGCCTTTCTCCCCATAGTGAGTTATGCATTCATCTCCTATTCACCACACCTTGCTGAACACCTGGTGGGCTCCGGAGTGGAACTCACTGGGAAGAACGACCAACGTTTTATCCAATGCATCTACAAGGTAATATATATATATATTTTTTTCTCTATTAAAGGTAATACTGTAGGTTAAAGTGTTTCCGTGACGTAGCCTTGGTATTTAAGTATCATCATGCACAGTCCAGGGATTTTACTTCATAGGTCTCCATTAGTATGGTAGGAAGAAGACGTAGAGCTTAATACTGGCACAACACTCTGTTTTAATGACTAACATCTTTCATGATGAAATCACGTTTTTGAATGTATCCCCCCCCTGCAGCAATCCCACATCCAGACCCACCCATTGAGAAGCACAATGGTATCACTCCCCCGTTGATTGTAAATCTACCAGCCTCTTTCCATCGTTCTCTCCCTACGATTAATGCTCCGTTCATTCACTGCGCGGTGGGATTCCCTGCGCCCTGCTTTTCCAGTAGGCTCCCCACCCCCCGCTGTGCCCATGTGGCCCCATGCAGTGTCCTCTCCCTAACGCGAAGCAGTTTCTCCCAATAGCAGGTTCAAATGGCAAAGTGTTTCCAGTTGTTTCCTCACAGGCAACGGAGACACACACAGACACTCGCACACACTCACAGAGTGACTTCAGTTCATTCGTTGGGGTCCCCTGAGGCCAGCGGCAGTCTACTCCTAAGACACACACACACACACACACACACACAGATGGAAGACATTGCTATTGCATCACTCACTACCAATAAAGTCCTTTTGAAACAGTGCAGGATTTCCCCTGTAGAAGTAAAGGGCAGGCTACATGTGGGATTCCTTTTCATTCCTGTGGTGCTCAAATGACATGAATGGAGTCTTACTGTAGTCAAGGAATTCCATTCATTCTTATCCATGGGCCGTAGTATAGACCTCCACTGTCTGATTCCTTTTTCATGATATTGTGCTTGGTCAGGTCAAGGCAAAGCCATTTCCTTCATCGCAAGATCTAAGATCAAAGCTCCTCTCTCATCACAAGCAACCAAGGACTTGGAAGGAATTACTTGTGTAAGTGGATCAGGGGTTTTTCAGTCTTTTTGTTAAGGCTGTACTTTAGCCTCTTAACCCTGCTATCAGAACCAGAAGGGCTTTCACTGAGCGGGGACTGATCTGCAGCATCTGTATTTAAAACACACACACACGCGCTACACACTCTGGTGGTGTTTCCTTTCAACTGGCAACCGGTGGTCGGCAGCACCGCATCCTTTAGCAATTATGTTTTATAAAGGCTCACATGAAATCCTGTTGACTGCGGTGAACACAGGAACTCCATGTTGGTCCAAGTTCTCATCTCGGATCAGAGTCCCCTCTCCCCCTCTATACTGTGCTCTTAGCCCTGAGGCAACAGGCGAGCTATCTGCCTCTCACAGCATCGGTTCATATTGGAGAGAGAGGAGAGGGAGACGGATGAGCGAGACCCTCTGTGCGATGGAGTGGAGGAGTCATTTTGGCTGGCACCCAGTCACTGCTTCGCCGACACACCAGCAGCATGTCATATGGAAGACCGTGCAGGAAGGAGACGAGCCGTTTGCTCTGCATTATAGTCAGTGTGACAGGAAAGCTCTCATTTAGCTCTCTTGTCATACCTGCTGCCATCTTTCCCTCAACTCAGGTTAACTATAGTTCGTTTTACAATGATCAATAGAATACAATACAATAGAACCTATTCTTCCCTTTCCCTTGAATGAAGTGTATCCAGGCCAGGGATGTACTAGATCAGGATGTATCCAGGCCAGGAATGTACTACATCAGGGTGTATCCAGGCCAGGGATGTACTAGATCAGGGTGTATCCAGGCCAGGGATGTACTAGATCAGGGTGTATCCAGGCCAGGGATGTACTAGATCAGGGTGTATCCAGGGATGTACTAGATCAGGGTGTATCCAGGCCAGGGATGTACTAGATCAGGGTGTATCCAGGCCAGGGATGTACTAGATCAGGGTGTATCCAGGCCAGGGATGTACTAGATCAGGGTGTATCCAGGCCAGGGATGTACTAGATCAGGGTGTATCCAGGCCAGGGATGTACTAGATCAGGGTGTATCCAGGCCAGGGATGTACTAGATCAGTGTGTATCCAGGCCAGGGATGTACTAGATCAGTGTGTATCCAGGCCAGGGATGTACTAGATCAGTGTGTATCCAGGCCAGGAATGTACTAGATCAGGGTGTATCCAGGCCAGGGATGTACTAGATCAGGGTGTATCCAGGGATGTACTAGATCAGGGTGTATCCAGGGATGTACTAGATCAGGGATGTTAGGAGGGAAGACGAACTCAATATACTTTAAAATGAGTAAAACCAAATCGAAACTGTTTCAAATAAAATACATTTATACAGTTTCTTGACTGTGTCCTGCTCGGTAATAATCGCTGAAATGAAAGCTAGACAGTCGGAACATCTAAAATTGCAAAAACAGTGCTTAGAGGACAATTTTTTTCTCCACATTTTGATGTCGAGGACATATGACCAATTTTCAGTGCGGCTCTCTGGACCTCGTTGAAGACCGAATGCCGCCCCGGCGCAAAATGAGTTTAAAACCCCTGTACTAGAAGATACTTTGCAATGTCATTTTCAGTGATAGTCAATGACAATTCAATTAATATTGTTTTCATTTTTGCTTTTCTTTACTGTTTGAATGAAAAAAACAACATGGTGTATTTTTAATTTGAAACAATTTGTTGCAGCAGGGGGAATTGTCTTACTCTATTGTTCAACCTCATCTAGGTACTGCGGGATCTCTTCCACTACAAACCCGTCCTGACCAAGCAGCAGTTCCTCCAGTTTGGCTTTGCAGAAAGAAAGACCTGCATCCTCTGTGATGTCATCGCCTTCGCCCTGCAGAAACACAAAGCGCTCAGCCAAGGCAACAAGGTCCTTCTGTCTCCCTCAGCTTTGACGAGCCTAGAGCAAAGAGTATCATCATCATCACAATGTGTGGTTTGACGTGATAGTGATGACACCATATTCATGGTTCAATGAACTATTGCACCCTCTTGATCAGACCATGTCTGTATTGTAGTAGAGAATAGCCTACCTTGTTAAAGAAAACGTGTTGCATCTGTGTGTGTTGCAGCCCAAGCCGAGACCTCGTTTTCAGGCCTCGAGTTCAGACTCCAAAAGTGAGGCTCTCCCATTTCAGGGTGACACAATAAAACCCACAGCCACCACAGTAAGTCTTCGCCAAGGACAAGTGTAGACCGACAGACACTTTATCAAAGAGGCCTGAGCGAGTCCATTGTAATGCTGCATTCTTTCCCACAGTTGTCCCTAAGCAGGCCACTAGTGGAGAGACACATTGGTGGTGACTCCTGGGTCTCCTCTAGTAGACCCTCTGATGACGAAGAGTCTCAGGAGGAAGAGGAGGAGGGGCTGGGACTGGAGGGGGTCCAGAACCAAGCACCTACAGTCCCTCAAACAGTGAGTACCAGCATACTTCTCCACAATATGCGCACACACACGGCAAATTTCTCTCTAACACACACCACCCTCCCCCTAACACTCAGCACCCTCCCCCTAACACTCAGCACCCTCCCCCTAACACTCAGCACCCTCCCCCTAACACACAGCACCCTCCCCCTAACACACAGCACCCTCCCCCTAACACACAGCACCCTCCCCCTAACACTCAGCACCCTCCCCCTAACACACACCACCCTCCCCCTAACACACAGCACCCTCCCCCTAACACACAGCACCCTCCCCCTAACACACAGCACCCTCCCCCTACACAGCACCCTCCCCCTAACACACAGCACCCTCCCCCTAACACACAGCACCCTCCCCCTAACACTCAGCACCCTCCCCCTAACACACAGCACCCTCCCCCTAACACACATTTGGAAAGTGATACTCCTAAAGTGACACACACACACTGACTGGACTGTGACCTCCGCTCCAGGACCCGGTGGTGGAGGGGAGGCTGACAGCGCTGGAGGCCCAGCTGCTGGAGGTCCAGACCAGGCTGGGGAGGCTCTCGGACCTGGAACAGAGGCTGGAGCTCCTAGAGAATGCCTCGCCTGGGAGGATCACTATAGACAAGCACCAATGGGAGAACCTGGAGAGCAGAGTGCTACTGCTGGAGACCAGACTGTCCCTCTCCACAGCCACGACCCAGGTAGACTCGTGTGTGTGTGTGTGTGTGTGTGTGTGTGTGTGTGTGTGTGTGTGTGTGTGTGTGTGTGTGTGTGTGTGTGTGTGTGTGTGTGTGTGTGTGTGTGTGTGTGTGTGTAAAGAGATTATTGGATGCTGCACAAAGATTATTGGATACTGTGTGTGTGTTTGTGTGTCAGCCACGGCCCACGTAGGAAGGGATCTCTCCACACCACATCTGTCCGATCTAGAGACACTTCTAAAGAACTCTCCATACCTCTATCCAATGACAAGTAGAAGCAGATGTTGAACTAATGATGTCATGATGTCAGTCCGTTCCAGAATGTCTATTGTATATCTCTGTTTACCGGTTAAAGGTGTTTTTTTTTTCCCTCTAGGAGTCGTCGTCACTTGTCAGTGGAGGTTGGAGTCATCACATGGCGGGTAATGCAACAGAAGTCACAGGTTGGAACTGATTTTGACAAAAGTATATATTTTTTCAGTTATGGGAGTATTGATATGCTATATTAATGAGGCCATCATATACATTAATAGAAAGATACAATTCCCAATTCAACTGATGCTCACATAACCTTACAGAGTCAAGACGCAGTCCTCCAGAGAGCCTCCTACACCCCTCTGGCTGTGAGCGTCTTCAGTCCTCCACCCCTTCTGCTAGCTATCTCATCAGCCCCTCTGTGACAACGGCACCCCCAGAGGTAATGGCAGATATTACAAGTAAATGTATATGTAATGGAAACATTAGAAGACTATTTGGGCTGGATTCAATCCGTATCGCAGAGGCATCGCGGAAGATCCGCGTTATATCTTGATTTAAAGTCAACGGCAATGTTCAAGGAGACTTAATTCACGGTAAACTCTGCATATGCCGGCTCCATCGGAAATGACCTTAGAAGTTTTACGCGTATCTTCCGCAAGAATACTTCCTCGATACGGATTGAATCCAGCCCTTAGTTATTATTCATTCTTGACCCATTTTCTATAGGAGAATATGAAAGAGAGATTGGAAAGGATAGCCAACATGTAAGTACTGTAGATATATATTGTATTCCCTCTGAGGTTAACCAAGGCCAATACTGTATACCATCTATTGTATATAAAATAATACTGCATTTATGATTGGCTTCATTACATTTTGCTCTTTCTTCTACGTTGTTGCTTTAGGATGAAAGACACTTCCAGCCTTTTAAGAAGTATCGAACCATCAATGTAAATTCAGACTTTACAAAAATATGTATTGAATAAAGGTATCATGGATAAATATCAACTTGTGTTCACAATCCATTATATAATTCTCTATCACGCAATCTGTAACACTTCAGCGATGCAGACTGAATAGTGTGTAACCTTTATTTAACTAGGCAAGTCAGTTAAGAACAAATTCTTATTTACAGTGACGGCCTACACCGGACTTCCACTCACGGCCGGTTGTGATACAGTCTGGATTCAAACCAGGGTGTCTGTAGGGACGCCTCTAGCACTGAGATGCAGTGCCTTAGACCGCTGTGCCACTCGGGAGCCCGAGGGTGTGTTGATGTCTACACTGCAGTTGCGCCTTAGCTGACATCCACTTGCTTGTATTTCCCTGGCCACAGTGAACCTGACCAGTAGAGGTCACTAACAGACCTCTCTCTCTCTGAGACATCTTCTCTGGCTATACTCCAGCTCCCATTCAATCATCCGTCCTCCTCACAGTAGAGCTCTCCCAGGCCCTGTACGAACTGCAATGGATGAGAAGAGCCATTGCGTTTCGAAAAGCAGGCTAGGAGAGAGGACACGATGAATTAATAATTGTCAAACCTCTCCTTGGGATCCCCAGAACTTTCATGTACTTTATCTATTCCAGAGCTAACACGCCTGATTTCAATTAGTCAACTATACTGAGCAACATGCAACAATTTTAGCGATTTCACTGAGTTACAGTTCATATAAGGAAATCAGTAAATTGAAATAAATTCATTAGGCCATAATGACTGGGCAGGGATGCAGCCTTCCCAGGCCTACCCACTGGGGTAACCAATCAGAATTACAGGGCTTTATTACAGATAAATACTCCTCAGTTTCATCAGCTGTCCAGGTGGCTGGTCTCAGACAATCCCACAGGTGAAGAAGCCAGATGTGGAGGTCCTGGGCTGGCATGGTTACATGTGGTTGTGAGTCGGAAGCACTGCCAAATTCTCTAAAATGATGTTGGAGGTGGCTTATGGTAGAGAAATTATCATTTGATTATCTGGCAACAGTTCTGGTGGACATTCCTGCAGTCAGCATGCCAATTACACTCTCCCTCAACTTGAGAAATGCACATTTTAAAGTGGCCTTTTATTGTCCCCAGCCCACGGTGCACCTGTGTAATGATCATGCTGTTTTTAATCAGCTTCTTGATATGCTTATTTACAAATGAGCTGATATATGCAGTATTGTTCCGCGAAGGTGGTCTTTGCTGACAAAGTGCTCTTGAATCCTGGCCTTAATATCATAAAAATTCATAATAAAAAAAATAAAAAAACACTGACCAAGGAGAGTTGAGGATCCAAAGAAATGGACAACAAAGTGTGCTGGAGCATGGTGCTTGCAACACCAGGGATTTGGCTTCGATTCCTATCAGGGCCACATAAGCTGTGGTGAATCGAGGATTCCTTCAAACAAAGGTCCATGGAGCTTGGAAAGTCTTCAGCAGCCGCTGCTGCTCTCTCCACGTGGCAAACCCCCAATGCTTCTTCTTCGATGAAGTTTAACGGCGGTTGGCATTCCGTACATTTTGCATTACCGAATTTATTAACGGAGTCAAAAAACGAATGTGTTCAAATGCCTTCTGATTTTCATGTTTGTATATTTCACATAAAAAAAATCTTTCTATTTCACACATTAAGCAAAAATGCTTTGATATTGCTGGCTGTTCTTTTGCTGACCACAGTGTGATGTATGGACTTGACCACTAGAGTTCACTAACAGACAGTATATATACAGTATATTATATTCATGCTTCATTGTTGCCCTCTAGTTGCTATTCTATGAATAAGAGAACAGTAAGTTTGTCTTATCCTTCACTGCTACTTTGCGAAGTGCTCTGTGAGATGGAATGTTTTCAGAGCAAAAGAGGGTTGATTCACTGACACCTTGTTCTAGACAGCAAGTTAGAATAGAGCTAGCCTAACCTCTCAGACCTTCCTCCCTCCATCTCTGCTTGTTTAGCCCAGCTCCCAGGCCTCTAGCTGGCTGAAGGTGTTGGAGAGGTGAAACAGCCAGGTCATGTGGGGACCTGTCTGGAAGGATGTACACATTAGTATTCTGGAACAGAGCCTTCTATTGCAAATCGAAGGAACTGTTCCTGAACATTTGTTATTGACTTTCAGCGTGAGTCAGGAGCAAGTGTGTGATGCAACTCAGCATTAACATGGGGAGATCAGAGGTGAGCCCTGCCAGTGGAGGTGGTGTGTGTGTGTGTGTGTGTCTCTCTCTCTAGTTGTTTGTGAGTGTGTGCATATTTCCCTCGTGTGTGTGTGTAGCGCAGCTTACCGTGATGCTGGGAGTTCAGCTTACCGTGATGCTGGGAGTTCAGCAGGGGGCGCCAGCTGGCAGAGTGAGACCACAGTCTCTGTAGGAGAGTCTGATCATAGACCTACAGAGAGAGAACCAAACGTAGCAGATATACACATTCCTCCTTTAGACTCAACAAACGGCATGTAACGCCCCTAAAAACACCCCCACGTCTCTCCTTTCCTCCCCCAAATCCAACAGGAGACCCTAGACCACCCCCAACCCTCCCCATACGGAAACACCCAGTCTGGGTTACTACAGGACTGCTGCTGCCTGACTGTGAGACCTGCCCTACCCAGATGTGGCTAAGCCGGGGGAAAAGTCCTTAATCACTTCTTCTCCACTGGTATGTTTCCTCAAGATTGTTCCCTAAACCCTGCTTGTTTTTACTGGCTGTGTTTTGAGGGTTTTAACTTTGTTCTGTACTGTGCATCCTGTGTTTTCTGTGTGTGTTGACTGTTATTGGGATTATGTGTTGATCCTGGTTGTGTCTTGCTGCATGTAGCCAATCAAGAGACATTCCTCTCACAAGAGAAATAATGTTCTATGAATTGAATACAACACACAACTAAAGAGTACAATGAAGCACTGTTGTGCTCTCCTGCCTGAACAAACACATCTCTTGCATTGTGTAGAGTTGAAGACAGACGCTCCATTTCAGCTTAAAGTAATTACCTGGAGCTGTAGGGCTTTTGGTGGGGGAGGTAGGGGAGGTAGTGTATTCACTAGAAACATTCACCATCCCTCCCTAATGTCTATATTTATTGAATAAAGGGAAGTGCTCCAAGGCTAATGCATGTTGAATTAAGCCCATTGATTCCATAAATCTTTTTCTTTGCAATTGTCTTCTCAGTCGTCAGTTTAGTTCAATGTGAATTGCAGTAAAACCGTCAATCCTCCAAAGCATTAGGTTGTATTTTATATATATATATAAGTTAATGTTTTCTTGTTTTATGGACTTGACTGTGAACCGAAATGCTTTTTCAACCCTAAAGGAATTTGTATTTTACACCAGAAAGGCCTATTACTTTAGGGCGGCAGGTAGCCTAGCGGTTAGAGTGTTGGGCCAGTAACCGAAAGGTCGCTGGTTCGAATACCTAAGCCGACAAGGTGAAAATCCTGTCAATGTGTCCTTGAGCAAGGCACTTAACCCCAAATTGCTCCAGGGGCGCCGTACTACTATGGCTGACCCTGTAGGTAGGCCGTCATTGTAAATAAGAATTTGTTCTTAACTGACTTGCCTAGTTAAATAAAGGATAAAATATATACTGTCCAACAAGGATTAAACAAACTATGATAAAATGCTAATGTGTCCGTAGCTTCTTCAGTTGTGCAAACCCACAGTTTCTTCAGCTCTGGCAACAGCTGTGGTGGACATTCCTGCAGTCAGCATGCCTATTGCACACGACCTCAACTTGATACATCTGTGGCATTGTGTTGTGTGACAAAACTGTGCATTTTAAAGTGTCTGTTTATTGTCCCTAGCACAAGGTGCACCTGTGTAATGATCATGCTGTTTAATCAGCTTCTTCATATGCCACACCTGTCAGGTAGATGGATTATCTTGGCAAAGGAGAAATGCTCACTAACAGGGATGTAAACAAATTTGAGAGAAATAAGCTTTTTGTTCGTATGAAAACTTTTAATTTCATGAAACACTTTACATGTTGCGTTTATATTCAGTATATATGCTATTCAGCAGACTCTTTTATCCAAAGCAACTTACAGTCATGGGTGTATACGTTTTATATATGGGTGGTCCCGGGAATCAAACCCACTATCCTGGCTTTGTAAGCACCATGCTTTACCAATTGAGCTAGTTTTTAACTGAAAGCCAGATACCATCAGTCGCAATTCACTATGCTCTAAAACGAATACGCTAGCCAGCACTATGATTCATGATGTAATTACAATATGTCTCAAGACTAAGTGCCCCAGAGGCTGATATTGAGAGAGAGGGAGCGAGAGGCCAAGTTCGGAGTGAATGTGTCATTATCTTTTGGTTGATTAGCCTAGCCTTGGCTGGAACACATGGCTCTGTCTGTCGCTCCCCACCTCCACCTTAATCTGCACCTCCCCTCCAGCCTTCATCAATCACAGCAGCACTGAGAAAACAGACAGAACGAGAGAAAGAAAGAGGGGAAAAAGTAGGGATAATCTGAGAGGGCGCTGGCACTCGGCACATTCCTTCATGGTCCTGTGTGTGAGGGTGCCTGCCTCCTCTCACACCAGTCCACATTCAAGTTCATTTACACCCCTAATTAGCTGGACCTCAAGCGTGCCCATGAACTCTCTACCTCTCTGATTGGTTAGCCCCATAGCAGACAGACATGGCAGGCACCGACGCTGCTTGAGCCGCGCTAGGCTAATGCGAGTACTCAGTCATTGTAATGACTGCTGCGGGTATAGATGACTGAAATGTACAGGCCCACGCTGAGCAGTGAAGTACCTTTAGACACATCCGCTTGTAGCGGATTCCCCCCATGACTGTCCACAGTGAGTGGAAGTTCTTGTTTGTCAGCTCTTTCCTGAGCTCATGAGTAAAGTGACTGATGTTTTTGTTATCTAGGAACAGTGCTGCCTCTGCCTATACGCAGACTATGCGCTGGATGTAGGGCCCCGCGGCTGCTAGGGGGATCTTTTGGGGGATTATTTTGGGGGATTCTCAACTTACTGTTAATAAGATAGCATAGAAGAATACACCACGTGCAATTTCGGAATGTGGTAACTAGTGCATCAGCGTTTTTTCTCGTTATGTCAGTCACTAAAAGTCACTCATGTAAGCTAACATTTGATAAGATTGCTAGGTAAGTTAGTCTAGCCAGCGATCTAAACCTTCATGGCTGAAACATATCTCGCTTAGGGTCCCTGTATAAGAACATCCAGTCATTGTTGATTTGATTCACATTAAGATTCTGTTATTATCTTGCCTAACATTTGTCTCGGTTCCAAACCGGTCACCCTGCGGACAAATTACCTACTTCACCCCGAGGATTGTTTTTCTAACACTCCAATTTGACTCCACAATTTCGCCTCATTGTTTTTTTCCGAAGATAATTTCCTCCACTCGATCTCATGATTTGAAAATTTACTCAACCCCCCCCCTTACTCTACCCCCCCCCCCCCCCCCCCCCTTACTCTTATTTCTCACTCTCTTGGCAAATAGAAGCCAAGTTGTTATCGTTGGACCCGCGCCAAAAGCCCGTTGGGTTGCCAATCAAAACAGTTTCCAGAGGGCTATGGGAAGTCCTACAATAACATCTTATCATTGTGAGCGAGCACACTAGGCGAGCTGTGGAGGTCACTCGGACATGGAGTTGAAAAATAAACACTCGGACTCTCTCTCACACTGTGACTGTGCTGATGAGGTCACTGCCTGAGCAGACGCTACAAACGGCAGTACCTGCATCAGAGCCTGGGTAAAGAAGGCTTTACAAAGAGAAAGGGACGCATTGTAGAAACATATTTGTCCAGAAAAACAAATCAAATATATCTGTTGTATCAGAAATATCATCTGCTTTAAAAAGCCAGCTGGATTGTCATAGGACCTTGTGGCAACAGGCAGGTCATCATGGTTGAAAAACATAGCTGTTCACTGTAAGGCCATCCATCTCTGAGGGTCAGGGTTGAACCCATGCTGGGATAAAGGCTGTTTAGAGAATAAATAACACAAGGCTATCTCGCCGAGCAGAGTTTATAGGATTCCGAACCAACGTAAGCCCTTCCGCCTCTGTTTACATTGACGATATCTCAACTGCGAGCAACACTGGGAGTTGGCAGGGAGTTCTACACCATAGTTTGTAAAGAACATATTAACTAACCTCTTGTAGCTCTTATCTTAAATCGGTTCCGAACCCCTCCAAAACAATAACTACATCCTGTGGTCGATTTAACCAACCAACCGCGGCAGAGGATAGGACGAGGTCACACACATTTCCGTAAACATCTAGACATTTCTGAAGCAAGGCATCATGTAATGTAGCTTAAATGATAAACCGAGGTTAAAGGAGTGAACTTCCATGAACTAATGAGAATGTCTCTCTTTTTCTAAAGGGTAGACAGTAATTAGAGCCTAAGGGTATTTTCAATGGGTGCGTGTTCTTTTAAATTGGGCTGTTATTTTGGGGTTTCTAATTGTATCATTCAGCGAAAGCAACAATGCTGGGAAAGTTGACGGCTCGACTTCCAGACATACTCTACGACCTTTGACCTTTTGGTTGCTTTTCAGTTCTCTAAAGCCGAGGCACTAATACCACACCACCCTCGGAGTCAACTTAATTGCAACAGGAATTTAATAATTTTCTGCTTTACATGCTCCATAGGAATACTGACAAAATATTGTGTTGGGTTAACTGGGTTAAAAGGGCTTTCTATTCAGACCGTGAAGGGAGTTTGTTGACTGACTGGTTCTGTTGCTGTTTGCCGTTCAGATGAAGTGGCAGCCAGTCAGTGACCTTGATTCAGTTCTTGTCTGGTAGTTACTGTGTGTGTTTTGCAGACTAATTTCCTCATACAGGCACCATCCCTCCACCACCCATTAGCAGCCAATCTTACAAAGCACAAAGCAACAGTTTGCTTCACGAGTTTGGTGTGGTCCTGCTGATATCGATAACTTATGTGTAAATCACTTTAGCTACAGATACATTTTATTTTTTCTAACACATGCTGCCAGAACATGCTGCTTTGACCTAACAGTAACAGTAGTTGGTTGAAATGAAGAGAATCGTCACAGTCAAAAATAGAAAAGGGAAATGAATTTTGTCAGCAGTGACTCAGCTAAATGAGTTATTTCCACTGTGCCATTTTCTCCTCAGACAACATAAGCAATGAGTTACAGAAGTTCATGAGAACCTTACAGGAGAGAAAGTCTCCAGGTTGTTGTTCTATGTGTCCAGAAGAGCGGGATCCCACTGTGCACACACTGGTTGAATCAATGTTGTTTCCACGTCATTTAAATTAAATTACGTTGAACCAACAGACGTTGAATTGACATCTATGCCCAGTCGGATACCCCTTTTCCTCAGTCGTGGAAAAAGAACCCAATTGTCATACTTGAGTAAAAGTAAAAATACTATATTACTCAAGTCACCCATTAAAATCATACTTGAGTAAAAAAGTATTTGGTTTTAAATATACTTATCAAAGTAAATGTAATTGCTGAAAAATACTTAAGTACAAAAGAAACTTATTCCACATTCCTTGTATTAAGCAAACCAGACTACATTATTTTAGCCAGGGACACACCCAACACTCAGACATCATTTACAAATCAAGCATGTGTGTGTGTGTAGTGAGTCCGCCAGATCGGAGGCAGTAGGGATGACCAGGGATGGAGTAGAAAGTACATCATTTTCTTTAGGAATGTAGTAAAGTAAAAGTTGTCAGAAATGTTTAATAGTAAAGTACAGATACCCCCAAAAATGACTTAAGTAGTACTTGAAAGTATTTTTTACTTAAGTACTTTACACCACTGCTTTTCCCAGTGCGTTTTACCCATCTGTCTACTCTCTCCATTGCACCACACATTAAGGCTAGTCACAGTACTTTACATAAGGTCAAGCTGATGCACCTATTTCACAGTAATACTACACACACACACACACACACACACACACACACACACACACACACACTGCATTACAAAGCCCAGCCATTAAAATATCATTTCACTAAATGGCGGAGGGAAATCTCAAAATAATGCAGACAAAATGTATTTATAAATCACATGTTGAACTGCTAGTGGACAAAAGGCCAGTTAATGTTTTTGCCATTTCAAGTAGTCAACTGGGTGGGGTTTCCTATGGGTTGTAGCCTCAATGGTACTGCCTATGCTGTCACGGATGCTATAATGGCAAAGATATAAAGACTATTCCTCTATCTATCTCTATGGGTTTACCCTTCCCATGAGTTTATTCATAGACAGTAGTCATCTTGTTGCTCAATATTTGTCTAGTTGAACCAGATCTAATACAATTATTTCCAGAGTATAAAAAGTCAACAGGAATCACAGTAATAATAACAAAGAGTCTAAGGTAACCAAGAACTTCAAACTCACCTTTGACTCAGGTAAAGAGGCTTGGTTCTTCCATTTGATGAAAAGTCTTCACAGTGGATCCATGCAGGTGTACAGCTTAGTGAAGATCACTAGATGGCTCTGTATCCTACTTTCTACAATGGATGCGTTCCTCTTCCCAGGCGTTGTCGACGCATGCCAGATCTTACAACGCCTGGATAGGTATTTTATGTATCAACTAACCACGTGTTATAGCAATCTGGTGGCAGACTGCACGGCTGCCATCGGATGATGCATGCAACATCTGAGCAGGGGAACGCGACCAGTATCACTGTGAGGCTTTAGCTCTTTCTGAATGGTCTAGATGGTCTGTCCTGTCCTTTCCTCACCTCTCATTCCTTTCACTGATCTGAAAGACCTGACCAGAGGAGGATACTACAAAGCTGTTTCAATGAGTTAGCCAGCTAACCTTGATAAACAACCAGAAATAACTACTTATTTTCTGGTTCATTAAGAAAGCTGAACTTGGATATGTGTTTTTGATTGTCGAGTCAATCCTTTATCTTAAAATTAAAATAATATTTCAGAATATTTAGGCAAGTTAGTTAGCTGGATAACTCCTTGATTCTGCCCTATAGCACAACCCTCTGGGCTTCCACTGTTTCGTTTACACCTGTCAAGTCTTTTCCAATCAGTGTATCTGTGTAAACTATGAGGTAGAATTTGAGCTTTCGCCTGTACAATTGTGTTGTCAACCTTTTAAGGTCCTGTGTGGCTCAGTGGGTGAGAGTGTGGAGCTGCCACCAACAACAGGGTTGTGAGTTCAGTTGCCACTGGTGCATGTTGAAAGAGCCACACTCTCATCAAGGGATGCTCTGTGGAAAGGAACCTCTCTCTAAATATCTAATCAATCATTGAGCCATACTTCTCAAAAACCCTGATTCTAACATGAGTCCTTTGTCCTGATCTTGTCCACATTCTGACTGTGCCCACAGTTGTAGACGATTAAATGATTACAATCAGATCTTCCCGACCACCTCCGGAGGTAGTCCGGGACCAATTGTGTCTTGATATCTTACCAGTGTAGACGGATCTGGACTTTGAAATCATCATCATCATCATCATCATATCTGCCTCTAAAATCATTGACATGTGGCACCACTGACTTGTGGTATTGATATGTTTTTTTTAAATAGACAATTCAATATTATTTTGGAAGAATATCTGTCAAATAATGTACACACAGGGAAAGACCAGGAAATCCGGTCACAATGCGGACACAGTAGACTGATTTAAAAGACAAGATCAGGACAAAGGACTCATGTTTGTACCTGGTGTAAACAAGGCTAAAGATATGCATCAAGTTCCTTTCACTTTTTTGGGGGTCAGAGCGAGGCAATCATTCTTTAAACACCTGGAGGTGTGTGCATTTCTCAAAGCAGGTTGGGGAATTCAGCTTTGACACCTTTTGACTCTGAGCCAAAATTGTGTTACGTTTGTTTAAAGCCCCCATGCAGTCTTTGTAATTTTATAAACATTTTATTTTGTAAATAATCACTGTATGTCTAATAAATCACTGTGTGTGTTTATTTAATATTAATAATATATTTTGAACAATTCATTTCCCTGAGCATCCTTTGACCCTTAAAATGCTCAGTCTGATCGCGTGGGCATTAGGAAGCAAATTAAATATATTTACATACACAGCCCTTATTGGCTGATAGGGTGGTCTAGAACCCACCCACTTAACCAGATGAACAGTCATTGGTCTATTATAATCATCATGTGGGCCAAAAGTTCCATCCCACCTTAACAGGTTGAAATTCCAGGCAT
The DNA here is from genome assembly GCA_023634145.1 of Thymallus thymallus. Lineage (NCBI taxonomy): Eukaryota > Metazoa > Chordata > Actinopteri > Salmoniformes > Salmonidae > Thymallus > Thymallus thymallus. The sequence continues at coordinate 7,561,861 of CM042424.1, forward strand.
TATTTTCAAACAGCTCTTACACATAATTTTCACAATTTCAGAGTGTTATTTCCACACTATGAGGTAAAAATATCATAAAAAATATGTTTTTAACTGAACTGTCTCTTTAAGGCGTGGTTGTGGCTGTGCGTGACATTGCACACCATCACAAAAGGAAACATCAGCGACCATATCAGGATATTGGGCGGCAGGTAGCCTGGCGTTTAGAGCGTTGGGCCAGTAAGCGAAAGTTTGCTGGTTCGAATACCCGAGCCGACAAGGTGAAAAAACCTGTCTGTGTCCTTGAGCAAGGCACTTAACCCTGATTTGCTTCAGGGGCTGACCTTGTAGGTAGGCCATCATTGTAAATAAGAATTTGTTCTTAACTGACATAAATAAATATGTAACCTTCTTCTTGTACAAATGACTGTCATAATCATTCTTCAACACCCTGATACACAGAAAAAACATATCACACGCACATGCACTTTAGTCATTTGCATTCAACAGTGTGATGAAGACATCGTGCGTACTTACCATTCTGGGTAAACAGCTACGTGCGTCATTTGAGCACAACCTGAGTTTTGAACAGGAGAGAGTACATCCAGTCTAATTCACAGGGATTGGCAGGGAGATGTAAATAAAGGGTTATGACCGGTTGTGTTAACTTAATGATATGATTTAAACTGTAAAGTTCACACCCAGCTCCTAACCAGTGTAGCCACCCTATCATTACATCTGGCCTAGAAGCCCAAGAACAGCAGAAAGAACATTCTCACCTATGACATCATTAGGAAGACATTATCCTACTTAGCATGGGTGTGTTGTATCACATTGTATAAGAAGTCTTGCACGAGCCTTGGCTTGTGCAAACCAGAACGGCTCATAGGATCAGGAGTCTACCTCTTCTGCACCGTGAGGCAGCTTGATGTACAAGTACACCCCCTGGACAGGACTCTAGTCTATTGCGGGGCCTTGCCACCAATCTATCTACTTAAAGCTGCAATATGTAACTGTTTGGGCAACCTGACCACATTCACATAGAAATGTGAGTTATAGATCTGTCATTCTCACTGAAAGCCTAAGTCTAAGAAGTGGTTGATATGTTCTATGTGTGTTATTTTGTTTTTGCGTCTTTCACTTTCAGTTTTGTACACCAGCTTCAAACGGCTGAAAATACAATATTTTGTGTTATTGAAAATATATTTCACAGCGGTTTATAAGTTACAATAATTCTCTACACTATTGCTTGTTTTTTCACAAACTGAAATTAGTCAAGTTATTACAATTTTAGCAACCAGGAAGTAGCTTCATGTAGCATTTCAACCTGTCAGCAAGTGTAAAATCCTTTAAAACACTGGCGGACCTCCTGGAAACTGAGGAGTCCATTCATATTGAATATGTCTTTGAAAGTATAAAAGGTATATATTCTTTATTACACCATATAGGAGAATATGAATGCCATTTAAGATTACATCTCATATGCTTGTCTGTAGACACAAAAAATGCAGTCAGTCTCTCCTCAACTCTTAGCCAAGAGAGACTGGCATGCATAGTATTAATATTAAGCCTCTGATTACAATGAAGATGAAGACGTGCCGCTCTGTTCTGGGCCAGCTGCAGCTTATCTAGGTCTTTCCTCGCAGCACAATAATCAAGATCAGCCAAAACTAGAGCCTGCAGGACTTGTTTTTTGGAGTGTGGTGTCAAAAAATCTGAGCATCTCTTTATCATGGACAGACCTCTCCCCATCTTTACAACCATTTAATCTATATGTTTTGACCATGACAGTCGACAGATCAACAGGTCTCCACCTTGTCGCCTCGGGGATTCAATCCAGCAACCTTTCAGTTACTGACCCAACACTCTGACCACTAGGCTGCCTGCCACCCCAATGAGAGGCTTCCATTAAGGGAGATCTCATCAGAGACCCCTAATGCAGTGCAGTTTCCCAGCTCTGTGCAAGTAGAGGAGGGGCTGAACAAACCCGGAGACCACTATGATGCAGAAACAAATGCACATACCAAAATCATACTCCATTGTTTTTACAAAATTATAAATTATCAACTGAAGAACCAACGGGAAGTACACGACAACTGTACACACCATGATAATTAAAATGATTCTGAAGGCCCTCAGCTTCATGTTGTTCATCCCTTCCCTCGGCCCAGGACATTTCAGGGCCCTGAGAACAGCCAGGCAGCAGAACAACATCACAGAACACATTACTAGGATTAAACACAAAGTAAAGTAATTCATTGTAAATTTAGATTCACCAAGCATATAGGTAAAGCAGAAGCCAAGCACCATCAGCCAGACGACGGCACAACACCCCACCCTGTACCTCAGGGGTTTGTACTTCAGGAAGGTCACTGGGTGGACCACCGCCAGGTAGCGCTCCACACAGATACAACACTGGAACAGAGGACGACCATTAAGGATGAAACCCTTAAAGAAAACTGCAACGCTCCATAAAGCACCATCCTCTTGGAAATAATTAATGATGTGATTATGGAGTATAAACATCAGACTGGACAGGCAGGTGAGGATGTCAGACACGGCCAGGTTGAGAGAGAAAAAGTCTGAGGCCACCGTCCCTCCCGCTCCGCTCACTATCAGCCACAGGATGTAGACATTGGTGGGGAGACTCAGGATGAGTTGCATTGAGTCAGCAGCAGTGTATAGTACATACTGGACATAACCAAGGTGTTCGGTGAAGTTTGAGAATAGAGTAGAGTTGCAGTCTAGGGAGTTGTTCATCTTTTCTGTCTGTGAATATACAGGAGTCATAATGTTACAATGCATCAAGAGGCTACACCTTATCGGACATACAGTCAGACATTACACATTTACTTTAAACTTTGGCTAGTTGAATAACCCTGGTGATTACCAGACTAGACTTGAAAAAGTGCCACCAGTGGTGGCTGGTGACACTTTAAATAGGAAGGACAGGCTCATAGTAATGGCTGGAACGGAGTAAATTGAATGGTCTAAAACATATTAAACACCTGTGTTTGATACCATTAAATTCACGCCATTCCATGTATTATTATAAGCCGTCCTCCCCTCACCAGCCTGGTACGACATATGTAAAACCTATGTAAAAGGCAGACTATAATAAAGAACAGACACAAAAGACACTGGCGCATCAATCTCAGTAACATAATGCAAAAAAATCCCCATCAGAGTCCACCAGTTTAAGCTTGAGGTACCTTTTTTGCATGGGTTGTGTCTCAATCCATAGCATCCGCCTATGGCGGCCTTCTGCATCCGTGGTGGAAGGTGGCCGAGCTACAGCGGTGTTTGTCAGACCACGCAAAATCGGTCTTCTCACAAAAACGTCTGTAGCGTCCGAATGGTTTAGCCTAAAAACTATTATGACTCTATGGAAAGATGAGACTCTCATGAACACGATGGTGTTTCGCTCTACTACCCACAAGTGTCACAGGACTCGTCTGAAGGTAACGGTACCGAATGGAAGTATGGACGTAGTTTTGTACCTAACCCCCCCCCCCCCCCCAAAGAAAAGAAAAGTGGTTAAGTATGTGTAAAAAATATATATATTTCCTGAGCTTTGTTATATCTCCTAGATATAAAAAAAATGTATGAATGTGCTATTCAACGCGTTTCTATAGCCTAGAGTATTAAAGTCCAAATAAAAAATGTATCAAATACAACCTACAACACAATGACATATCACTCAAGGAATTTAGAAAATGTCCATCTTAATTTTCGTCTTCTAACCTGGTTAGTTGGAGAGGTCTTCCCTCTGCTAAAGTTGTAGTGGCAGTGGGACAGTGTCTGTATTTTTTTAAAATAGATAAAGGCTGTCTGAATTATGCATAAATGAGCTTGGGTAGGTAAAGTTAGCGGTCAATGTTCCTTCCTTGATCATACGGGATCTGTCCCAAATGGCACACCCTATTCCCTATATAGTGCACTACTTTTGACCAGGGCCCATGGGAATAGGGGACAGCCTTATAATGCATGTCTATATTTGCATGGGGGAGAAGTTTAAACACAGTTCGGAGAATTTCATCTACCCAGGTTTGACAGGTCAGATCTGAGATTTGCATGTTTTGAGGAAAATATACAAAACATTAGGAACAACTGCTCTTTCAATGACAGACTGACGAGGTGAATCCAGGCGAAAGTTATGATCCATTATCGATGCCATCTATATCCACTTCAATCAGTGTAGATGAAGGGGAGACAGGTTAAAGAAGGATTTTTAAGCCTTGAGACATGGATTGTGTATGTGTGCCATTCAGAGGGTGAATGGGCAAGACAAAAGGGTTAAGTGCCTTTGAACGGAGTATGGTAATAGGTACCAGCCACACCAGTTTGTGTCAAGAACTACGCTGCTGGGTTTTTCACACAAAAGTTTCCTGTGTGTATCAAGAATGGTCCATCACCTAAAGGACATCCAGCCAACTTGACACAACTGTGGGAAGCATTGGAGCCAACATGGGCCAGAATCCCTGTGGAACGCTTCCGACCTTGTAGAGTCCATTCCCTGATGAATTGAGGCTGTTCTGAGGGTTACATTTACAAATGTGTCGCACTTTTTCAAATGACGCATCTTTCCACATTGTGAAACGATTGCTGTCAGACAAGACATTCAGGAAGTTAATTTCAATCCTTCTAGATCCTTTCATGTTGCAATGTTGTGTTAAAACTACTGGTCATAGCCTGAAGTGACATGACAATGCACTATACATTAGAACTGCTATTTGGAGACTGTCAGTATACTCAGCACATAACGTACTGTATATACACATCTGCACCATAATATACATTATGTATATATCATCTTTATATGGTTCTGATCTCTATCTCGCTCTCCTCCTCTGATGAGATTTTTATCATCTTCCTTCACCTCCTATGACCCATATCAAATGTGTGCCTCTCTCTCTCTCTCTCTCTCTCTCTCCCTCCCCATCCCCATCTTTTCCTGGTCGTTGAATCTCTCTCGGAAAGCCTGTTTTGTAAACAAGTTAACACAGACTGCAGGTGATAACGGGATGGGGAGGGATATCCAGATGTGAATTCCTGTCACGCATACATCCTGGGAAAACAAAAAAAAACAGCAAAGGTTTGAAAAAATGAAAAGAAAACGTGTCTGTCTGTCTACATGCATGACTGACATAGTTCCTTGTCACGGTTTCTCCTTTCTTCAAAGCCTGTTTTACTGCATGGTAGTGGAGGTGAGGTGGACACTCCCAACAGCAACATACTTAGCCCAACGGCAACATACTCAGCTAGGTAGCGTGCTACCCAGCCCTCAGAAGTCCTCTTGCTGCCTGATAAACCTGCATTACTGTGGTACAGATACTGTTACAGATACTGTGTTACGTACATAGTCATGTAACAAGGGAATGAAAAGAGGAAAGGAGCTTGTAATCAAGTCAAAGTTTATTGTCTGACAGACAACAAAAATACAATTTTCACATATTCTATGATAATAAAGTATGCTAATGTATCATAAATAAACTACAGTTATTTTGGTTGAATTGTAAAAACATAGTAAAGATATGTTGATAATATTGTGCTTTCTGATAAAATCTCCATTTCATCATTGGGTAATGAGGTACAGTATGCAACTTTCCCATTTTTGGTCCCAAGGGAAGGAATCTGAGCAATAAATATGAAGAAAATAATATGCATATGCATAGATGAATATAAAAGCTTTTCATCTAGACATCTTAAAAACACAGAAATTTACATTTAAGGATAAAAAGTGTCATTATAGCAGTAAATGTTTACCTGCAACAATAAGTCTTTCTCATACTAGTAGAATCAACTGGAGGATTTTATGATGAGGGAAACCCGAAAATGAAAACCCTCTTTGCCACACCCATTCAGAGAGACTACTGGAATCTTGGTTGCATCCAACCTAGTCATACACAGAGATCCCATTCAATTCCTAATTCTATGGGCCTACATTTCTACCAATTCCCCCTTTTTGGATCCATAGATACATGGGCCTACTTTCTGGATCAATCCATACTCCGACCACTTTAAGCTCCTTTGTCTGTGTGGGTGATCTTCATGGCGTTGTTCCTCTCAGGCGGACAGGGGCTCATAGGTGTGGAAGTGGATCCCTTTGGAGCAGGTGATCTTCATCACGGCGCCGTTAAGACCGGTATCAGTGATCAGGCGCAGCACTCCCTCTGCAATCAGCGGCGGCCTAGGGATAGAGATTGAGAGATAACAGGGTCGTGTTAGGTAGGGAATGGGTTTCCTTTTAGACGAGTCCAGATAGTCCCCCAATGGTTCATTCGGTTTTCTTCCACTTAATAAACACGACCCAGGAAAGAGAGAGGCCATGACCATACATTCTCTTTAAATTCCTGATGATTTTTGGGATTGAATATGACTAGCTAACAATTTAGGTTGGAAAATGCCCTCATGATTATATCAGGGGAATTCCTGAAATGTGATGTAACTAAATTCAACATTTTCCTGGCTGAAACAGATACAAGATCAACTTTTAAAAACGCCTCTTTTTGACGCTGTAGCCAACAGATTTATCAAATAGCCTTGCCCCAGGCCAAACATCTTAGACAAGGTATTGCGAAATACTTTACTTTAAAGCAGCTGAGCTGCGTAAATGTAAGCATTCAAGACTGAAATGCATTCTGACATAAATAACAAAACCTGGCCTGCATATCATTTTAAGTGCATCTTATCTCAAAACACTATCTTTGCATGTTTACGATGCATACTGTAGCAAAATTCAAATAATGTTGACAAAGACCGGTAATAGTCTTTCCTCAGAATACCCCACAACGTTTGTATCTGCATACCTCTACTGCCGTTTGCTTTTGAAGTAGAAAACCGTAGCCATATCTGATGTCCTCCAAAGCCCTCAAAACATAGAAACGCAATGATATAGAGAGGGGACCAGACACAAACCCACCAGGAAGCTTTCAAGGCCCCTCTCTGATCTCTCCAGATAAGACAGGGAAGCTGGGGAGGGATAATGGCCTCCCACACATACAATGTGGAGGGAGGATTTAAGGAGGAAATGGACACTGATTAGGGAGGCTTTGCTACTCCAGATACAGTATTACTTTATGTCCTAGAATGGAGTTCGTATTTGGGTAGTCTCGCGGGGCCATGTGGGGAGGGTAAGCTGATTCTAGATCTGTGCTGACTTGTTTAGGTTTAAACAACACTTGTATACATTCATCTGAAGCAGTATCCTAAATACACCACATAGGCTTACTGTGAAACTGAGTTATAAAGAACGTGATAGATATCGAGTGAAAAAGGAGAGGAAACGAGGCCACTTCTACACGACATGTATATGAACTCACTGTAGCACCCCGAACTTGTGCATGCTCTTCTTGAAGTCGTCCTTGAACTTGACGAACTTGCCCATGTTGTCCTCGTGTTCCACGGAGCGCAGGAGAGGGGTGTCCACGAAGGCAGGGCACAGCGTGTTGATCCTCACACCGTAGTTCTCCACCTCTGCTGCATCCTGATTGGGGAGAGAAAAGGAACACAGACGTGTCAGGGTGTGTGTGCGTGCGTGTGTGGTTGTGAAAGGAGCAACGTGCCAGTGTGTGTGTGTGTGTGTGTGAGAGGAGCACCAACATGTCCGAACACGGTCAAGCGTAATCACCCAGGGCAAAGGAATGTGTCTAGGCCAGTGTTTTCCAAGCCTTTCCTGGAGTACCCCCAACCATTCCACATATCATGTATTCCAGTACAACACCTGATTCAACTGGTCAACTAATCATCAAGCCCTTCATTACTTAAATCAGGTGCACTGGTCTTGGATTACATACAGTGACCTCCGTAAGCATTCCTTCTTATTTTGGCTCTGTGCTCCAAAAGTTTGGATTTGAGGTTAAAGTGCAGACTGTCAGCTTTAAGTTGAGGGTATGTTCAGCCATATCAGGTAAACCGTTTAGCACTTTTTGTACATTGTCCTCCCATTTTAGGGATCCAAAAGTATTGGGGCAAATTCACTTCTGTGTACTAAAGTAGTAAAAAATGTATATTGGGCACAAAATTATCTGAATAAACAGCAAATGCATCCTTCAAATTTGTAGAGTCACAAGCTTGATGTAGGAATATGCGACCAAATACTTAAGTGGGGGGGGGGGCTGTGTTCAGAAAGTACTGTAATTTCTAAACGGTTCACCCGATATGGATAATAATACCCTCAAATTAAAGCTGACAGTCTGCACTTTAACCTCATAGTCATTGATTTCAAATCCAAACTTTTGGAGTATAGAGTCAAAAGAATAAAAAATATTCACTGTCTTAATAATTACGGAGGGCACTGCATGTGGAACGGATAGGGGTACTCAAGGAGAGGTTTGGATGTGTTTGTTAGAACTCACCGCTATGGCTCTGGAGAAGCCTATAACCCCGTGCTTTGTGGCCGTATACACTGGCTGATGGGGGGAATGAAGGAAAGCTGAAAAAGAAAGATAGAAAGAATAAACCCAGGGCCGGCCCTCCCATTAGGCAAGATTAGGTGATCGCCTATGGCGGCACTTGAATTTGGGGTGGCATTTTGACAATTGGCTGCCCCTCTCCGGCGCCCCTGATCGGCTACTACACCGCCGGCGGCACCCCAGCCACCAGCTGCCAGCTCATAGTGTGGCTGGCGGGGTGGGGGGCAGAACGTCCAGGGCCAGCCCTGAATAAACCAAGCATACAGTCATCATAATTCACCAATATACTCCACATGGTACCCATTTAAATATCAACAATGCAAATCACTCCACATGCATTAGACAGTAGTGTTTCTAAAGGCATTGTTAGAGTTTACTTGTCCTCTCTCTCTCTCTGTGTGTGTGTATGTGTGTGTGTGTGTGTGTGTGTGTGTGTGTGTGTGTGTGTGTGTGTGTGTGTGAGATATAGTGGACTCTACCGGTTTTTACTGAGATCTCGTATCGCTGTCTAGAAATGATTGAGCGCTAACTTATTCTCTTTGCCTTTCCAGTCATGGAAAAACACAGGATCCTCCAAAGAAAATTATTCCTCCCTATTTTGCTTCATTCAAACATGAAAAAGCTGTGTGTGTGTTGGGCCGGCTGCCAAGTTCTGTTTAAACCAGAACAATCTCCAGAACCTTAAATTGCAGGAGAACTCGCTTCCCCCTCCAAATAATGGGCTCAACTTCCTTTTATGGACACATAAAACCTTCACCTTGTGAAGATCAATCATTAGTTTTCCCCTTTAAAAAGGATAGAGCCAGGGCAAGCCTTAAGAGAAACCTGTTGTATTGTAGTACTGCAGGGACCATTGTTTTTTTTAAACTTCTCAACACCTTTGTATAAGAGAACAGAGGTGGAATTACATGGAACAATCCTTCTGGGAACACAGTTAAATCCAAGGGAATGTTTACATGCACTCCTAGAAAAAAAAGGTGCTAAGTAGAACCATAGTGTTCTTCGGTTTGTCCCCATAGGTGAACCCTTTTTGGTGCTAGGTAGAACGCTTTGCAGAGGGTCTACCATGTAGGGTTCTTCATGGAACCCCTTGTATATGGTTCTACTAATAATCTAAAGGTTATTCTTAGAACCCTCCATGAATGGTTCCACTAGCCTTTAAAATTGAATTATTTATGAAGAGATCTATCTATCATAAGGTATTTTGTTGACGGCCTAGTTAAACCCTAACACAGTGGCGTTAGGAAACCCCCCCTTTACAGGCCACATCAGACCTGCAAAGTAATTCCAAATGGAATCCAGCCAGAGTTAAGATATCCGATAAGTGGAATTTTTTGAATCACCCGCAGCCTCCACTCAGAAAGATTTCCATGGTAGGGGAGATTGAATATTGAGACTACGTCAATGATCTAAACGGTAACAACCATCTCAGTAACTACTAACAGATTAGTTTAGTTAAAACATAAATGTTATTTATCTTAAATTAAATCAACCAATCAATGTACATGCAAAAACAAATTAAAACAAACAATTCTGAAACACACCCTGCAATAGAGCATGCTGGGAAATATGATATATGGTTGTATGTAGAACCCTTCTTGCCTTCCAAAGAACTCTTTTTGCCTTCCAAAGAATACAAAAATCTAAAAAAAAAATCTAAATGGTAATTGGTAGAACCAGTTAACTCCACAAAAAACCCTTTTGGAAAAATGTGTTGAAATGAGTTTCACTATGAGAACTCCCAAAGCACCCATGTGTTCCCGCTGAATTTCAGTCCTGTAGGAGAGGACATACGGCAGCTGGAATTGTATAGGAAACATTGTATACGGTCTTAACTTCAAATCTTATTGCCACTTCAGCTAAAAACAGACACTAAAGTGAGAAGGAGGAAAGGGATCTATAGGAGCCACCAGTTTGCTGCTGGGACACACAGGAAACAAAGTATGTGCAATAACATGACAATATGAGGTAATTTATCATAAAACACAACCAACCATTATCTTGCAGTTTCAAGCATACTTGTACTTCCCCTCATGCCTAACCAGCTCGAACGGAGTGCGGATGACATAGAATGTCAGAACGTTCTTCTTCCCTTATTTGGAACTACAGTGAACTCTTTTTTTCTTCTTCATTTAACCGGGCAAGTCAGTTAAGAACAAATTCTTATTTACAATGACGGCCTACACCGGCCAAACTCGGAAGACGCTGGGTCAATTGTGCGCCGCCCTCAGGGACTCCCAATCACGGCCGGTTGTGATACAGCCTGGAATCGAACCAGGGGGTCTGTAGTGAAGCCTCTAGCACTGAGATACAGTGCCTTAGACCGCTGCGTCACTTGGGGACCTATATACTGTATACTGACCTATGGCCGAACAAGGAGAAAATACTAGTTTGCCTAGAGTACGTTTGATGAGTCTTAATAGGTTATTACAGTTCAATACTGAACCAAAGGGGTTCAATGTAAAAAAAGCCTGCTAAAGTCTAACTTTTAGACGCTTTCACCCTTCACCCTTGTGGGAATTGGCCTATATGGATAGGGCTAAATTGAAATATTTCTTACAGAAGAAATATGAAAATGCATAACCATTTTTGCAATTGAAAGGGAACAGTTTGGAGATAATAATTAAATGATTAGACCAAAGCTGAGGACACAACAGTTTACTTAACAAAAGACTGATCTTATGTGCATTTTACATTTACTGTACTTTTCGCCGCATTTGTTAATAACGAAATGTGAAAATACTCTGGATACATTCAGTAACATGATAAGACTATTCCTGGAAAATGTGGGGAAGGTGCAGCATCAGACAAAAATGACTAGGGTTAGAGTGAGAATATTAACTGGTGTGTCCAAGTGGCCACACACCTCTTCAAAGTTCCTAAGAAATTTCAATGCACTTTTATGACTCAAAGAAAAGTCTTCAACTATAAAAAGGTACTTTTGTGAGCTCTCCTAGCTGTGCCATTGAGGAACTAACACACAATTACCATTGTTTACGCGCTCCAAAAAAATGTCCATTATAAATCGCAATCAGGGTCAGGTGGGCATTTTAAAACTTGTTCCATTGACAACATAACTAGCTGTTATAAAATACGATCTTACAGTGTTGATCTTTCACAAGGCAATTCAGAGAAACGGTTGGTAATCTTGGTGCGCATAGAAAGGTACCACCAGTATATAGCCTCATTACTAACCTGTACCCCCACACATGACTCGGTACCGGTACCCCCAGTATATAGTCTCATTACTAACCTGTACCCCCACACATGACTCGGTACCGGTACCCCCAGTATATAGCCTCATTACTAACCTGTACCCCCGCACATGACTCGGTACCGGTACCACCAGTATATAGCCTCATTACTAACCTGTACCCCCACACATGAGAATTTTGAGAAACAGACGCCTCACAAATCCACAACTGGCAGCTTCATTAAATAGTACTCGCAAAACACCAGTCTCAATGTCAACAGTGTAGAGGCTCTCCTGGATACTGGCCTTCTAGGCAGAGTTGCAAAGAAAAAGCCATATCTCAGACTGGCTAAAGTAATGTAATTTGTAGATTCAAATAAAGTATTTCAAATGTGTGTGTATTTTCCTTTCCCCAAAATGCTCCAAGATAGTCAACTAAAACCCTGTGTACATTTCAGTTCAAATCTCCTCTTAACACACATCATGAAGAACAGGGTGAACCAAAATGATGATTTACATCAAACACACTCTGATCCAATACAGGGTCAGTCAGTCAGTCAGTCAGTCAGTCAGTCAGTCAGTCAGTCAGTCAGTCAGTCAGTCAGTCAGTCAGTCAGTCAGTCAGTCAGTCAGTCAGTCAGTCAGTCAGTCAGTCAGTGAATAACTGCCAGTGAAGGAAGAAGCCTGTACCAAACACTTCAGCGGGTCCACCTACATTCCAAAGGTTCCTTGTCCCATTAGATGCAGTTGCCTTATAAAGTGTGGCCTGTGAGCGCCTGCAGCTTTTTGCTGCGGTTGTACATCAAGCATCATCTTGCCAACCGTTTATTTTCAATGGTAAAGAAAACAAACTGATGTCATGTCAGCAGTGTTTTGACTTTGGGGGTAGAGATAATGTGTGATGTTGTCTAGCTAGCCTTATCTACGGGTGAGATCGTTCTAACACTGTTACATAAATCAGGTTTAGAGTCATTAAAACAATATTTAGCATATTTATATATTTTCGCTTTCTGTAATACATTTCTAGTGTTCTATTTATGACACTAAAAGGTGGGGGTTGATGGTCACTAGACTTGTTATGGATTATGCTCATATCTGTTGATAGTGATTGACGCCAGACAGGAGGTACAAGGACCAAGGACACTGATTATTCACTGTTGTATTGATGACCTTCTGTGGACACTGATTCTGTAGCAGCTGACAAAGCCACTGCATTCGTTTGGAACTGAAAGCCACTCGGGCTGGTGTTTACAGAACATTTGGTATTGTCTGATTAGAATATAAAGGGTCTGTCTCCAAGAGGCCAGTTAGAAATGTTCTCTGCTTCTGTGCTGGAGGTGTCTCCCTGTTGCAACTTGTAATTAACCAGATTAAAAAAATATATATTTTTTTTCTTTAGTCCACCTGGAAATTCTTATGAGGATGGGATACTAAGGGTTTCAGCCATGTTCGTTTAGCGACGTGTCAGAATCAGCTCTCTGGAGGTGAGTCAATTGTGTGTACTCCTCTGTGGTGGAGCCTTCTGTGGGTTCTCTCACCAATAACTATTTCCCTTGGTATTTAAAGATTACCACTGAAATTTGATGAATGAGCCTCATTGTACTGTCAAGTAATCGACTTGGTTAAAAGTGACGTCGGTAGAAGTCAGCTGCATGTGTGGTACGTGTGCTGCAAAACACTGACTTCGGGAAGGGTGTGCCTGGTTTGACCCGGTGGGGTTGCGAGTACGTGAGTGCTCTGTGAATATTGAATATAACCAACATAAAACCTCAAGTTTCCTGGGCAGTGTCATCCTGGTGGAAAAGTTATCAATCGGTTTTAATACCACACAATTGGGAGAGCCCTCTGGGACCAGGGATTAGCAACCCATGGTCTCCTTTAGATACTGATATCAAAGGATACAGTGCTACTGTGTGCATAGTGTGTAGCAGGGTGGTTATTTTGGACAAGTAGGTCATAACCTCTCGTGGGTAGAGCCTGTGTGGAGTGTTTGTTTGTTTGGTACGGATGGTACCTCTGTTTGTGGTGGTGTCAGAGTGCGGGCCTGTTCACCGTAGGTGAATTATACGGTCGCACTTCTGTGCCTGGTCCATTACGGATCCTGTTGTCACGTTTCAGGTTGTTGGTTCACTTTTGTGACCGACTGTATTCCCTCCCCAAAATCTACACTGGAGTTGCTTACCAAGACGACATTGAATGTTCCTGAGTGGCCTAGTTAGCAAAGAATGACCTGTCTAGCAAAGATCAACAACCAACTTGAGAGAGCTTGAAGAATATGAGAAAGAATAATGGGCAAATGTTGCACAATTCAGGTGTGCAAAGCTCTTAGAGACTTACCCAGAAAGACTCACGGCTGTAATCGCTGCCAAAGGTGTTTCTAACATGTATTGACTGAGGGGTGTGAATATCTAACCAAGCTAGTGTTTTACTGTTCATTAACTCGTAATAAATGTTAGAATTTCTACCACTTTGACATTACATTTTTTTTGTGTAGATCGTTGACCAAAAATGGCAATGAAATACATTTTAATCCCAATTTGTAACAACAAAATGTGGAAAAAGTCAAGGGGTGTGAACACTTTCTGAAGGCACTGTATCGGAATCACCCACAGGCATGGCTGGGGAATGTCTTGTTTTGGTTAGTAGCATAACTTTCACTTATCTGCTAGCGACAACAATGAGGAATAGCATCTACAAGCAGCGTAATGATAGAATATGATGTTACCAGCTGCACAGGGATGTGTTTACGCATATATCAAATATTTGGCTGATCTTGGACATGGACAGTGTCATTACAACTGCACAGAGATACCCCAGCAGGCGCAACTTGTTGAAATGACGTCATTTCAACCAGCTTTGCCTGTTGTGCTGGGACAACTTGAATCGGAATCTTCTCTTTCTCCCTCTCGAAACTATTAAGCAATGAGGAATGAACGAGGCACGAGAGAGAAAGAAACTAAAAAGATAAAGCTGCTGAGACAAAAAAAAACATCAAAGAAAGAAATAAAGATCAAAACTCAGCAGGATAGCGAGGATACTGTCTCCACCCAGGTGTTAGGACAGTCATGTCAGTCCAAAGTTCAGTTGTAGTTTGAATTCCAGCCCAGGATCTAAACACCTCTCTCTAGTTGCTCAGTGTGTCAGTTTGGGGATTAGGTCCAAACAACCATAAAATCTATCATCCAACACAGCCACAGAATAATATTTCACCAGAACCCAATGATTGATGTCAACACACAGACAATGCGCATAAATGAGCCCAATGACGTCATATGTCAGACTCGTATGTCTCACTTGTGAGAGAGAGAGAGAGAGCGAGAGAGCGAGCGCTATCCTCCAGTTTAAATACTATTACACCTTAATCAAACACAAGCAACTATGTTTTCACCACCGATGTTTACATTCAAAAGGCCTGAGAACATCCTCCCAACAACACATTCTGTTTTGTAGTCAAAGTATTATAATTTTTTTAGAGTTCGCACTGGAGATTTCAAGCACAACATTCACCAGTTGTATTTACACGTGTTTTATTACTGAAACGTAATTTAACTTATTGTATTACCTATGCCATTGTCAAGTCGCATTTCAACAAGCAGACCCAGCCTTTTGGGGGCATAAGTGAGATTTAGTTGCCCCCCCCCCCCATTTTAGTGGCCCCCCTCTCGACGGTGGAGAGAAAAATGTACTTTTAATGTCTAAACTTTCGATAGCTGGCTAGACTAACTTACCAATACATTTTTTTTGCTGACATGGCTAATTGAGTGACGGTCAGTGACGGACATAACAAGTGACAAATTGCTGATGCAGAACCAAACGTCGAACTTGCACCTTGTACCTTGTACAGTGTATTCTACTATTCAAACTCTTAACAGTAAGTTGAGACCCCGACTGAGTTGTAAAGAATAAAACACATAGATCATTCTTTTTTGGGGGAGCATAAGCTTATGTCACTTAGGCCAGGAGCTGGCCCTGCACAGACCAATGACAATAGATCAAATAATGTTGACCTTAGACAAGAACACTTGACTCAAGTCCACTAGTACTATTGCACAAACTGTGGATCTTGGCACAGAAGTCACCACATGACCACCACAGCCCAGTGTGAGCCTTATCCACCTGTCCAGACTCTGCACTCTGCCGGTTAGTTCCCTGTGACCGCGCGTTCAAGAACCCAAAGGGGTCACGGGAAGGGAAATCTCTGCTGCTTACCAGACCAGGAGCTTCATTTATCAACCATGCATAGGCACAAATCTGTGTGTAAACCGTGCGGGAAAATGTTCGCGCAAAGTGTGAAATGTATCATTACGAACGTTTGCTTGAGAATGTCTGTAAATTTACGCCCAGCCATAACCAGGCGTACACACAGGACCAAGGGGTGGAATAAGGGAACTGCTTGTCAAGTGTAGAATGGGGAAAATATATGTTGAAAATGTACTTTTATTTCACTTCCATTGTGAATTCATGAAACATAGCTTGACATGCTATATAATTTGACCATCAGTGCATTTGTTACAATAATAGGTAATTTGTTAAATGAGATGTATGTGCGAAAGTTAAACCATTGTTGACGTACTATAAGACTGAGATAATGGGAAATCGCATGAGAGATGGCTGACCTTGCTCTGTTGGAAGATTTGACACGCGCTGCATTTTTAGAGACAGGTGGGACAAGTACAGATTGGTTCATCAGATATAGTTTCCGAAAAAAACAATAATCTTAGTGGATTTTTTGCGAGGATTTAAGACATACTTTAAAAAAGGCAAACCCATACCATTCTTGTGCACATCCAAGCGCTATCCACCAACGGACACTATTCAGTGGGAGCTTGCCAATAGGCAACTCACAGCCCTCGATGAGCCAATGTTTTGGATGCAATCATCAGGAAAACTAACAGTAACACATACAATTTCTATGCGCCATCGCACAACAGGATGAAGTCAAGAGGGGTTTGTTTGCCATGATGCCATTAATGGGTTCTACTCAATCTCTGACACTAGCACCTCTATTTCAGTCCCGGGAATGTTTTTTTCTCCTTAGATTTCTTTGGTTGCTCCATTGTATTTCATGGTACAGAGTTGTATATCTGTCTTGGGCTTTAAGTGGATGATTTTGACCATATATGGTTAATTAGGGGCGTTTCAAAATGCAAACAGCCAAGGTCATGCATGAGCACTGAGGCTGCGAACAATTGGTATTTATCGATGGTGGTGTGTAAGACGCTTGTAGGATTGTTTGATAAAAATCACACTTTTTCTATGCGTACGACCATTCTAAGTAGTATTTTAGAAAAGTTTATACGCAATATTGATACATTTCAAATACTTTAGCGGTGCTTGATTAAGCTTGCCTGTTGCAACGGAACCAATAGAACAGTCTCAAAAGTCCAAACCCCACCCAGCTGGCACCCAAGGCAGACTAGAGCAAACGCCAAAAGCATTTGAAAGATTTTGAATAGTATGTCAACCCCGGTATGCTACTTATATGAAAACAGATTTAGTGACAGTTGACTGAGTCTCACAGTCAGTGGGCTGTCTGTCGTGGCATTACTGTCTCCATTCCAACAAATCTCTCCCAATCCAACACAGCCCACCACACAAAATCAACCCCCCCTCCCCCCAACTCTTCCTTGTCAGTTTAATGATTTTGCTGCCGGATCAAGATGTAAGCCAGTGAACCACAGACAGACATTCAGACAATTCTAGCACAAAGTGGTTGCACTAGCTGACTTGGATTGCACTAATAACATGCTTTCTCAATCTCCACACGCGGCTGTGGAGAAAGATTGAAAAGTTGAGAAGTAGTTTTTAAGTTTGCCAACTGTGGCGATAGAACAGCCTTAACCTACCCCACTAAGCAAATAGTAGACGCACACAACAATGCTTGTTGTGTACTGTGAAAACAACATCAAACTGTAATTTATCAAGCGGTAATGATTGCCTTACACCTGGCTGTGTTGTGTTATGGTACACTGTGTAACCATACCGTACCATAACAAAGACCTGGGACATCCAACAATAACAGTGAATGACGTCAATGTGGTTCTTTATAGCTGATGACCTATTGCATTAAATAGGGGTTGCTCACTTAAGCTGAAAGCAACCACATTGCCAAAGACATAGCTAGTCATTCCCACATGCACACACACACAACACTGTATTCCTTTTCCTTATGTTAGCAAAGGCTTCAGTGTATAGATGTGTAGTGTACACTACAAATCAACAGCTTGAGTACATAAAGTATTGATACATATATGGAACAGCCTTACCTGCCATAGATGATACATTGATGATAACCCCTCCTTCTTTTCCATACTCTTTGCTCATATGATCCAGGGCCAGGTACGTTCCCTTGATGACAGATGTCTATGGACAGAAACAAGAGGGCTTGAGTTTCAATATCCAACACATACAACAGCTGCACTTATTTCACTGTTCAACTCTTATTCATGATGATTGTGATGATTGTGGTAGAACTCTTTGCTGATGTCATGTAATGGAAACTAAGTCAAACTATGGCATCATGTAATGGAAACTAAGTCAAACTATGGCATCATGTAATGTAATGTAAATTAGACTAAACTACATAATTTATGCATGATTCTTAATCATGAGTAGGTCAGCAAAATACCTAATCTGTCATGATCTACATGAACAGGTTAAGTAAGGTTTAATCATTGTCATAAGTTAGCATCCTAGACAAGTCCAGGTCGACATTACTTTCCTTATCTTTAAGGAATAGCTTGGCCTTTTATCCCCAACGTTAGTCTATGTCTGGCCAACAGCAGATTGACTTTGCACAGTTAGTCAAGTAACAGATGGTGAAAATCAATTTTTCCAAAATGAACTCTCTCAATGACAAGACATTCAATGACAAAAATACATTAAATCTAACAATTACGGGTGTTAGTCACGCATGCACTCACACACACACACACACCTCTTACCAGATTCACTTCAATGGTCTTCTCCCAGTCCTTCTCATTGTTGATGCCAGCATTGTTGACGACAATATCCAATCTTCCAAACCGGTCGACTGTACTTTGAAAAGCATCTGCAATATGAAAGAAGAGTCCAACACTTAGCTGGATTAACTATAGATGAACCCCTACAAGAAGAACACTATCAGTCCATACGAGATGGACATTATATTTATATCTAAACTATAATTTAGATTATATATCAAAGAACAACATTGACGCTCTTAGATAGATTATATAAGTTATATTTACTACAAGAACATTGCATATTTGTCTAAGTAAACAAGTACATCTAAGCAATTATCTATGCCACAAAAACTGCAGTAAACAGGTATTTACCAGCACCTGCCTTTCAGCTGAAAACATTCCACAAGAACACCTTCCAATTAAATACAAAATAAATCACCTTAACCAAGGTAGGAGCAACAAGTCACATACTTTGCTTTACTTTAACAACAAATGTCTAACAAATGTCCCGTTTTACAAGACTAAACAGACTGTCGACGTTTAAGGTTCAGTCAAGCATTGATAGTGTTCAGTGTTGGTTGAATGGACTCTTATAAGCGCAGATATTTAGGTAAGGCTCCAAGAACATTCCAATGTATTTCGCCTGGGGCGTTTTGGAAATGATGTCAAAAGTATCTAATTCATTTCCACACAATGAAAGTCTGTTTCAGAGCTGAGTGATCGAAAAGGAGAATACTCGGAATTTTAACCCACTGCGCAGCATGAAATAAAGTAGATTATTATGAATTTAGGCTAAATGCTAAAGTTTGACTAGGCATATAGCTAGACTTAAAAAAAAAAGAAAGAAAGAAAAGTAGGTTAGGCTAATAACCTATAATAACCTCTAAAGAAAAAAAATAGCAGTACCCTAGTAAAGTTGCAATTAACCAGAATGTTGAATACAATGATATGTAAACTTACTTTACCGGTTGTCCATGCTGTTGGTCCTTTTGAGGGTAGGAAAAAATTTCCACATGAAAGTATACTTAAACCAATTTTTCAAAGCACTGGTAGTGGGTTCAGATGTCTATCACACGATTTAAATACATGCAAGGCATGCATGCATGCATACTTTCCGAGCTCGTGCACGTGTTTACATTGCGTTGTGCATGTGCATGGTGATAGAAAACAGTACCAGCGTTTGGAAACGTCTGTGTAATAATACTTTCCTGTGGACATGTTTTGTCAAAATCCTACCCACAAAAAAACAAACCGCACAGACAACTGGCCTAAACTGAAATAAAATTGCATTGAACATTCTTGCGTGTAGAGTTTGTGAAAGGAAATGTTCCAAACAAATGAATGGCATTCATTTCAGGCTATGAACCAGAAGTATCACAGTGTTATTGTCAGGCAACCATTACCTTTAAGTTTCAATCTGTCCGTCACGTCACACTGAATGAAAATGCAGTTCCCATCTCCAAACTCTCCATCTAAAATCTTCTTGCATTCCTCTCCGACACTTTGATTCAAATCAACAAGTGCAACCTAAGGATATAAAAATTAGTTGCAGGGTTGATTTTGTCTCGATACAACCACGAGAGCTTGGTACAAGCGCCGCGCGTAAAATGCGTAAAATAACCAAAAGCACCGTGCATTTACTGGCGACAATAGGCTTATAACTTTATATATAAACACCAACCTTTGCTTCATTCTTCAGTAGGCTTTCTGCGACGGCTCTACCGATACCTTGAGCTCCACCCGTAACTAGAGCCACTTTACCTCGCAGAGTCATCCTTGACGCTTCATCCGACTGCGACACGAATCGCTGCTTTATGTAGGCTCCTATATCATCTGGAATATTAGTTGTCAGAAAAGGGGCGTGTGGTGTGTGGAGCGCTAAATAAACACACGCCGGATAATTATGGCGTCTCGTCTTTCACTTTTTTCATATTCCAAACCGACCTCCAACTGAGATAGGCCTACAGTAGAAGCTCACTACTGGCATCATAGAATTACATATTGCTCAATTTAATATGATCTCTGTGACTCGCAGCAGCATGAGGGAATATGCTATACTGTTCATATAGGGAAAACATGCAGTGAAGTCATAAAGCTCACTATTGGAAGGCCGACAGTCTGTTTTAAAAGGCAATAGCATTACGTTAGATTGGGAATGCATTTTACGGCGTTGAGATAATGGCCTATATTATATCCCTTTAGGTGACCATTTATTCTGCCAAGAGGTCTGAAACCTCACCAAGGACATCAACCACCGGAGCCACAGCCTGTTCACCGCGCTATCATCCAGAAGGCGAGGTCTGTACAGGTGCTTCAAAGCTGGGACCTAGACTGAAAAACAGCCTCTATCTCAAGGCCATCAGACTGTTAAATAGCCATCACTAGCCAGCTACCACCCAGGTTACTCAACCCTGCACCTTAGAGGCTGCTGCCCTATGTACATAGTCATGGAATCACTGGTCACTTTAATATTGGAACACCAGTCACTTTAATAATGTTGACATACTGTTTTTCTCATTTCATATGTATATACTGTAATTCTACTGTATTTGAGTCAATGCCACTACGACATTGCTCATCCTAATATTTATATATTTCTTAATTCCATTATTTTACGTTTTAGATGTATTGTTGTGAATTGTTAGATACTACTGCACTGTTGGAGCTAGGAACACTAGCATTTCGCGACTCCTGTAATAACGTCTGCAAAATATGTGTATGTATGTGAATAATATACTTTGATTTGGTCTTTATGGCACAGTAGGGTCACAGGTTCTATACCCACTCTGTATGATCCTCTGAACCGTTACAGTAACAAAGACACAATGACAAAATCTTCATTTAGAAATGTAACAGGTTGTTTTTCCCTCCAAAAGACCTTTATTAGATTTCTGAAAAGTATTTACAGATGTACATTATAATGGAAGAAAGTACGTATGTACTTCTCATCATCACAACAGCAAATAAAACACTGACAGGTCAAACACAAGTTAAAAAATAAATACATTGACATTGAATTCAGTTCATGCATCTAACATTTAATAATACTGTCATTTTTGTACAAAATAAAGTATTTAAATACACTTGCAATTCATCCTTCACATTGTGTATAACTGTGTCAAATACTAATATGTAGAAGTGGTATTAAAATCTGTAGAACTATATGAAAGCTTTGCCACTTTATTAAGGAATGTGGGAGTATATATAGGTTTTTTACCAAAAGTATATGGCACAGTATCTCTTCATACTATATATTTAATCAGTAGTTGTTTCTAAACAGTGTACAATTCTGGAAATGCCTTACTTGTCTGTTCATATCTTTCAAAAAACATCACAACAGTCTTGGAGTATAAGAACTCTTCAACCATCTATAAAAAGGAGAGGAGTTTGATATATTGCACATTTCATAGATGTATCCATAAATATATTTCTGCTTTTTTCCTCTCCATTGTGAGTCATCTTAAAATGAGGTCAGGTCTTTACACTGCAGTTTTTATACTCTACCTGTGTGTCATCAGGTTTGATCAAACACAAGAACATGATATGACAGAATCATTGGCCATTTGTCCGATATTCCGATAACTTGTCTGTTCATACAGCTCTGTTGTTGATTAAATCAACATACCATACAAAGTAAACCACCCCTTATTTCTATAATAATGTTTAAATATAGTTAATTTTCTTTTTACTTCATTATAACAATTAACAATCTATTCTAAATTCTTTCTTCATCTCTATACATGCACTTTTACCCCCCAATTTATGGAGTGTGAATTCCTTTCATTTAGAAGTCTTATATCCCATACATGTAACTATTAAAATATAGGTACTCTGGATACTGACCCTAGATCAGTATAACTTAATTGTGATGGTGCTCCCCAGGGTTGTGTACTACTACCAACACAGTTTCTGAGTGATATGCTCAGTGACAGCAGAGCAATGGTAATTTGTGAGTGTTTGATAGATATAATGATAAAATAAATATTATATTGAAAGGCAAGTTGTAAACCAAGAAGTGAAAGGCCCGATTCATGCTGTGTATACAGTCGTGGTCAAAAGTTTTGAGAATAACACAAGTATTGGTCTCCACAAAGTTTGCTGCCTCAGTGTTGATGATGGCAATTTGCATATACTCCAGAATGTCATGAAGAGTGATCAGATGAATTGCAATTAATTGCAAAGTCCAGCAAGCGCCAGGACCGTCTCCTAAAGTTGATTCAGCTGCGGGATCAGGGCACCACCAGTGCAGAGTTTACTCAGGAATGGCAGCAGGCAGGTGTGAGTGCATCTGCACGCACAGTGAGGCGAAGACTTTTGGAGGATGGCCTGGTGTCAAGAAGGGCAGCAAAGAAGCCACTTCTCTCCAGGAAAAACATCAGGGACAGACTGATATTCTGCAAAAGGTACAGGGATTGGACTGCTGAGCACTGGAGTAGAGTCATTTTCTCTGATGAATCCCCTTTCCGAATGTTTGGCCCATCCGGAAAACACCTTGTCCAGAGAAGACAAGGTGAGCGCTACCATCAGTCCTGTGTCATGCCAACAGTAAAGCATCCTCAGATCATTCATGTGTAGGGTTGCTTCTCAGCCAAGGGAGTGGGCTCACTCACAATTTTGCCTAAGAACACAGCCATGAATAAAGAATGAAACCAACACATCCTCCGAGAGCAACTTCTCCCAACCATCCAAGAACAGTTTGGTGATGACCAATGCCTTTTCCAGCATGATGGAGCACCTTGGCAAAAGTGATAACTAAGTGGCTCAGGGAACAAAACATAAACATTTTGGGTCCATGGCCAGGAATCTCCCCAGACCTTAATCCCATTGAGAACTTGTGGTCGATCCTCAAGAGGCGGGTGGACAAACAAAAACCCACAACTTCTGACAAACTCCAAGCATTGATTATGCAAGAATGGACTGTCATCAGTCAGGATGTGGCCCAGAAGTTAATTGACTGCATGCCAGGGCGGATTGCAGAGGTCTTGAAAAAGAAGGGTCAACACTGAAAATATTGACTCTCTGCATAAACTGAATGTCATTGTCATTGAAAGCCTTTGACACTTATGGAATACTTGTAATTATACTTCAGTGTTACCATAGTAACTACTGACATAAAGATCTAAGAACACTGAAGCAGCAAACTTTGTGGAGACCAATACTTGTGTCATTCTCAAAACTTTTGACCACGACTGTAGTATTATGGCTATATACAGTTAAAGTAACTGCCCAGTGAAAATCTCCCTTTTAAAAGTTCATATTCTATTAACTAATTTCCAAATAATTTTGTTCACTCGTCCTATACTCGTATTTGTGGCCAAAGCATAATTTGGAGAAGAAAACACATAAAAAACCCACCTCAAACTTGTATCTCAAACAGGCTGTTTAAAAAATGCTGGCTATTTCATCATAGAACAGGTCATCTCCCTGAGGAGCATGAGCTGGCCAATCAGCAGTCTAGACGAGGATGAGCAGTGGCCTACTTGGTTAATATTTTTAATGATCGGTACACGCTCACACCATTCTGTTGTTGGGGTACGTCCACACCATTCCAACACAGAAAAGCTGCTTTTTTAACATACTTAATTAAAACATTTTGGATGGAAAACTATTTTACTTATATTGTAAGTATTTCTTATTTATTTCATATTTAATAGAAATCTGAAACAACTCAGCAGTTACTTTAATGATATCCTCAGCCTTCCAAATTCATAGTGGGGACTCATGGCGACTACATCGGTATCAAAATGTATATTCTACTTTCATGTTGTTTGTTCAGTTCTTCCTCAGTCGGTTGCCTCTTTGCTCGATCCTTTGTTAGCTTGTGTTGAAATTCTAGGGAATTTAAGGTTGATGCTTTCACATATTTGTCCAACACCCCCGTTTGACTTGAATGTTTCGGCAGTGGTTTGTTTGACCGAGTGAACGGAACAGTGAATAGTGAATCATCATTTTGTAGAAATAAGGAAATGAAGGCATTTAAGGTAAGAAAAAAACATGTCAACACCGTAGTTGAGTTTGTGTTGAGTGTGGACCTGGGGAGTTGAATCACTCAACAAAGTCACAAAGAGGTTAATCACGTTTCTGTACGTGGTGAGTAGCAGTAGGGAACGGGACATTTAACCCACGCTAGTGAGCTTGGAAATGTGTCAAAGTGGCAGCTTTTTTATATCTGAGAATTATAACAAACATCTGATAATTATGATAAAGATATACTATAATCAAGGTCTGGTGGAAAGCTTTTCCTTTTTACCAGTGTTGTACGGAAACACTACTTAGAACATTGGCAGTAAAGCTGTAAGACACAAGTGTGGGTACAGTGTTTGGGAGGTCCTCTGTGTGTGTGTGTGTTCGTGACAGAGGGTTTGCAGAGGTGAATAAAAGCACTGCTCCTGTTTTGACTGCACATTGTGTGGGTTGGTGAAGCGGGACTCGTCCGATACTCCTAACTGGTCTCCAGTTGCATAGTGAGCACGATGTCTGTCCTCTCTTGGTGTTGGTGGGCGATACGGACATCACTCTGCTCTGTACATGTAACTCCTCAGTTCATGTCCCCGGGGAGTAAGTCATCGTCTTCTTTTTTAGAAATCTTGGCAGGACTTTGTTTTCGAACCCCAGGTAGTTAGTGAACTGCCAAATGTTAATGTCAACCAGTTCCTACATTGTAAGAAGGGACCGGGGTCTTCTTTCCCCTTGTGTCATTGTTCTGTACTGTACTGTACCCTACTGTAATGTAGTGTTCTGTACTAGTCCTTGTGCACATTCTCGGCCCGGAGAATCTTGTACAGAACCCAGTAGAAAATGTTAAAAAACAGGAAGGCCAGGGGGAAACCCGCCCGCGACACAGTGTCGATTTTCTTGGCGCGGTCGATGAACAGCTTTCTCATCTCCTCGTGACTCTTGGCGGCCGGGTCCTTCTTGGGCTGCGGCCCCGCGGCGACCGGGGTGGTGGCGGCGTTGTTGGTGGCCTTGGGGATGGTGCCGTCCTTGACCGCTGTGCCGCCACCGCCGGCCGTGGCTGTGAAGCTGAGGCGGCTCTCCCTCACGTCGTCGTCCTGCAAACAGGAAAGGCAGGAGTTAGTTAGATAGGGGTCAGAGGTCAAGGATGAATGAACTCCCTGAACGGGAACGGACGCTCCCCCGATGGACGGCCTTGAGGTGCTCCAGAGAGGGACACAGGTTATTATGAAATGTCCTCCCTCTCCCTCCATCGATCTTGCTCTCCCTCTTCCTCTCTTAACCATGGGGGATCACTTTCCAGCAGCAGCAATATGACAGGCTGACTAGGTCTCCCAGCCAAGTACTAAACTTGACTTGATTTCAGCATTTGACTTCATGTTGTCATTGCATTTTCTCCCTAACTCAATAAATCTATCAAAGTGCGACATGAACATGGAGTGATTTGTGCGTCATGAGACCTGGCTTAAAACCTCTGGTCTATTATTGTTTTTATAACCCATAATGCTTTTGGTGTTATCCTAGGACACTCTCATTTCTCTCTCACTCTTTCAAATCTACTAATTCCTGTACCCTTAACCCTTTCAAGTTGTCACCACTCAAATGTCAAAACTAGGGTTGAAAAGGTCTCAGAACGGGAAATTCTCTTTAAAAAGCAATTGACATCATTGGAAGGAGGGGGTGTTACATTTGGCCTACGCACACACAAAGCACTGCATGTGAGAGTTTTGTTTGACATGTCCAATATGGAAATAATTTAAATGGAATGAAAACAGTATCAATACGAGGTGAAACTTGAGAAATAATTCTTCCATGAGCGAATTCACAATGAACAACAAATGACATGTTGACATGAGAGGGAAGAATAGGGAAGCAGGAAATGTTTAGATATGTTCCTTGTTTCTAGGCTGAAATGCAATTTCTACAGAAATGCATTTGGAAATAAAAACAAACAGCAACACCAACTGAAAGGAACAAGGAACAGGGATTGAAAACAGGGATTGAAACCAGGGAGTGAGAACAGGGATTGAAACCAGGGAGTGAGAACAGGGAGTGAAACCAGGGAGTGAGAACAGGGAGTGAAACAAGGGAGTGAGAACAGGGAGTGAAAACAGGGAGTGAGAACAGGGAGTGAAACAAGGGAGTGAGAACAGGGAGTGAAACAAGGGAGTGAGAACAGGGAGTGAAACAAGGGAGTGAGAACAGGGAGTGAAACCAGGGAGTGAGAACAGGGAGTGAAACAGGGAGTGAAACAAGGGAGTAAGAACAGGAAGTGAAAACAGAGAGCGAAAACAGGGAGTGAAACAGAGAGTGAAAACAGGGAGTGAGAACATGGAGTGAAAACAGAGAGTGAAGACAGGGAGTGAGAACAGGGAGTGAAAACAGAGAGTGAAGACAGGGAGTGAGAACAGGGAGTGAAAACAAGGAGTGAGAACAGGGAGTGAAAACAGGGAGTGTGTGTGACAAGCTGACAACAGGCCATTATGACATTAAATAAATGATGAAAAATAATGGAATTCCATTAGTGTAAAGAAAGTCAGAGTCACTACACCAGCATTATGAGTCACACTATGCTTAAAGGGATACGTTGGGAATTTGGCATGCTAGCTGTTACCATAGACATTGGCTCGTGAAACTATATCTAACTTCTTTCATACTGGACGCAGAGATATAATGGTATCCACAAGTTCATCTGAAGATTTAATTGCCAACCATTTTTTGATGATATACTGTAAAAGAATATATATATTTCTAAGCTGTCTTTATATATTTATGTGTTGTCTCCTAGTTCTCGTACTTACAGTGGCAAGAACAAGTATGTGAACCCTTTGGAATGAACTGGACTTCTGCATAAATTGGTCATAACATTTGATCTGATCTTCATCTAAGTCACAACAATGGACAAACACAGTCTGCTTAAACTAATAACACACAAATGATTGTATTATTCTTGTCTATATTGAATACATAATTTAAACATTCACAGTGGAGGTTGGAAAAAGTATGTGAACCCCTAGGCTAATGACTTCTCCAAAAGCTAATTGGAGTCAGGAGTCAGCTAACCTGGAGTCCAATCAATGAGATTAGATTGGAGAGAGCTGCCATGCCCTATAAAAAACACTCACAAAATATATATATATTTTTTTACCACTTTTTCATCATATCCAATTGGTAGTTACAGTCTTGTGCCATCGCTGCAACTTCCATACAGACTCGGGAGAGGCGAAGGTTGAGAGCTGTACGTCCTCCAAAACACAACCCACCAAGTTGCATTGCTTCTTGACACAATGCACACTTAATCCGGAAGCCAGCCACTGCGCCACTCGAGAGGCCCAACACTCACTAAATTTGAGTTTGCTATTCACAAGAAGCATGGCCTGATGTGAACCATGATTCGAACAGATCTCAGAAGACCTAAGATTAAGAATTGTTGACTTGCATAAAGCTGGAAAGGGTTTCAAAAGTATCTCTAAAAGCCTTGATGTTCATCAGTCCACGGTAAGACAAATTGTCTATAAAAGGAGAAAGTTCAGCACTGTTGCTACTCTCCCTAGGAGTGGCCGTCCTGCAAAGATGACTTGCCTCATTAAATAAAAAAATAAATAAAAAGAAGCCTCTGCTGTCCAAAAAAAACATTGCTGCACGTCTGAAGTTTGCAAAAGAGCACTTGGATGTTCCACAGCACTACTGGTAAAATATTCTGTGGACAGATGAAACTAAAGTTTAGTTGTTTGGAAGGATCACATAACACTATGTGTGCAGAAAAACCTTATCCAAACTGTAATGTATGGTGGAGAGGGCATCATAGTTTGGGGATATTTTTCTGCCTCAGGGCCTGGAGAGCTTTCTATCATCGACGGAAAAATGTATTCCCAAGTTTGTCAAGACATTTTGCAGGAGAATGTAAGGCTATCTGTCCGCCAATTGAAGCTCAACAGAAGTTGGGTGATGCAACAGGACAACGACCCAAAACACAGAAGTAAATCAACAACAGAACGGCTTCAACAGAAGAAAATACGCCTTCTGGAGTGGCCCAGTCAGAGTCCTGACCTCAACCCGATTCAGATGCTGTTGAGAAATAATGACCTCAACAGCTCTCTTGAGGTCATGTTGCATGACCTCAAGAGAGCGGCTCACACCAGACATCTCAAAAATATTGCTGAACTGAAACAGTTTTGTAAAGAGGAACGGTCCAAAATTTCTGATGACCGTTGTGTAGGACTGTTCCGCAACTACAAAAAACATTTGATTGAGGTTACTGTTGCCAAAGGAGGGTCAACCAGTTATTAAATCCAAGGGTTCACATACTTTCCCTACCCTGCACTGTCAATGTATCCTGTGTTTGTCTATTGTTGTGACTTAGATGAAGATCAGATCAAATGTTATGACCAATTTATGCAGAAATCCAGGTCATTCCAAAGGGTTTTTCTTGCCACTGTAGGTGTGAAAATAAATATGAATGTGGAGAGTAAACCGACAACAGCAAACAGCAAACAGCAGGGGAACAGTGGACAGATAGGAGAAACACAAACACGTGTGACCAGGTGGATTGTGGGGTCCTTATAGCTGAGTTCTAATGTTCTTTACCCTGTCAGAGGAACTGTAGATGTAGCCAATAGATCCATAAATGGGCGTATCGTCGTTTCTCAAACCATTAATACGTCTCAATGACTCAGCCAGCTCATTGGGATCAATGGAGAGATCCTCATCACCATTCTTTCATCACAGGAGAAGCATGCAAACGGAAAAGATAAGCAAACAAAGTAATAAAATGACGATGAGAATCATGCTAATATAGAGGCATTCACTGTGGATATGCCTGAAACACTGTGGATATGCCTGAAACACTGTGGATATGCCTGAAACACTGTGGGTATGCCTGAAACACTGTGGGTATGCCTGAAACACTGTGGATATGCCTGAAACACTGTGGGTATGCCTGAAACACTGTGGATATGCCTGAAACACTCTGGATATGCCTGAAACACTGTGGATCTGCCTGAAACACTGTGGATCTGCCTGAAAACCTGTGGCTATGCCTGAAACGCTGTGGATATGCCTGAAACGCTGTGGATATGCCTGAAACGCTGTGGATATGCCTGAAACACTTATGAAAATAAGAACATCAAGAACATCAAACAAGAATGTGAATCAAAACGAAAGTTGTGCCATGCTTAAAGAAACAACTTTTGCATGTCTACATCTTATATTAATGGATGAGGGATAGGAGGGAGCACAGACATCATTTCTGTCCTTCAGGAAGCTTTGAAGTAAACATGTCAAAGTAACCATTGGATGTTTTACCCTCGGTGCACGACAGGTTGGTGTAGTAACAGTATATGGACACAGGGGGGCATAGTTGACTCAAAGGTGGATGGTAGAACATTGCACCTGTCAGGGAAGTTGCTTTGTTGTGCCTCAACTTATTCTTGTGTCAAACAAGGCCATGATTATGCTAACTTTCTATAGTCTACTTTCATGAGTAAGAATTTGTTCGCATCTGAATTGCCTGGATAAATCGGTTCAATAACCTAAATAACCTAAATAAGCAGGCCTTTTGACCATAGAGACATGATTTATCTGGCCCAGTCTCCATCAATGGCCCAGAGGAGTCCAGGCTAAGGTCGATTTAGTGACAGACAGTGTATAATTGGACTTTTCCATCTTAAGTCCAAAAGGCCAGAAACCCAGTTAATCACAGAATCAAGGGCACTAAGTCGCCCCAACATCTGTCAAATCAAATTTTTGGCCGACTAATTCCCAGCGCTGCTCTGTCAATCTCAGTTTTACTAATTCCCAGCACTGCTCTGTCAATCTCAGTTTTACTAATTCCCAGCGCTGCTCTGTCAATCTCAGTTTTACTAATTCCAAACGCTGCTCTGTCAATCTCAGTTTTACTAATTCCCAGCGCTGCTCTGTCAATATCAGCTTTACTAATTCCCAGCACTGCTCTGTCAATCTCAGTTTTACTAATTCCCAGCACTGCTCTGTCAATCTCAGTTTTACTAATTCCCAGCGCTGCTCTGTCAATCTCAGTTTTACTAATTCCCAGCGCTGCTCTGTCAATCTCAGTTTTACTAATTCCAAACGCTGCTCTGTCAATCTCAGTTTTACTAATTCCCAGCGCTGCTCTGTCAATATCAGCTTTACTAATTCCCAGCACTGCTCTGTCAATCTCAGTTTTACTAATTCCCAGCACTGCTCTGTCAATCTCAGTTTTACTAATTCCCAGCGCTGCTCTGTCAATCTCAGTTTTACTAATTCCCAGCGCTGCTCTGTCAATCTCAGTTTTACTAATTCCAAACGCTGCTCTGTCAATCTCAGTTTTACTAATTCCAAACGCTGCTCTGTCAATCTCAGTTTTACTAATTCCAAACGCTGCTCTGTCAATCTCAGTTTTACTAATTCCCAGAACTGCTCTGTCAATCTCAGTTTTACTAATTCCCAGCACTGCTCTGTCAATCTCAGTTTTACTAATTCCCAGCACTGCTCTGTCAATCTCAGTTTTACTAATTCCCAGCACTGCTCTGTCAATCTCAGTTTTACTAATTCCCAGCGCTGCTCTGTCAATCTCAGTTTTACTAATTCCCAGCGCTGCTCTGTCAATCTCAGTTTTACTAATTCCAAACGCTGCTCTGTCAATCTCAGTTTTACTAATTCCAAACGCTGCTCTGTCAATCTCAGTTTTACTAATTCCAAACGCTGCTCTGTCAATCTCAGTTTTACTAATTCCCAGCACTGCTCTGTCAGTCTCAGTTTGAGGGGGGGGGTAGAATGACTTGTTTCATTATTTGTTAGGTGCTAAAGCATTGAGATATGAGTTATTCATTAGTACTAAGTTACCACTTACTTCTACCTCAAAGCTCCTAAAGGAACAACACCATAATGTCAACAACATGTTTGTTCACTCTGATTGGCTGAATGTGTTCTAGATTGTTCTGTAAACATTACCTTCTTTTTCGTTCTCCTCGGGCGGAGTCTTAAGAGTTCCTTGTGTTGCCTGGAGACAAAGTTGACGGCAGCGTACTCGAGCAGAGCGGAGAATACGAAGAGTAGACACACTGCCATCCAGATGTCGATGGCCTTTACATAGGATACCTACAACACCAGAGAGACAAAGTCAGAGTCACACAGTCAGAGAGCAGAGACAGACAGACAGACAGACAGACAGACAGACAGACAGACAGACAGACAGACAGACAGACAGACAGACAGACAGACAGACAGACAGACAGACAGACAGACAGACAGACAGACAGACAGACAGACAGACAGACAGACAGACAGACAGACAGACAGACAGACAGACAGACAGACAGACAGACAGACAGACAGAATCATTAATAGTCTGATATAATCTGGTAGACAGGCCAAGGTTGTTGATAGAATTTCAACCGTCTGGCCAAGTTTACAGCATGTTTTATGTTTTAATTTCATAGAGATTGGATTAATGCTGTTACATAATTTGAAGTATGTTGGTAGTGTATGAGAATACATATTACATGTATATATCAATTATATGTGTCATGGAGAATTTAGTTGTTTTTGTCTTGATACTGCCTATACTGTTTGCCACTGTTTATGTACGTTTCTAAAGGCACAAAAACTAGCTAGGAGCTTTGGCCTGCCTGGTGACATCATCAGGAGGTAAATTAGTTGATAGACCAATAAGAAAGGGAGTTTGAATCCTCTCTGCCAATAACAGCTAGTTTTCAGTTTTCCCCTCCCCACTCGGACCCACTCCCAGACAGTCCTAGCTAAATTCTTGCTTGAGAAATTGCTCTTTGCTAAGAAGCTATTATTTTAATTATTTAAATGATTTGATATTGAGGTAAAAACGTCTCCATTCAAGTAAATCGATATGCAATCACTTATATAACGACAGTGTAAAAATGTCTCCTTGATGAACGCTGAATGTTTAATTAAGTTACGTAACAGTACATCCCATATACTGCATTACTCTTTAATGCATACAAGACACTAAATAGTACTCAAGGGTAAAAGGACAAGTTAGGTATTTTTTATATATTTTTTACCTTGAAAACTAGTCTACGGCCCAGGAGAAACTTACAGTAAGTCTAAAAATACTGAACTTGTCCTTTGACAAGTAAGTGCCAGTATTTTGTTCTTCTACATGGGTGAATCCCAAAGATATATACACAGGCCCTTTGGGATGAGATTTCCTGTCCATTAAACAGTACTGAGATGCTCCATATAGACAGGAATTCTCTGAATACTAGCAGGGGCATTTACATACACTACATACACTTCAAAAGTTTGGGGTAACACATTTTTTGTCCATTTCAAATAACATCACATTGATCAGAAATACAGTGTAGACATTGTTAATGTTTTTTTTATTTGAAATTTTATTTCATATTTTTTATGGAATATCTACATAGGCGTAGAGGCCCATTATCAGCAACCATCACTCCTGTGTTCCAATTGCACTTTGTGTTAACTAATCCAAAGTTTATCATTTTAAAAGGCTAATTGATCATTAGAAAACCCTTTTGCAATTATGTTAGCACAGCTGAAAACTGTTGGCATTTGTGGGTTCGATTACAGGCTAAAAATGGCCAGAAACAAATAACTTTCTTCTGTGCTTTTCTTTCAAAAACAAGGACATTTCTAAGTAACCCCAAACTTTTGATATAACATCGCTTATATATAATGTCTGTTAATGGATATCTCTCTTAGGTAACTCTTTTTACGGTCTATTTGAGATAATTGATGTGTATAAAGTGTGTATAAACAATGCACCACATTCAATCTTGCAATACTGCCCACTGCAAGGCTCCGTTAAGCAAACAGAAAAAGTCACCCTGTACATAGCCCATAAATCAACAATGGACAGTCGGTCCTGATGAAAGGGCTCCTTTTTGGGTGAGCACAGCGGTGATGCACACAACACACACTCTCGCCAAGCCACACACTCACACACACACACACACACCCTGCACCCGACCCACCTTAGGTAGGGACGTTCTAGAACCGGAACTCTGGGTG
The DNA here is from genome assembly GCA_023634145.1 of Thymallus thymallus. Taxonomy (NCBI): domain Eukaryota; kingdom Metazoa; phylum Chordata; class Actinopteri; order Salmoniformes; family Salmonidae; genus Thymallus; species Thymallus thymallus. Next base: position 7,595,355 of record CM042424.1, read on the forward strand.
GTCATGGTGAGCACAGTGGTGATGCCCAGTGCCACCCTTGCGGGAGCGGCGTCCATGTTGATCCAGAAGGAGACCCAGGAGAGGATGACGATGAGGAGAGAGGGGATGTACATCTGGATTAGGTAGTAACCCATCTGTCTCTCCAGGTGGAAACGCACCTCGATGCACGTGAACTTCCCTGTAGGAGGAGGGAGAAGAGCGGAGATAGATTGAGACACGTGCCTATGTTTTCTTTGTTTCTTCTGAAAGTCTGCCTGAATAACATACTTGGAAATGTACAGTGAAAAATATGTATAGATGAGCGATACTCCTTTGGGTTTCTCTGTAGACCATATCTTACAAACATCAGCATCCCTCCCCTCATACACACCACATACATGGAAACACAAACTGTACATGTGGCTTCTCAGAATCTCAATTATAGCAACCCATATAATATGCACACGCCTGTGCTGTGGAGGAGTTTAAATCACTCTCCATGTAGTCGGTCCATGTAGCTGTGGTTATCTTGATCATCAAAGCCCAGTGTATGGGCCTCAGGTGAAAATGCCAGTCATGCGCTCTGCCTTTGATGCTTCAACGTTTGTCAGATCTCCCCAACATCACCCACACATGCAGGCACGCACACACACACATGCAGGCACGCACACACACACACCCACCCACCCTCAGTTCATAGGTTACCAGTGCCGCACTCAATACGGAAGTAGGTGCCAGGCTACAAGACTGTTTTTCTAGCATACAGACTGGGATATGTTCCAGTACTCATCCGATAGCATTGAGGAGATTACCACATGAGTCACGGGTATAATCAATAAGTGCATAGACGACGTCGTCCCCATAGTGACTATAAGAACGTATCCAAACCAAAAAACATGGATTACAGGCAATATCCGCGCAGGTCTAAAGGCTAGAGCTACCGCTTACAAAGAACGGGACACGGACATGGTCGCAGGAGGAAGGTGGAATCCTATTACATCGGATCTGACGGCTTGCAGACGATAACAGATTACAAAGGGAAACCCAGCCATGAGTTGCCCAGTGATGCAGAACTCCCAAACAAGCGAAATTCCTTTTATGCTTGCTTCAAGGAATACAACACTAAGTCTTGCGTGAAAGCCCCTGTTGTTCCGGATGACTGTGTGATCTTGCTCTCGGTGGCCGATGTGAATAAAACTTTTAAACAGGTAAACACTAGCAAGGCCGCAAGGCCAGACGGAATACCAGGGTGCGTTCTCAAAGTGTGCAAAGACCAGCTGGCAAGCGTCTTCACTAACATTCTCAATCTCTCCTTGTCCCAGTCTGTAATTATGCTTGTAAGGCTGGTAATGACACACATCAACACCATCATCCCAGATACCCACCATCATCCCACCTGGGCTAGAGGGGAAATAACTATGTGAGAATGCTTTACATAGACTACAGCGCCACGTTCAACACCATAGTCCCCTCCAAGCTCATCACCAAGCTGGGGAATCTGGGACTGAACACCTCCCTCTGCAACTAGATCCTGGACTTCCTGACGGTCCATCCCCAGGTGGTGAGGGTGGGAAACAACACCATTGCCACGCTGACCCTCAACACGGGGGCCCCTCAGGGGTGCCTGCTTACTCACCTCCTGTACTCCCTGTTCACGTCAAGTTTGAAAGAAAGAGGTGGAGAGCACGCCCCCATCAACAGGGCATTTGTGGAGTTCCACAGAGTCCACATAACAAAGGACTTGACATGGTCCACACACACCTGCACAGTCGTGAAGAAGGCACAACAGCGCCTCTTCCCCTTCAGGAGGCTATAAGTTATACAGCTGCTCCACCGAGAGCATCTTGACTGGTTGTATCACTGCTCGATCGCATGGCGCTACAGAGGGTGGTGTGGACAGCCCAATACATCACTGGGGTCGAGCTCCCTGCCATCAAAGACCTTTATATCAGGCGGTGTCAGAGGAAGTACCAAAATATTGCAAAAGACTCCAGCCACCCAAGCCATAAACTGTCCACTCTGCTACCTCTGCCACGGTGTAATAGCATCAGCTTTCAGATCAACTGGCTCCGAGACAGCTTCTACCCCCGGACTATCTTGCACTGACTTGCACTGACTCACAAGACTATACATACACACTACTGTAAATAAACTTTCACACACACACACACACACACACACACACACACACACACACACACACACACACACACACACACACACACACACACACACACACACACACACACACACACACACACACACACACACACACACACACACACACACACACACTACACTGTCACTCACACAAAACACACACAGACTGTACACACACACATATGCTGCTGCTACTCTGTTCTTTTTTTACTCATATTATTATCAATCCTGATGCATAGTCAGTTTACCCTGTCTTCATGTACATATCTACCTCAGCTACCTCGTACCTCTGCACATTGATCTGGTACTGGTACTCCCTGTATATAGCTTCATTCTTGTGTATTTTATTCCTTTTGTATTAAGATTGGTATTTTTATTGTAATTTTTGTATTCAGCGCATGTGACAGATAATTTGACAGGATATGAGTTTAATGGTCACTTTGAAAGGAATGTAAGTCTTATTCAGTAAATGTAGTAACTGCTTGCTTTGTCTAAAGTCTACCAACCTTGCCAGCAGGCATGCCAGCTAAGATAGTTAGACAAGCTAGCTACTCGAACTTGATTTATAGCCTGAAATGGCTTCTTGGTAGCTAGTTATGAGGTTGAGAGATTGGGAACCTATCTGGGCTAGTTAAAGCTAGTTATGAGGTTGAGAGATTGGAAACCTGTCTGGGCTAGCTAAAGCTAGTTATGAGGTTGAGAGATTGGGAACCTATCTGGGCTAGTTAAAGCTAGTTATGAGGTTGAGAGATTGGGAACCTGTCTGGGCTAGCTAAAGCTAGTTATGAGGTTGAGAGATTGGGAACCTATCTGGGCTAGCTAAGCTAGTTATGAGGTTGAGAGATTGAGAACCTATCTGGGCTAGCTAAAGCTAGTTATGAGGTTGAGAGATTGGGAACCTATCTGGGCTAGCTAAAGACAACTTAAAAATTGCTAGGTTGCCAGTAGTATTAAAGAGAAACGACAACAACAATGTTTTCACAAAACATTATTTGTGTATATTTTATTTAAACAGGACAAATCTGAGGGGCCCCTATGCCCACTATGGGCATGATGCCTCTGCTAACAGTCACACAGCAATGTACTTAAAACTCTTTGAACAAAGTCATTCTGCTCTCTTTGAAAAGAGGGAGTCTCAAAGCAGAGGGATTTGAAAGAGAGAGGAGGAAAGTTGGTGTGTGAGGCCTCTGCTGCAGCTGTCTGTTTCTTGACCAGTGGCTGTCTCTCCGTAAAGACAGAGAGGGAGCACTCTCTGAGTCTCTGTCTGTTTGTACACCGGCCCTGGGAGAGCAGTTAGAATTCACAATCAGCAAACACACAGAGGCAGGCACACACACACACACACACACACACACACACACACACACACACAATGCACATATACTGTATAACCACACATACACACCAGAGGAGGCTGGTAGGAGGAGCTATAGAAGGACGGGCTCAATGTAATGGCTGGAACGGGATAAATGGAATGGAGTCAAGCATGTGGTTTCCATGTTTGATACTGTTCCAATAATTCCATTCTTCCTATAGCTCCTCCCACCAGCCTCCTCTAACACACACACACACACACACACACACACACACACACACACACACACACACACACACACACACACACACACACACACACACACACACACACACACACACACACACACACACACTCTTTCCTGAGCCCTGCAGGGGGACAGAGCTGTCAGTATAGAGGCAGTGACCTGACCAGAGGCTCCAGCACCTCTAGAGACTAACTGAAGAGGAGGACAAGGAGGTGTGTGTGTGTGTGTGTGTCTGTCTGTGTGTGTATGTGTGTCTGTCTGTGTGTGTGTGTCTGTGTGTGTGTGCAGCCTGGTCTCATAGATTAGACGTAACATAGTAAAGGTAAATCTGGGACACTCAAGTTAGTATGATATGTTACGTTTAGTATGGTTACATAAAACAGATGGTAACTTAAATTTGTAACATGTTGTACGTTTTGCAAATTTGTGACATATAATACAAAATCAATGATGAACATCCACAAATGAATACATACCATACGAAACGTAACATATCATACTAAATGGAGTGTCTCAGATTTACTTACAAAAGAATAAAAGATCTGAGACCAGGTTGATGTGTGCCCGTCTGTGTGTGTGTGTCCATCTGTGTGTGTGTGTCCATCTGTGTGTGTGTGTTCTGGACCTTGACAGCACCTTGTCACTCACAGGGCATTAATGGTGACAAGCTGTCAGTGCAGGCCTTGGGGACAATGGAGGAATTGTTTATTTCAACCAGTTTTGTAAAACAGACTTCATTGTATAATAAACTTCTGTGCATCAGTATTTAATTCTACATTCACATTTTTTGTCTCTTGATTTAGGCTCATTTCAGGGATGGGTGATCCTTTGAATCGGACGAGCGAGAAAATTGTCAAATTTATTTTGTTACATTGTCCATTAGCAAGGTGAACTATGATTGTGTCCCAAATGGTACCCTATCCATTACATAGTGTAGTACTTTTGACCCTGGTCAGAAGTAGTGCACCATATAGGGAATAGGGTTCCATTTGGGGTACAGTCTGCCTCACTGATACCTGTACCGTATAGATACCGTTATTAATTTCTCTTGAGGAATATACTGCAATAATTTTGAATGAATTCCATGGCCAGCTGGGTTTTCAGGGCCAAACGCCACCTGGTCATTAATTAACTTTTCTAGTCCCATGAGTCACTGCTATAATCTCTACACCACATGACACCGCCCTACAGCAAAACACCCACAAATTACTCCAGCTCTCACTCACACTCTGCCGGGTCCTGATAAAATAAAATGGCTTCCTTTCCTTTCCTTTCATCCTCTTCTCTTTCTGCGCTAGGTCTCTGACGGAGAGGAGGCATGCAGTAGAGATGTGTGTGTATCAGGCCGCGTCTAGACTTGACAGTTCATGCAGCGTTTGTTTTCTGATCATGGAATTCCAATTCATGCGTCTACACCTACATTTAAATGTGTCTACCGTGTCCACAGTGTGTCCGGATTCCCTTTTCAAAAGGTAGAATAGACTAAATATGATAATAACACAACAGTACCTACTGTAGCTACCTAGCCAGCTAACCTCTGTAGCTAGCAAGCAAAGCTAAAGGGTTAGCAAAACGGGTTAGCATAACTCTAGCCAAACAAAAACGTTTTTCTAAACATTAGCTAGCTGGCTAGCATTTATGAGGCCAACAAACACATTCCTCGCACGCTAGGAACGTATTTCCTCCAACGTAATAATAAAAAAGGTGTCGCACGGTCGCAAAAACACACGTTTTCTGGAGACTTGTGGGAGCAGTGCTGATGATGTCGCCCACTGTATATGCTTTCAGTAGCCTGAGAAAGCCGCACACAATGCGTCCCCGAGCCCCTGCTGAAGTGGTCAGCCAGAGCTGAACACAATCAGACCACAAAGCGACCCGTCCTTTCAATGGGATCCTCATATTCTGATAGCAGAAGTCGCACGTAAATGTTAAGTGTAGACACAACCTCAGTGTGCTGATGCGTGTGCGTGTATGTGTGCACGTACACATCTTACTATACTTGTGAGTACCAGAAATACTCACAAGAATAGTAAACCAACAAAAATTCGGAGAAGTGAGGACATTTTGCCGGTCCTCACTTGTATAAATGCCATTTTACGGTTAGGTTTAGATTTAGAATTAGAGTTAGAATTAGGGGAAAGGTTTAGGGTTTTTAGGGAAAATAGGATTTTGAATGTATACAAAACAATAAGAGCACCTGCTCTTTCCATGACATAGACTGACCAGGTGAATCCAGGTGAGAGCTATGATCCCTTACTGATGTAACTTGTTAAATCCACTTCAATCAGTGTAGATGAAGGGGAGGAGACAGGTTAAAGTATTTTTAAAGTCTTGAGACAGTTGAGACCTGGATTGTGTATGTGTGCCATTCAGAGGGTGAATCGACAAGACAAAAGAACGGGGTATGGTAGTCGGTACCAGGCGCAACGGTTTGTGTCAACAACTGCAACGCTGCTGGGTTTTTCATGCTCAACAGTTTCCTGTGTGTATAAAGAATGGTCCACCAACCAACTTGACACAACTGTGGGAAGCATTGGAATCAACATGGGCCAGCATCCCTTTGGAATGCTTTTGACACCTTGTAGAGTCCATGCCTGATGAATTGATGCTGTCCTGAGGGCAAAAGGAGGGAGGGGCAAATCAATACTAGGAAGGTGTCCTTAATGTTTTGTACACTTTGTGTATAGTATGTGTATGTGTGTATGTACGTGTGCAATCGCAACAGGCCAAGTAGTGCAGGCAGGCAGCTTGGAGCTAGCGTGTAAGCCCCATAAAGGATAACACCCACATGATTCTGTATCCTGATTGGCTCGGCTTGGCCGGGTTTGACGCCTAACCTCCAATTGGGTGGGTCAATGCCCCTGTGACACCGACACCAGCGTGGAGACCCTGTGGCCAGTTAGTTTGATTGACAAGGCTGACTGGCATGCTATGCTAGCCTAGGGAGAGAGGTCTATAAGCACGGAAACATAGAGTACGTTTTCTTAGCCCTGTCTCCCTTTTCATAAACACATGTCACACTGGCATTCACCAGAGCCAGACAGAGCACTGCTGTTGCCTCAGTCAGCATCCTTTGTGACTGGAGAGAATGGAGGAAGTTGGCCTTGGAGTTTAAATGGAAGCTGTCGGGAAACAATGTCTCTCTGGTTGGCTTGGGAGAGTTGTTCAGGCAAATAGAAAAACATTGAAGCAGAGGTGTTGAGGAAGAATATGAAGATGGGCTGTATACTGTACAGCAAGTCTGTCTTCTGGTGCTCGGAGAATGCATGTTTGCAATAGGTTAACTGAGTGAATATGGAAGTTAACTTCACAGTGAGTAAAATTACATCTAGCCAATGTTATTCATCTTCATCGTCTTTCATTAAGGCTAATGCATGACTGTGTCTCATCTTTCCATCAATCACATCCACAGCTCTTTCAGTAACTGCACTATTACAGTAAATGAGGCCATTGAAATGGCAGACAAGGCCATCACAGATCAATGGGCCAAATCAAATCAGTGTGTATGAACGCTGCTTGCAGTGAGCTCGACCATATCGTGTGTGCATGCCTGTGTGAGTGTGTGTGTGGGACTACGTCCATGCCTCTGTGTGTGTGCTTCTGTGCTGATTGACAGAGTGTCCATCTCTCCACAGTGAACCAGAGGCCATCCCATTGAATTATTGATCCCTTGTGGGATAAATGCTGCACACCGCCTGGACACTAAGTCGAAGGCAATAAAGCAGAAAGAGCGCACGTACGCACATGCACGCACACACACACACACACACACACACACACACACACACACACACACACACACACACACACACACACACACACACACACACACACACACACACACACACACACACACACACACACACACACACACACACACACACACACACACACACACACACACACACACACACACACACACACACACACACACAGTATGGCTCTCAGTCAAGCAGAAAGAAAAGCTTCAACCTCATTGAGGGTCACAGATGGAAGGATGGAGACTAGGGTATGTTTGGAGAGACCCTATTGGATTATTGGACTTTGAAATTCAATGACTTTCATGTCTGTGGATGTAAGTTGAGCACAACGGCTTCATTAATGGCTGTGGAGTTGAATTATGTACGGTAAACTTAAGAACTGTACACATTCTATGTAATTAAACAAATACACTGAGGGTACAGAGCAAGTGTACCTCAATTCTCAATTCGTTGGGGCATGGACTCTACAAGGTGTCAAAAGCGTTCCACAGGGATGCTGGCCCATGTTGACTCCAACGCATCACACAGTTGTGTCAAGTTGCCTGGATGTCCTTTGGATGGTGGACCATACTTGATACACACGGGAAACTGTTGAGCGTGAAAAACCCAGCAGCGTTGCAGTTCTTGACACACTCAAACCGGTGCGCCAGGCACCTACTACCATACCCTGTTCAAAGGCACTTAAACATTTTGTCTTGCACATTCACCATCTGAACGGCACACATAAAAATCTGAAAATCGGATTATTATGTAACCTCTCTTTCAGATTGTAATGGGAACCCGGCTAAATTCTGGAAAACTGTCAAATCCCTGAAGGGTTCTACTTCCTCCTCTGAGCCACAACAGATTAATTCAGACACTGGCCTCATTATGGAAAAAAATGCCATCATTGATGCATTTAATCACCATTTTCTTTAAGTGGGCTATCTCTTTGAAGTAACTTCTAAGCCTTTTCACAATTATATTGGGCTGGATGCTGCTAAGGGAAACTTGCTGAATGATAGTCTAGGCCATTTACAGAAAAATAATACCTGGATATTTTGCTAACAATAACAACAGAAAATCCACAGGAGCCGACCAATTGGATCCTGGTCTGCTTAAGTGTGCAGCGCCCATCGTTGTTGTTATCAGGAAATATTCCAAAAGTATGGAAATTAGCTATTGTGCTGCCACTCCAGAAGGTAGGGGATAGTAGTGATCTTAAGAATTATCGCCCCATTTCAAGACTTCCTTGTCTAGCTAAGATTTCTTATCTGAGAAATGTATTTTGAATGTAAACCAATCAGGGTTGAGGCTTGGGCAATAGCACTATTAAAGCAACCAATCCTTTAGATACCAAAAAGACATTTGCTACTTTGTTTTTGTCAAAAGCTTTTGATACTGTTGTTCATGCCATTTTATTGACAACATTGTCCTTGATAGGCCTGAGCTCTGACGCCTCTTCATTGTTTCATCATTATCTTAGCGACATACTCAAGCCATGGTAATTGATGGGGTTAAATCTGAATTTCTTAAAGTGCACAGTGGCCTATGGTATTTTGGGACCTGTTCTCATCACTATTTATATAAACACCATTGGTCAATCTGTAAACTTAATCTATATGCGGATTATACTATTATGTATGCTATTGCACCGACTGTTGATCTGGCTGTGTCAAAACTACAGTCAGATTTTATAGCTATGCAGGACTCCCTTGCTGATTTAAAACCTGTGCTTAACATGGGCAAAATGTTGTTTTTAAACTCTTGTAAGAATGTTTCAGATGAATTACATGTTCACTCATTAGATGGTTCTCCAATTGAACATGTTCCCACATATAAATACTTAGGCATTTGGATTGATATGTATTTGACGTATCAAAACCCATATTGATGAGCTGGTTTAAAAGCTAAGATTTAAAAAAACATTTTTGTACAGAAACAGATCATGCCTCTCTCTAAGCAGTAAAGGAAGGAGATTATTCAGTCAACCTTTTCACCTGTTCTTGATGATGGTAATATTATGTATCTAAGTGCAGCTGCTACTACTCTTAAACGTTTGGTTGCCATGTAACAGAGTGCCCTTTGTTTTGTTACAAGCGACAGTTTTGATACTCATCACTGTATCCTGTATGAAGGTTGGCTGGACTTCGCTAAAGACCTGTAGATCTCTACAAAAAAAATCTTTGCAACTCTGCCTAGAAGGCCAGCATCCCGGAGTCGCCTCTTCACTGTTGACGTTGAGACTGGTGTTTTGCAGGATTAATAACGTCTTCACTGTATTTCTGATCAATTTGATGTTATTTTAATGGACAAAAAATTTGCTTTTCTTTCAAAAACAAGGACATTTCTAAGTGACCCCAAACTTTTGAACGGTAGTATATATATATATATATATATATATATATATACACATATATCTCATACAGCGCACATTTGGAAAAAATACCTACAGTAGTTCTCAATACGTCTTGCCTGTCAAAATATAGATTAAATAAATAATAAACATACACAATCCATGTCTCAATTGTCTCAAGGCTTAAAAATCCTTCTTTAACCTGTCTCCTCCTCTTCATCTACACTGATTGAAATGGTTTTAGCAAGTGACATCAATAAGGCATCATAGCTTTCACCTGGATTCACCTGGTCAGTATGTACACTCAGTGTATACTGCCCATAACTGTTTACAGCCATTCACAGTATAACCAAACAAACATGGCAGGGCTCCAATGCTTGGCACTAAAACACAACCACCACATATGGCTTCTGCAGCACTATCCTGGCACCCCCTCCTCTAGCGCGATAAAAATAAAATGTTTTGTTAGACTGACACATTCCCACTGCCGATTATCAACCTTCTGCAGCGGGTAAACCAACAAAGTGAGTTGAGCTCCATAGAAAGAGACTTATCACCCATCACAGAACATCAACATGAATGGGATTATCTAGTAATGATATTTCTAGAATTAGAACCAGCAAAATCTCTCCGTTTGCTTAGAGAGACACAGCTGCATGTGAGCTTTCGCATTTTTCAACATGTTTTTTAACAGAAATATAGTTTTGGAGTTAGATAAACTTGGATTTTTTCGGCAGGGACATATACAGCATGCTACTACATAACCTTCACTCCAGATCACATCTCCAAACCTACAACCTAATTTTGGACAAAATTACCTGGCAATAATAATTCTATCAAGGATTCCTTTCCCCAAGCTATACAGAGGGTGCTCTGGCAAACAAAGACCTGAGAACCTGGAACTGAGACAGACCTGATACAACTTAATTTAGCGCCGAGGTGTGAAGTGAGAGGTGTAGAAGCCTTTGAGCCCAACAAATAGGCAGGCTATCCCACTCAAATCCAGAGGCCTTTGAAGCTGTTCAGAAACCATCCACTGCCATTTTCTACAAGAAATCATCTCCAGAAATAAAAGCTTCTGCCAAGTGGGTGTGACACCTACTCCCGTCGCCTGCTGCACTGCTGCTTGGAATCCACCTGGTGATCTGTTCACCGTCTGCCCTGGTTGTCTCCCCCTGTCTGGTACAGGTACCCCACCACACTCCCCTCCTCTTCAGAGCTTTCACTCACCTCCAGCACACAGGCACTGTTGGGGCGAGTGACTCTGAACCTACAATGGCTAGCCGTTATATATTTTTGTTTCTTGCGCATTTTGCTATTTGCCTCATGACTAATGACTCCTGCATGACTCTGCTGACTATGGGGGATAGACTATGTTTGCTCCCACACTCGGGACTCTGACTCTTTATTGGTTACACAGACTTTTGGACTCCCATCCTGTTCAAACCACCTCTCGCCGGCTTTGTATTAACGTTACCTGATGAAATTGCTGTACAATATGATCTTGAAGCCATCTAATGCACATTGTCATCAATCAACACTGCAGAGCTCTCCCTGTCCTCTGCCATGCCTTGATTGTATTACTTTTGATACCTGGAAATGTGCAGGTACACCCTAGCCCATTTACTGTTGCTAGCCCCAATTCTGACCTCGTAAAAACCTGGGTTTTCTGCACATTAACACTAGAAGCTTATTACCTAAAATGGATCAATTGAAAGTGTGGGTTCACAGCTCCAATGCAGTTGGTCATTACTGAGACGTGGTTAAGGAAGAGTGTTTTGAAAACTGATGTTAACATTTCTGGTTTTAACCTTTTTCAGCAAGACAGATCTTCCAAAGTTGGGGGAGTGGCAATCTTTACCAAAGATCACCTTCAGTGCTTGGTTGTCTCCACCAAGTCTGTCCCCAAACAATTTGATTTGCTGGTTTTAAGTATTAAACTTTCAAATAGGTCTTTGTTGACTGTTATCGTCCTCCATCAGCCCCGGCCTGTACCCTACCTGCCCTAAGCTCTCTCTTGGCCCCTTACACTAAGTCTGAATTTGTCCTGCTAGGTGACCTAAACTGGGATATGATTAAACCACCTGAAGCAATGTACTCCCTAAATCTTTCTCAGATTATTACCAATCCCACAAGGTATGACTCCAAACACCTAGAAAAGGCTACTCTCCTCAATGTTATCCTCACAAATAATCCTGAGAGGTATCAGTCTGGTGTTTTCTGTAATGACTGTAGTGATCAAATTTACAGCCTGTGTTCGTTTACAGCCTGTGTTCGTAATGGCTGCTCAGTGAAACGACCTGTCCTGATTTTTCATAAACGCTTGAGCAAGCCTTCCTTCATAACCTGGCCTCTGTAAATTGGTATAGAATCAGCTTGATCCCCTCTGTCGAAGACGCTTGGACCTTCTTTTTTTTATATTTTCAGTGGGATTGTTAACAAACACACTCCCATAAAGAAAATTTGAATTAAAAACAGGTTCAACCCCTGGTTCGACTGTGATCTTGCAGAGTTACTCCAACTCAAGAATTGCAGTTGGCGAAGGCTCGGCACACATGTACTCAGGCTGACTGGCTCTCGTTCAGGCAAATGACAACTAAGTGCACTCAGGCTATGGAAAACGGTTAAAGACCTGGAGAATAAACCCTCCTCCTCACAGCTGCCCATGTCCCTTAAAGTTGATGATGTGGTTGTTACTGACAAGAACCACTTAATTAAGTCAGTATTCCTATTTGACTCAGTCATGCCTTCTCGCCCGTCCAACATTTCCTAATCTCCCACCCGTTCTAATGCGACTAGTCCCGATACTCCTCCCTCTTTTTCCCCTGCCCCGCTACAAAGCTGATCCTAACTGTTATAGGCCTATTTCTATTTTGCCCTGTTTTACCAATAATCAACTGACTGGCTTTCTTGATGTCTATAGTATTCTCTCTGGTATGCAATCTGGATGTAATTATGGATGTGTCACTGCAACCTTAAAGGTCCTCAATGATGTCTCCATTGCCCTTGATTCTAAGCAATGTTGTTCTGCTATTTCTATTGACTTGGCCAAGGCTTTTGATACGGTAGACCATTCCATTCTTGTGGGCCGGCTAAGGAGTATTGGTGTCTCTGAGGGGTCTTTGGTCTGGTTTGCTAGCTTCCTCTCTCAAAGAGTGCAGTGTATAAAGTCAGAAAATCTGCTGTCTAATACCTCAGAGTGTTTAGAGCTTGAGGTAGTCACCTCATACAAGTACCTGGGAGTTTGGCTGGACGGTACACTGTTCTTCTTTCAGCACATATCAAAGCTGCAGGCTAAAGTTAAATCTAGACTTGGTTTCCTCTATCGTAATCGCTCCTTTTTCACCCCAGCTGCCAAACTAACCCTGATTCAGATAACCATCCTACCCATGCTAGATTACGGAGATATAATTGATAGATCGTCAGGTAAGGGTGTTCTCGAGCGGCTAGATTTTCTTTACCATCCGGCCATCAGATTTGCCACCAATGCTTCTTATAGGACACATCACTGCACTCTATACTCCTCAATCTCTTCATTCAAAGACTCAATCATGGACACTCTTACAGACAGTTGTTGCTGCTTTGCGTGATGTATTGTTGTCTCTACCTTCTTGCCCTTTGTGCTGTTGTCTGTGCCCAATAATGTTTGTACCCTGTTTTATGCTGCTACCATGTTGTTGTCATGTTGTGTTGCTACCATGCTGTGTTGTTATGTGTTTCTGCCATGCTATGTTGTTGTCTTAGGTCTCTCTTTATGTAGTGTTGTTTTGTCTCTCTTGTCGTGATGTGTGTTTTGTCCTATATTTTTATTTAATTTATTTATACTTTTAATCCCAGCCCCACAGGAGGCTTTTTGCATTTTGGTAGGCCGTCATTGTAAATAAGAATTTGTTCTTAACTGACTTGCCTAGTTAAATAAAGTTTAAATAAAAATACAATAAAATAAAAACAGTAGAAAATCGTCACTGACTGCATTCCAGGGCCTCAGCAGAGATCAAGGATATCACCCCACTAGCATCAGTTATGTCTATTTATTTGCCAGATATCCTTTTAAAAGGATTATGAGACAGAGAGAGGGAGATGATTCTACCCTGGATATAATTTACAACAATAACAGATGCGGGGGAGGGATGACAGGATCCAAGTGCTCCCCTCCCATAGCACAGAGGGAAAAAACAACAAGCAAAACAAACCTAATATGAATAAATCCAAAACCAAAACAAGCACTGTGACATTGGTTGTCATGATTTGTCATCACAGAATGACACACTTCTACTGTCATGAAAGGCAACCTCCATTATACCATTAAAGATGATAACATTCCCTTAGATTGAATCACAGAGGAAAATAATATAAAAACACCCTCATATCTATACTATACATGAACAAAGTCACTATTCAGAGCCACTTATAAATCAGTACATTCGACTAGATGAACAACCACATAGGCTACCACAATCACTGCAAGTTCTTCAAAATAGATACATCAGTCTCTTTACTTCCTTCTTAGTCACTTAGGTGAGTTTTACCCAGGGTTCATAGGGAGCTCAGGGCCTATGATACTCCAGATACAGATATCGGATCTTAATATGACAAGTATTGTCGCAGCAAAAGAATCCTGCAGCAAAAGAATTTGAACTTTAGGTCCATAATGTTACTTGATCGGTGGTTAGGCTAGTAGCTGGCAAAAATTAGGCTACATAAAAAGTGCAATACTGTTAATATAACTGTGTGTTAGTGAGAGTTTTCAGTGAATCATCTGCAGAGATCATCTGCATTTCACAGCAACAAAACTGTAGATCAGATGGTAGAGCATGGCGCTTGCAACGCCAGGGTTGCTGGTTCAATTCCCATGGGGGAACAGTATGAAAACAAATATGAACGTATGCACTAACTGTAAGTCGCTCTGGATAAGAGCGTCTGCAAAAATTTAAATCCACCTATCTAACCATTATTTAACCAGGAAGATGGTTAATCCCTTGTGGACTGACTATAGGATCCAACACCAGGTAGCTGAATCACCACCATGTAGACCAGGTTCTCAAAGAAGATGGCGGTACAGTCTATCAGTTGGAATGGCACTCAGCTCAGCTGGAGCTGGATGGACTGAAACCTTCAAATTGTATAATACCCTTTTGAGAAGCCTAGCTCGACATAATTGAATATTGAAGCAATATATCTCTCGCTTAGGGAGATTGGTCAAATCCTGCTTGGGTTTGATCTCACCAGGGGCACTTTAGATAGATAGATAGATAGATAGGTACTTTATTGATCCCCCGGGGGGGAAATTTCATTATCAATGGTTGATAATGAAATTAGACATCAATGGTTGAGGGGGAAAGAAAGCCTCTGGAGAATGACATCTGGGTTGTGTTCACTAGGGAACGCCATAGCTAAATATTTTTAAATGGTTTGTAATGGAAACCTTGCTAAAGTTAAGGTAGGTAGTGTCCGTTTTCGCTACTGTACCAGATAGATCTACGTGCATTTAGCTTGATCTAACACTCAGGTAATAGTATTTAACATAGTCCTTCTCCTAAAAAACACATTTCCTTCATCAATCTTAATCCAACCAGAACATCAGTTGTCTGGTATGTGGTATTTTCCTTAATCAGTTATGCAGTGCTCTGTGCATCGCCATCGACTGATCCAATCAATTGGTGTTTTGCATGCCCTGATTCAATTATAGTGGAGAGGGTTGTGGAGGGGCACCCACAGGAATGTGTTTGACAGATGGTTAGTTGCCCCATGGGACCTAAGCACGACCATCCTGGGACCTTCTGTCAATCAAATTCAGTCAATAAGGCTCTCTCTCTCTCTCTCTCTCTCTCTCTCTCTCTCTCTCTCTCTCTCTCTCTCTCTCTGTCTCTCTGTCTCTCTCTGTCTCTCTCTCTCTGTGTCTCTCTCTCTGTGTCTCTCTGTCTCTCTGTCTCTGTGTGTGTACGGCTTCTTTTGAAAACAAACACAGAGAAATTCTGGAGTGCTTCATGCCTCCTCCTCCTCCTCCTCCTCCTCCTCCTCCTCCTCCTCCTCCCGTACAGAGTGCTCTCTTTCCTTCCTGCATGACTTCTCTCCCTCTCTCTCTCCTCATGTGAGGAGACAGAACAGAGAGCTGACAGCTTCTAAAAATAGCAGCCTGGGTAGAGGCATATTCTGACCCTCTCCATTCATAGAATAAGCCTACACTTAGGCTTTTTCCTGCATCTAACAAAACTAAACGATGAAGCTTTTCAAAGAATTTAAAATTAGGTCCTGACAGTTCTCAGCAGGGCTTTAGTTTATTGGTGGTATACCAGTTCACCAAGGCTGCACATTAAACTGCTACTACGGAGTGAAATAAAAGTGGAATAACAAGTCCATAGCTACTGTATAACCAACATGTATTCATTTAGCCAAAGAAAAAGCGATACTGGTACTAAAACTGAATCTCTTTCCAAGTAGTCAGCAGCCAAAACACCTCTTATTGATATGGGACTGTTTTCAGCCTCACTTCAAACACTGTTGACGTGACAACCATGGAAGCCTAGACATGCACCAATGAGCTTGCTATATATAATTAACGTAGCCAAAGGAGGGAAAAACAAGCTTTTTCAATTATCAGATGATGAGGATTCCTTCTCCTTCATCTTTCTTCCTCGCTCCCCCATACCCCCCCCCCCCCGATCTCTCCCCCCTCTCTCTGTACCCCCCTCTCTATCCTCCCCTTCATCTCCCTCCTCTCCCTCCCTCCCTCCCTCCCTCCCTCCCTCCCTCCCTCCCTCCCTCCCTCCCTCCATCCATCCATCCAAGCCTCTTCATTCTCTCTGCTGCTCTCTCAATCATCTTTCTCCCTCTCATTAATTGAAGTACAACATAATCCTGATTAGCCAGGAGTCAGGAAGTGGGCGTGCTAAGACTGACATCGCTGGCAATAAGGACATGACAGGCCCATAAAAGATGCAGGTAGAATAAACTACATTATTCAACATGCAACGCCTCCTACTTCATTGTGCACTTTACTTTACTGGCTGAATAAGGCCACACTTAGGCTGAAATAGGGCCTGGTCAAAAGTAGTGCACTATATAGGGAATTTTGGACACACCCTCACTCTAGCTAGTGCTGTGGTAGACTGGAGCCTCACACTTCACACTTCACTGGGCACTTCACTGGCTGGCTGGCTGGCTGGCAATTCTATGGTTGTGTTTAGACAGAAAGCCCAGTTCTGATATTTTTTCCACTAATTGGTCTTTTGACCAATCAGATAAGTTCTGATTGAAAAAAATCTGATGTGAAAACAATTAGTGGAAAAAAGATCAGAATTAGGTTGCCTGTCTAAATGCAGCCAAAGAAGCTGAATAAGGCCTCATTTAGGCCTAGGATTAATCTAGCACTGCAGTTAGCTGTGAAAGCCTGCAGCGATTGTGTTTTTATGAGAAGGAAGACAAAGGTTGAATTCCGAATTGGAACCGTGTTCTCTGACTGTTCCGTGACATTGCTGGTTGTAAGACATGGTAATAGAGGTCTGCTGACGTCGAGGCATAAAGCATGTTTACATGCAGTCTGTGAATATGAAACCATCTTGAATTGAGTGAAAGGGCCTTACTGTTTTGGCTCAAAGCCATTTAGATGATTTTCTAGTTTTCAAATGTAGAATTTCATAAATGAACATTTATAACTTGTGCATTCTTTTAATTATGTAGTGAAGCTGTATGCCACTAAGATTAACATGTTATCATCCCATTATCTTGTTTGTGCATTCTGCTCTCTTTGAATGGGTCACAGATTTCCAAAGCAGAAGCGTGAAGACGCTTGTCACAACATTATTCTTAGCATTGGTGTTGATGATGGCTTATGAAAACATCATTAGATTTCACAATGAATGTCCCATCTTTCAACTCTAAATGTGACTGTTTGTGACACTGTCCGAGTGGTATTCAGCGAATGTGTGGAACAGCCTGAGGAAGGCTCTGTGCATATTCACTAAACTTCATCACATAATAAATAGTAGCCTAATTTGGAATGGAAGATGATTTGTAGATGAGTGATTCTGCACAGTCCGACTGCAATGGACTTGATCTCAAACACTACCCATTGTATCTTACCTGTGTTATAGTGCTTGGTGCAGTATCTCAGATCCCTCTCATCCTTCATTATGAACTGTGGGAGGGTCAACCCATCAGCTACCTGGACTGGTCCGTTCTCCTGCCACTCAAAGATCAGGTCGTTCATTGTGTAGCCAACTGGAAGAGAAGAGAGGCGGGGCATGCAATCAGATAATACAGCCTAGGCCCGGGTTACTGTACAGTAAAAGCCCTTGTAAAAAAGCCTTTATACTGTAAATACATATTCCATTGATGATTCATACATTTAATATCTCCACCTAGACTGGATTTATGGGAAGATCTAAATATCATAGATACCCTTTGTGTTATATACTGTATCAATGCTATAGATTACACTGCATCAAGGATAAGTTGTTCATTTCAATAGATCAACCAGGAATCAATGTTGTTAATTTCGCACCGTCTTTTATGCTAAAGGAATAAGCACTGACAGACTTCACGGGCCAATACACTATTTAGTATGCCAATCCACAACTTTGGATTATAACGGTTTATCCATTAAAAAAAACAGGTTATTCAGACAATGATGGCTTTCTCAGGATGGAATGTATGACTGAAGCCTTACAGATTATGGAGTGATTGATGTGAAAGGAGGACGGATGGAAATCATTCTAATCTAAATCAGATGAACAAAACAGGTCTGATTCTAAAGCCATGTTGATTTTACGCTAATATCTCAGGAAATAAATGTAAAACTGTGACCTTGAAATTGGGTCAAAAGGAATCCATTAGTTTGTTCATCTGAATAAGGTCTCAGTTAACCTCTTTCCATTTGAAGCATTAACATCCCTTATTATTTCTTCAGCCAGCTATAGAGAACAGAGATTCTAACAGGTATGCACTATTGTGCAAGATTAAAAAACTATCCAGTCTTCATTAGAAAAATATAAATATATTTGAATGTAAGGACACTAAACAGGTACCAACAAGAGTGAAATAATTATAAGAAATATCTACAGTTGGATATAGAAACATCTTGAATATATCTCAACCCTGCATGTAGGCTATTTATCTTTAACACAAAGTATCCCATGATGCAGTTCACCAGCCCAGGGGACTAGGCAGTGCAGACATCTTGGTTAATATTGGGAGAATAGATGAGTCAAAACAGCCTCACATGACTCAGAACCTCTTCTACTCCTACATTCCTATTGGTTAGCACTAATGGCTTATTTTCTAATGCCAGTTTACGTCTTAGGTGGTGGATGAGGTAAGTTTCCCCTTATGTGTGTTTTCCCATATCTAAAGCACTATGTGCATCTGGAAAAGCACTATATAAATAAATCAATTATTACATTATTAGAATAAATATGGGCAAACCATACGTTCTAAATTACGCTACAGTACCCCAACAGACCGACCGTCATAACAATTCATTATAATTGATAAGATTTCATAATGACATGAAATAACCCAGAATCAAGTCATGCATATCTATTCTATTTCCCTCCATTCCAGACACCGGGCATCGACCAATCAACATCATTCCTCTTTCACTTTGAACTCACATTGAAAGGTTAAAGCCAGCTAGAAGGGCCTCACCAACTGTGGTACGCACAATAATGAAATAATGGTCGTACAAATGAAGTCTCCCCAAGCATTAAACAGTACAGCGCCATGGTAACTATCTCCCGGGCACCAACTGCACTGGAAAGGACAGGGTGTATAAAAATGCATATAGAAATGAATGATGATGCTCCATGTAATTATAGCTTCTCTTCTCTGTGTCCATTTTGTACTTCTGTCCACATTTTAGAGAGGTGTCCAGGGGGACAGGGTAGAGGGGGGAGGAGAGGGAGAGTTAGAGGAGGGGGGGTATGGAGGGGAGGAGGAGGGTCATTTAGCATGGTCCTGACTATTAATATCAATTAATCCACCCTCCTCCTCCCCTCTTTAATCTGTAGGTAATGAAGGGAGACATAAAGGAGGTTTTCCTACTGACTAACCTGTGCCTGTACCCAAGTCAAATGATATGCTTTCCTCAACACAGTACCTTTCTTATTAAAAACCTATCTGATCCAAGGCGTTCAGTGGCTGGCTGAGCAGAGCAGGCTTTAGTTGTTTAGTGGGTACAGTATGTCCACTGCTGCTAGCTCTGTGGGAGTAAAGTGTTATCTTGTGACTGGCGTTATTACAGTCATGTTTTGACTAGTGAGTGCGAGGGAGAGCGAGAGAGAGAGAGAGGGGGGAGGGGGGGGGTGACTGCAAACTCCCTGACACAGAGACAGAGATGTCACAGCTAAAAGCCTCTGCAGCTGCGACACAGCAGCAATCAGCATGGGAGGGGGATTCAAATGAATTATGATCATCTTTGGCGACACACTCGGGCCCCTGTGCAAATGTAAGCATTTGCCAATTTGCTACAACTTTTAGTAGACAGTGGACACATCCAGTGCTGCGTCTCCTCAAGTCCACAAATCTTTAACAAGGTACCGGAGCACTTCCTTTACTCCAAGCGGTACAAGCTAACAGGGAGGTGTACTGTAGAGAGATGGGGAATGCATTGAGATTGATGGCCCACAGGGATTGACTTTTGGTGTAGGAATCCCATTCACTAATTGAAGCTCATCTTGATGGATGGAGTGACTGGGACTTGAAATTCACTTGCAGTAAAGGGACAAGTGCTACGAGTCAAAACATGGTTAAGACTATGCAGTAATACTATGCGAAGGAAGTGTATATGAATTGTAATATCTATATATGCAGCTTGATGTTATTCAGTTTCACTCAAGGACAATCTGAAGACCCCGTAAACATTTTCAGATAATATCCTCCTTACAGTATATGTACATATTCAGCTGGCACTTGGTATGCTTATACATGTCCTTCCTTATTAGAAGTGCAGACTTTAGCAAATCTAAATATACAGTATGTTAATAACCCTCCACTAACAGCCTTGGTAGCCTTCATAGCCAATTACCACTGGTCTACTGGACTGAATGAGTCCATTACACAAGGCCATAGAGACAGTCCAGGCAGGAAGAGACCCTGGAGAATTAGGTCAGCGGGGTGTGTGTGTGTGTGTGTGTAAGCGAGGGCCTACATTCGTACATCTGTGTGTGTGCTCACAAGAGGACATAACACCCACAATGGCATGACACGGCCTTATTATCCTAACCAGGTAAACCCATGTCCACGCTCTCTCCACCACAAATCTTAATTTTACCAGTGACCTCATTATTGCTGGAACTAGAAAAAGCTCCCTCCTGCCCGTCAGATAAAAACGATACAAAGATGACCTGCTTATTTTGGTCAATCTGAACACTTTACGTAACAGGCTTTTGTCATTTTGTTCTAAATGGATACTGCAGTCACAGGGCTATAACGGTGGATAATATATGGTACTGTTCTGTACTATAATGGGCGGATAATATACTAAATACTGCAGTATTACTACAGTAATACTATAGTGCTGTACTCACAGCTCTCTAGCTGCATGATACACGTCTGCACGTCCATGGGAAAGTTCTTCAGGTCCATTGGACAGGAAAGGGTTAACGTCAATCTGGAAAACAGAGAAAAATAAAAACATTTAAATGTTACTATACTGTGTATCTATGAGGCCTAGGTAATGTTTGACTTGAAAGGGGCCCTACATTAGGCATTCATAACACCTTTGCATATTCATCACCATTATCACATGCCTTATGAATGTGTTAAGTATGGGTTATGAATGTGTTTTGAAGTCCTATATTTAGGGTAACCATCACGTTAAGTGTTAGCAGGTTTTCTGCTGACCTAGGTGATATCTAGAACCTAAAAGGGTTCTTCAACCCTTTGAATAACCCTTTTTGGTTCTAGGTAGAACCCGTTTGCGTTACATGTAGAACCCTTTACACAGAGGGTTCAATATGAAACCCAAAAGAGTTCTACCTGCAAATGGGGGCAGCCGAAGAACACTTTAGAACCTTTTTTTCTAAGAGTTCACATTCATGTGTATAATGCCTGGACAAATCCTGTCTATAGGCATGTCAAGTGGCTCAGTGTTGAATCAGTAGTGCTGTAAACCACTGGTGAAAAACCAAAGGACAGAAACAACAAGACAGGCCATCGCCTTCCTCTTCAGAGACTGTTGGGATGAGAAGTCAGGAGAGAGAGCGAGAGAGAGAGAGGAGAGATGGAAAGAGAGGAAAAAGAAAGTGTGAGAGGAAAGAGAAATGAGAGAATGCTGAAAAAGTAGAGCGCCATGCTTTTCTATGGAGAGAGAGAGAGAGATACATCCAGTTGGAGGAGAGAGAACGAGAGAACGGAAGAATGAGCAAAAGTATAAAGAACATATAGAGAAAAAGGAGGCTGGCGTTCTGCAAACTGGAGGTTTTCATTCCATCCTCCACCCCGGAGGTGCCAGGCTGCGGATGGACTCCATGGCCGAGGGGATCCCTTCGCTCCATCATGTCATATCCTCTCAGCCTTCCATCACGTCTTTTCTACAGCCCCACCACTACACAACTCAACCCGACCGATGCCATTGACTCAAGGCTGCCAACAATTCACCGCTCTGCCTTGAGATTTACACAACATTGTGACACCAACCCATTTTGGCTTTTTGTTTAACGACAGAAGATGAGAAGTGTCCAAGCTTGATTGATAGTGTGGCAGAGCATTTTTGGCAGTACAGTCTTAGAAAATAGGGTTTCAAAAGGAATCTTCAGCTGTCCCCATAGGAGAACCTTTTTTATTTCCAGGTTCCAGGTAGAACACTTTTGGGTTCCAAGTAGAACCCTCTGGTGAATGGCTTCTACATAGAACCCAATAGGGTCTACCTGAAACCAAAAGGGATTTACATTGAACCAAAAATACTTTTTCAAAGGGTTCTCCTATGGGGACATCCAAAGAAACCTTGTAGATAGTATCATTTTAACCACCCCAATTCCCAATTTTGTGATTTCCAATCGCAATCCAATTACGATCTTGTCTCATCGGTGCAACTCCCCAACGGGCTGGGGGGAGGTGAAGATCAAGTGTCCTCCGAAACACGACTTGCCGAACCACAATCCTTAACCCCCGCCTGCTTAACCCGGAAGTCAGCTGCACCAATGTGTCGGAGGAAACACTGTTCAACTGACGACCGAAGTCAGCCTGCAGGCGCCTGGCCGGCCACAAGGAGTCGCTAGAGCGCGATGAGCCAAGTAAAGCCCCCCAGGCCAAACCCTCCCCTAATCCGGACGTCGCTGGGCCAATTGTGCGCAGCCCTATGGGACTCCCGGTCACGGACGGTTGTGACACAGCCTGGGATCGAACCCGGGTTTGTAGTGACGTCTCAAGTACTGCGGTGCAGTGCATTAGACCGCTGCGCCACTCGGGAGGCGCCAGCACCTTTAGTGGATTGAATGTTTAGCGTTGGGATAAGACTCAGTGTGAGTTATGGGCCATTAGATTGGCCTATAAGCTGATTATGTGATCAAAGATTTGAGTGCGTGGGGGCTTGATTGATGTATCAACGTAGTCATTTAATGACGTTTTTCACACTACTGAGCCGAATCGAGCTGACCAAGCTGTACTGAGCTAGCCTGCTAATGAATCCACCATAGTTGATGGAAATATCAGAGCCAGCCCAGTTTGGTTAAGTTAGGTATTATAATATGAAAAGGGTGTTAGTATACTCCATATTGTATATACTCACCGTATAGAATAGAGGACGTTGCCGTTCTTGAATATTCTTAACAGTTTGTTGTCTGTGGTGACTCCGTGGAAATAGGCCCCTTTCTCGTTGGCGAAGAACAAGTCAGGTTTCCAGATAGAGTCCAACATAGAGGGGTCCAGGTCCAGAGAACCGTCGGGGTACTCTGTGTACGCCAACCTGGGGTCGTTCCACTTTTGGCGGAGGAAGATGTTCACTCTGTAGTCCTGGTGGATGAAGAGAGGGAGATGGGAGATGGGAGAGGGAGAGAGAGGCATAGGGAATTAGTGACAGGCTGTCATTTGCAGTTGACTGCAGGTTTTTAACATGGTCCACTGAGCTAGAGTACTGTGTCCTCCCCCTCTGCATTCGTCACATTCCCCCAGAGGTCTGAGTTTAGGTTCCTGGTGGTCCCAGCTGATGCTCATAGAGCTGACACCAACGAACCAGGCATAGGGGCACCTACAGGGGCGCGAAGACCCCATATGGTGGTGACACTTTGGGGACACGTAGTCAGTACTGTATCCCCCCCTCTAAGGTCTTGGTAGTCCCTGCTGATGTTCAGAAAGCTGACACCAATGAACCAGGGCAGAGCGGACCATGAAGTCCCCATATGGCTCGGATGCGTGGGTTGCCTCTGATGCTTCCGGGATCAACTCCCCTATTATTTCAATTCCTTTCCCTGTTTGCTGTGCTGCCGTCACCCACTTAGCCACACGCCACAGTGGGTTTCCAATAAAGCTGATGCATATTTTTAGGGATTTGCATATTAATAATGGCTCTTACATCTACGTCTGATCCCCATAGTCCATGTCGCAGTGTACAGCCCATGCCCTGTCCAGTTGAATTAATGTATAGTACTGCACAGACTATGTTCCATAGGGGGAAAATGTCCTAAAGGCACTTCAGGTATAACTTTTTAAAAATAAATTTCCAACAATAAACATCTGTTTCAGCCTTTGTTTACCTTCAAGTAGGTGATATACAGTGGGGAGAACAAGTATTTGATACACTGCCGATTTTGCAGGTTTTCCTACTTACAAAGCATGTAGAGGTCTGTAATTTTTATCATAGGTACACTTCAACTGTGAGAGACGGAATCTAAAAAAAAAATCCAGAAAATCACATTGTATGATTTTTAAATCATTAATTTGCATTTTATTGCATGACATAAGTATTTGATCACCTACCAACCAGTAAGAATTCCGGCTCTCACAGACCTGTTAGTTTTTCTTTAAGAAGCCCTCCTGTTCTCCACTCATTACCTGTATTAACTGCACCTGTTTGAACTCGTTACCTGTATAAAAGACACCTGTCCACACACTCAATCAAACAGACTCCACACACTCAATCAAACAGCTGTGTAAGGACATCAGGGATAAAATTATAGACCTGCACAAGGCTGGGATGGGCTACAGGACAATAGGCAAGCAGCTTGGTGAGAAGGCAACAACCGTTGGCGCAATTATTAGAAAATGGAAGAAGTTCAAGATGACGGTCAATCTCCCTCGGTCTGGGGCACCATGCAAGATCTCACCTCGTGGGGCATCAATGATCATGAGGAAGGTGAGGGATCAGCCCAGAACTACACGGCAGGACCTGGTCAATGACCTGAAGAGAGCTGGGACCACAGTCTCAAAGAAAACCATTAGTAACACACTGCGCCGTCATGGATTAAAATCCTGCAGCGCAAGCAAGGTCCCCCTGCTCAAGCCAGCGCATGTCCAGGCCCGTCTGAAGTTTGCCAATGACCATCTGGATGATCCAGAGGAGGAATGGGAGAAGGTCATGTGGTCTGATGAGACCAAAATAGAGCTTTTTGGTCTAAACTCCACTCGCCGTGTTTGGAAGAAGAAGAAGGATGAGTACAACCCCAAGAACACCATCCCAACCGTGAAGCATGGAGGTGGAAACATCATTCTTTGGGGATGCTTTTCTGCAAAGGGGACAGGACGACTGCACCGTATTGAGGGGAGGATGGATGGGGCCATGTATCGCGAGATCTTGGCCAACAACCTCCTTCCCTCAGTAAGAGCATTGAAGATGGGTCATGGCTGGGTCTTCCAGCATGACAACGACCCGAAACACACAGCCAGGGCAACTAAGGAGTGGCTCCGTAAGAAGCATCTCAAGGTCCTGGAGTGGCCTAGCCAGTCTCCAGACCTGAACCCAATAGAAAATCTTTGGAGGGAGCTGAAAGTCCGTATTGCCCAGCGACAGCCCCGTAACCTGAAGGATCTGGAGAAGGTCTGTATGCAGGAGTGGGCCAAAATCCCTGCTGCAGTGTGTGCAAACCTGGTCAAGAACTACAGGAAACGTATGATCTCTGTAATTGCAAACAAAGGTTTCTGTACCAAATATTAAGTTCTGCTTTTCTGATGTATCAAATACTTATGTCATGCAATAAAATGCAAATTAATTACTTAAAAATCATACAATGTGATTTTCTGGATTTTTGTTTTAGATTTCGTCACTCACAGTTGAAGAGTACCTATGATAGAAATTACAGACTTCTACATGCTTTGTAAGTGGGAAAACCTGCAAAATCGGCAGTGTATCAAATACTTGTTCTCCCCACTGTATATATTCTCCGCAAAAAAACAAACATCCCTTTTTCAGGGTTTAAACACTGTTTCCCAATAAACCATAAACAATTAATGAACATGCACATCTGGAACGGTCATTAAGACACTAACATCTTACAGACGGTAGGAAATTAAGGTCACAGTTATGAAAACTTAGGACACTAAAGAGGCCTTTCTACTGACTCTGAAAAACACCAAAAGAAAGATGCCCAGGGTCCCTGCTCATCTGTGTGAACGTGCCTTAGGCATGCTGCAAGGAGGCATGAGGACTGCAGATGTGGCCAGGGCAATAAATTACAATGTCCGTACTGTGAGACGCCTAAGACAGCGCTACAGGGAGACAGGACGGACAGCTGAGTGGCAGACCACGTGTAACAACACCTGCACAGGATCGGTACATCTGAACATCACACCTGCGGGACAGGTACAGGATAGCAACAACAACTGCCAGAGTTACACCAGGAACGCACAATCCCTCCATCAGTGCTCACAGCAAGATCCGGCAAATCTGGTGCAGTCCATGAGGAGGAGATGCACTGCAGTACTTAATGCAGCTGGTGGCCACACCAGATACTGAGTGTTACTTTTGATTTTGACCCCCCCTTTGTTCAGGGACACATTATTCCATTTCTGTTAGTCACACTTCTGTGGAACTTGTTCAGTTTATGATGAACAACTTTATGAATCTGGATATGTTCATACAAATATTTACACATCTTAAGTTTGCTGAAAAATAAACGCAGTTGACGTTTCTTTTTTTGCTGAGTACTTTTGTGGGATACATCAATCTAAATAGCCTTTTTTCCTACTAGTGTTGCTGAGCAACTACCAAGCTGTAATTACATATCTTGTCTACCTTTGCCGGTTCGAAAACGCAATACATTTTTTATTTGCTTTTATTAGATTTTTCATTAACATTTCGAGTAGACGTTACATAAAGTGCAGTGGAGCGAAAACGACTGGCATATCCCGTCCGAAGGCATCTGCTGTTTGGAGAGACATCGTCATGACAGCAGCTCTCCTGCTATCAAACATATGGTGTCCTATTACCATTAGCTCTCCTCACCTAAAAGGGAATGACAATATCTATTCACTTGA
Source organism: Thymallus thymallus (assembly GCA_023634145.1). Classification (NCBI taxonomy): domain Eukaryota; kingdom Metazoa; phylum Chordata; class Actinopteri; order Salmoniformes; family Salmonidae; genus Thymallus; species Thymallus thymallus. Next base: position 7,622,558 of record CM042424.1, read on the forward strand.
GCTCGTTCACAGCTGAAAAGACAGACAGACCACTGAGAAGAACAGCTGGTAATATCGGGATATGTTTGATTAGGCATGACAGTGTTTGTTTTGTTCATGGTTATGGTCCAGGGCCTGTGTAGTTGTTCGTTTTCATAATGGTTAACGTCAGGATTCGGCTAAGGAGAGCTGATCCCCAAAACAGTTGCTAATGGTAGTTCCAGAATGTGCATTCGTTCAGCAGCTGATCATGAATAATGACACTGAGCCAGTTCTCTCTCCGACACACACTGAATTAGGCAACACACCTCACATTTGGGAGTTCACTTTTCATTAAACTGTCATTGGTGCCTGCGAAAAGCTGTGGGATTTTGTCGCTTATTCAAACACCCTTTTTTCTCTAATCTGTGATGGTGGACAGGGCTGCAATACTCCATCTCTAGTCCTTCTTATAGAAACACACAAACATACTGTAATCTATACTGTCCCCCTTGAGGTCCTATGGGACACTTGTTTGACTTGACAGTCTTCCAGAAATACCATGTAATTCTAGTCTACCATGTAACTCTAGTCTACCATGTAACTCTAGTCTACCATGTAACTCTAGTCTACCAAGTGACCATGTAACTCTAGTCTACCATGTAATTGTAGTCTACCATGTAACTCTAGTCTACCATGTAACTCTAGTCTACCATGTAACTCTAGTCTACCATGTAATTGTAGTCTACCATGTAACTCTAGTCTACCATGTGACCATGTAACTCTAGTCTACCATGTAACTCTAGTCTACCATGTACCTCTCATCTACCATGTTACTCTAGTCTACCATGTAACTCTAGTCTACCATGTGACCATGTAACTCTAGTCTACCATGTACCTCTCATCTACCATGTTACTCTAGTCTACCATGTAACTCTAGTCTACCATGTGACCATGTAACTCTAGTCTACCATGTAACTCAAGTCTACCATGTAACTCTAGTCTACCATGTAACTCTAGTCTACCATGTAACTCTAGTCTACCATGTCACTCTAGTCTACCATGTAACTCTGATCTACCATGTGACCATGTAACTCTGGTCTTCCATGTAACTCTTTTCTACCATGTAACTCTAGTCTACCATGTAACTCTAGTCTACCATGTAACTCTAGTCTACCATGTAACTCTGGTCTACCATGTCACTCTAGTCTACCATGCAACACTGGTCTACCATGTTACTCTAGTCTACCATGTAACTCTAGTCTACCATGTGACCATGTAACTCTAGTCTACCATGTAACTCAAGTCTACCATGTAACTCTAGTCTACCATGTAACTCTAGTCTACCATGTAACTCTAGTCTACCATGTCACTCTAGTCTACCATGTAACTCTGATCTACCATGTGACCATGTAACTCTGGTCTACCATGTAACTCTTTTCTACCATGTAACTCTTTTCTACCATGTAACTCTAGTCTACCATGTAACTCTAGTCTACCATGTAACTCTGGTCTACCATGTCACTCTAGTCTACCATGCAACACTGGTCTACCATGTCACTCTGGTCTACCATGTCACTCTGGTCTACCATGTCACTCTAGTCTACCATGTCACTCTAGTCTACCATGTCACTCTGGTCTATCATGTGACCATGTAACTCTGGTCTACCATGTAACTCAAGTCTACCATGTAACTCTAGTCTACCATGTAACTCTAGTCTGCCATGTCACTCTAGTCTACCATGTAACTCTGGTCTACCATGTGACCATGTCACTCTGGTCTACCATGTAACTCTTTTCTACCATGTAACTCTAGTCTACCATGTAACTCTAGTCTACCATGTAACTCTAGTCTACCATGTCACTCTGGTCTACCATGTAACTCTGGTCTACCATGTGACCATGTCACTCTGGTCTACCAAGTGACCATGTCACTCTGGTCTACCATGTGACCATGTCACTCTGGTCTACCATGTGACCATGTCACTCTGGTCTACCATGTGACCATGTCACTCTGGTCTACCATGTGACCATGTAACTCTGGTCTACCATGTGACCATGTCACTCTGGTCTACCATGTGACCATGTACCTTACCACTCTCGTCTCTTTAATAAAACAAGGGCAAAACTAGAAGGGAAAAACAAACAGTCAACCACTCTAGATAATTAATGTCAAGAATGTTGCTTCCATAATCCACAGCCCTAAATGTTACTCACAGGTCAGGCGGATCGCCGAGAGCACACACACTTTGATCTCAACATTATACCCAATACCCACTCAACCACAACTCCCTACATACCCCTGCTGTCGTTGTGAGCGCCTTTCCATGTATGTGTCCCAGTGAGGGACACGACTCACGGCTGTGGGGACAGCGGCACATACGTGTTTAGTTGAGCATGGGTAATCTGCGGTATAAGCAGGAAGAACCACCGGACACAGTGGAACCACCAGACGCAGTGGAACACTCCTGGGAAGCCTCCTATGTTACTGCATCACTGACTTTGATGACTGACTGGAAGGCACAGCACTCACAGATTGAACTGCTGATCCGAACTAACAACCCTTTACTTAAGGAAAGAAGTCAAAGATCAAATACATTCTAACTAGGGTCAGGAGTTTTTGCAGGTCAGATCACACGGTCAGGGAAAACGTGTGCCCTATCATAACAATCAAGCCAACCATACCTTGATGGTTGTAAGCTAGGGCACATGTTGCTAGAAGTGGTAGATTCCAGAACTCAACTGATGATGCAAACCTCGAATTATGACGTCATATACACTGAGTGTACAAAACATTAGGAAGAGTTGCACTCCCTTTTGCCCTCAGAACAGCCTCAATTCGTCGGGGCATGGACTCTACAAGGTGTTGAAAGCGTTCCACAAGGAGGCTGGCCCATGTTGACTCCAATGCTTCCGACAGTTGTGTCAAGTTGGCTGGATGTCCTTTGTGTGGTGGACCATACTTGATACACACAGGAAACTGTTGAGTGGGAAAAACACAGCAGCGTTGCAGTTCTTGACACACTCAAACCGGTGCGCCTGGCACCTACTACCATACCCCGTTCAAAGGCACTTAAATCTTTTGTCTTGCCCATTCACCCTCTGAATGGCACACACACAATCCATGTCTCAATTGTCTCAAGGCTTAAAAATCCTTCTTTAAACTGTCTCCTCCCATTAATCTTTACTGATTGAAGTGGATTTAACAAGTGACATCAAGCCTTCCGCCCTTTACTACTATTAGCCCATAGGAACACATTGAGGAACACATTCAGAAAGAGAAAGTCAAAAAAATACATGAGGAATAAGGTTTCAAAGTGTCTGTCCTACAGTATATCTAGAAGATACTATTTATGTTTGTTTTTTGACTGTGAGTGGCTCAGTGAGGCATGCTTACAAATATCAAAGGCTATGTTAAACTGAGAGTCTTTTAGCCCCAACCTGTGCTGCTGCAGTCTCCATCCTCTCACTCGAATGGGAGGAACAGCAGCCTAATCAACTGTTGGGGCTGATTGTCCAGCCAATCACACACTTGATTATTACCCTCAGCTGGGCTCCATTAGCCTCCCAACAGGGAAGGTGCCGGAAAGGCACTGGAAGGGCGCGACAAGAGGGCTTGTCTCCTCCTGCGCCACATGGACACATATTTAACCCGTTTTTTGTTGGCACAAAACTCCATACTTCCAATTATTTTTAAACTGGTACCGGGTTACCTTCAGACGAGTCCCGAATCTCATCTTTCCATAGAGAGGTCATATTAGTTTGTAGCCCAAACGGTTCGGACGCTACAGATGTTTTCGTGAGAAGACCGTGATTTGGGATGTCTCATGGTCTGACAAAGACTGCTGTAACTCGGTCACCTTCCACCGCAGATGCGGAAGACCGACATACGCACATGCAGTGGATTGAGACGCAGTCCATGCAAAACTGATATCTCTAGCTTTAACTGACAGATTTTGATACTTAGATTGCCGCACTGGTCCAACACTAACACAGCTACCATCTTTAATGTGGTCACTACAGCTTGGTACTGTAGTATTGACCACTGAGCTTTATTCTCAGATCTGATCTGGGAAGGAATCAGAGCTACACAGAGTCCTTTTCAAGTCTAATCTAATCAGAAAAAAATCCCTAGAGAAATAGATAAAAATCTTTGTATGTCTCCCTTGTAAGCCTCTAACAGAATGCTCCAATCCACTCTCTCCCTGTAGCTCAAACAGACTTAGCCTACCCACACTCGGTCTGTCTCTGACTTAAACCTTGTCCCTGTGATGGGGCATGAGCAACGCCTTGCGGGTCAGGCCTTAGTGCTCTTCTCTCTCTCTCTCTCTCTCTCTCTCTCTCTCTCTCTCTCTGTTACATCATCTGGGTGTGTGTGGTGGAGGACAGATGGTGAGGGTGGGAGTAGGGCTACTGCTGCCTTTGAGGGTCTCTAATCCAGCGGTGACATAAGGAGGAGGCCGGCAAGGAGAATGATCCCCCTCTCCTGTCTTTTCTCTCTCTATTTATATCCCTTTCTCTCTAGCATGACTCCTCTGTCTTTCACTGCACATCCCCTCTTCCCCCTAGACACACTGGACTGTGAAATCACTCTTTCCACCTCCTGCTCTTCAATGCCATCCCTCTTCAAATATATTGGAGGCTACTATCCCTCCATATCGTCCTCTTTCCTCATCAGATTCACTTAGCTTCAGATGGCTTCATCATCATTTGACACCTTTGTACATCCACAAAGGGGGGTAATGATACAAACACCACATTATAAATGCATGTCACTTTTCATTATAGACTTGCAAAAACTCCAACCAGAGTCAAAGCCAATGAGCCAGTTCTAATCCTTTATGGGTCGTAGTAAAAGCATTTCCATCGACATCTAAGAAACCAGCCGAAGCACAACAACCACTTCAAGCCCACTTGTCTTTTAAATCATCCGCCATCTTTAATCCAGAGAGAAAGACAGAGAGAGATCTCTACTTCTACAAACACCACTGGGTCTGTGGTTCCTAAAGTAGTTCTGTAATTGCTGAATGATTTGTGAGGAGCCTGCTGGTTGGTTATCTGTGTGTGTGTCTGTGTGTGTCTGTGTGTGTGTGTCTGTGTGTGTGTGTGTGTGTGTGTGTGTGTGTGTGTGTGTGTGTGTGTGTGTGTCTGTGTGTGTGTGTGTGTCTGTGTGTGTCTGTGTGAGTGTTTGTTTGTCCTGCTTGTCTCGTCTGAGGTAATGACTTATTCAGACCAGACCTGGGACGGGGAGGCTGGCGACAGGGCTTTGAGAGTGTGTGTGACACAGAGAGAGAGAGAGAGAGAGAGAGGAGAGAGAGAGAGAGAGAGAGAGGAGAGAGAGAGAGAGAGGAGAGAGAGAGAGAGAGAGAGAGAGAGAGAGAGAGAGAGAGAGGAGAGAGAGAGGAGAGAGAGAGAGGAGAGAGGAGAGAGAGAGGAGAGAGAGAGAGAGGAGAGAGAGAGAGAGGAGAGAGAGAGAGAGAGAGAGAGAGAGAGAGAAGAGGACGTGTCACTGTAAAGTTAGCGCAGGCAGACTGACACAGCTGTCCCCTCTTCACATCCGGTGTCCGTGTGCGCGTGTGTGTGTGCTTGTGTGTGTGTGTGTGTGTGTGTGTGTGTGTGTGTGTGTGTGTGAGAGTGTGTGCATGCGTGCCTCTGCCATTGTGTCTGTGCCTTTCAGTAGTCATTCTGTGCCTTTCAGTAGTCATTCTGTGCCTTTCAGTAGTCATTCTGTGCCTTTCAGTAGTCATTCTGTGCTTTTCAGTAGTCATTCTGTGCCTTTCAGTAGTCATTCTGTGCCTTTCAGTAGTCATTCTGTGCCTTTCAGTAGTCATTCTGTGCCTTTCAGTAGTCATTCTGTGCCTTTCAGTAGTCATTCTGTGCTTTTCAGTAGTCATTCTGTGCCTTTCAGTAGTCATTCTGTGCCTTTCAGTAGTCATTCTGTGCCTTGCTCCAGGGGATCCATTGTCTAGTCTTCCATTCGCCATCCAAACCCATCAACTTCATCTCTAATCCACATCACAGACGCACAATAAAATAAAACCTTTATCTTTAAGAAGCAACCTTTCCATCAGGCACATTCACTATCATATTAAAATAGTAAACACCCTCTTATAAAATGATATCTTATTCAGGGGGATGCTTATCGTTCCGTTTCAGTAGAGGAAAGGGAAATAAGAGATTCTCCCCAGGAGAGAGAAGGGAAAGGTCTTCTTACGTAAGAGATTCTCCCCAGGAGAGAGAAGGGAAAGGTCTTCTTACGTAAGAGATTCTCCCCAGGAGAGAGAAGGGAAAGGTCTTCTTACGTAAGAGACTCTCCCCAGGAGAGAGAAGGGAAAGGTCTTCTTACGTAAGAGATTCTCCCCAGGAGAGAGAAGGGAAAGGTCTTCTTACGTAAGAGATTCTCCCCAGGAGAGAGAAGGGAAAGGTCTTCTTACGTAAGAGATTCTCCCCAGGAGAGAGAAGGGAAAGGTCTTCTTACGTAAGAGACTCTCCCCAGGAGAGAGAAGGGAAAGGTCTTCTTACGTAAGAGATTCTCCCCAGGAGAGAGTGGAGAAGAGGTCTGAGTTCTTAAGAAAGAGATTCTCCCCAGGGGAGAGAAGGGAAAGGTCTTCTTTTACGTAAGAGATTCTCCCCAGGAGAGAGAAGGGAAAGGGCTTCTTAAGTAAGAGATTCTCCCCAGGAGAGAGAAGGGAAAGGGCTTCTTACGTAAGAGATTCTCCCCAGGAGAGAGAAGGGAAAGGGCTTCTTCGTAAGAGATTCTCCCCAGGAGAGAGAAGGGAAAGGGCTTCTTACGTAAGAGATTCTCATTTTAGTCATTTAGCAGACGTTCTTATCCCTAGCAACGTACAGTTAGTTAGTGCATACATTTTTGTAAAAAAAATTCATACGGGTCCCTGTGGGAATCAAAACCACAACCTTAGCATTGCAAGCACCATGCTCTACCAACTGAGCTACACGGGACTAGGAGAGAGTGGAGAAGAGGTCTGAGAAATGTTAGGACGGGAAACAGACTGAATTATGATGTTTCCTTGTTCACACTATCTGTGTGTGTGTGTGTGTGTGTGTGTGTGTGTGTGAGAGAGAGAGAGAGAGAGAGAGAGAGAGTGAGTGTGTGTGTGTTAGTGTGTGAGACACAGAGAGTGTGTGTGTGTGTGTACTCCATCCTGTAGCCTGCTCACTGACACTACCCTGGGAGGCACATGCAGGCCCTAATCCTGGCACGCTACACACACACTACCCCTGCACAACACACACCACATGTTACACACACTACCCCCACGCTACACACACCACATGTTACACACACTACCCCTGCACAACACACACCACATGTTACACACACTACCCCCACGCTACACACACCACATGTTACACACACTACCCCCACGCTACACACATCACATGTTACACACACTACCCCCACGCTACACACACCACATGTTACACACACTACCCCCACGCTACACACACCACATGTTACACACACTACCCCCACGCTACACACATCACATGTTACAAACACTACCCCCGCGCTACACACACCACATGTTACACACACTACCCCCACGCTACACACACCACATGTTACACACACTACCCCCACGCTACACACACCACATGTTACACACACTACCCCCACGCTACACACACCACATGTTACACACACTACCCCCACGCTACACACACCACATGTTACACACACTACCCCCACGCTACACACACCACATGTTACACACACTACCCCCACGCTACACACACCACATGTTACACACACTACCCCCACGCTACACACACCACATGTTACACACACTACCCCCACGCTACACACACACCACACATGCAATGCATGTGAAATAAAGGCAGGGTTACAGTATGTATGTTCCTGACGCTCACTGACCCCATCCACAATTAAATATCCCGTTGTCACGTTGTTTATCACCGTTTGGCAATGCTACCTTGTGGATTTAATAGACTTCCAAATATATTTATTAATAGACAATGCTACCTTGTGGATTTAATAGACTTCCAAATATATTTATTAATAGACAATGCTACCTTGTGGATTTAATGGACTTCCAAATATATTTATTTGACATTGACTGGAATGAAGGTAGTAAATGGAAATATGTGAATATATACGTACCATTGTAGTCTCAGCTATGGAGCCAAAGCTGTTGATGAATATGTTGCACGATACGTTCACAGGAGGACCTAGACAGAGGAAAATAGCATTAGGAAATATGATATACCTTCAAAGTAGGTTAAGACAGGTAGGCAGAGAAATACATATACAGGCATTATTCAATGTCTTTGAGAATCATAGTTCTTCACTTAAACCCCTCAATGAATATTTATAACTGTGGTTCCATCAATCCATGCCATGATGGCCTTATACTTGATGTAATAGAACAGATCCTTCATAGCCTTGTAGCCCTGGAGGCAATCATATATCTTAATCTACTTCCCATTCTTGATAAATCATCTGTTTTTTCCCTCAAAACAAAATACATACCAACCTACAGATGTGGGATCTTAATTTGATCACCTGTTGCAGGAGAACTTTCCAACAATGCAGAACATTTTTAACTTGTAGTGTATTTGAGGTTTAAAAAGGCTTTTGAAGTCTGCAATTTCCACTTAGAAATTTCAGTAACACTATACTTGACAGCCAGCGTCATAACACTTTATGACTCATGTCATAACATGTCATAGCACTGTTACATGTTCTGACATTTCTACATGTTCTGACATATATTGCGTTATTTTATGGCTGGTTATGACACCTACATAGGAGTGTCAAAACCCACAAAACCGTCCGTGCAGACATGGTTTATTACACTCAAACAGAAAAACAACAAACTTAATACCGGGAACAGCACCGTGAACTGGTGTCTAGAACACACACAAGCACACAGACACAGACAATGATCCACACGCAGGCGGACGCAATGTGAACATAAATGGAATAGAGACAACTCAAGACAGCTGCCTCTAACTGGGGATTGGCCAAACTCAACCAAGACTCCCTGAACTATTGTCAGGTCCTGACTGTGGCCGTACTACTCCCACTAGAGGGAGTCAGAGACCTGGCCTCAGTCAGGCCCTGACAAAGTGTTTTTCAGACTGTATAAACCCCTACAAAAATGCCCATGAATTATAATCCACATAATAATTCACATTTCCTGTTGCTGCAGGATTATTTTCCTGCTGTAGCAAACTGGCTCAAATTAAGATCCTACATCTGTATCACTGACAACTGACAACATAATGTTCTTTTACGACATTAGCTGTCATTTTCGTTTCATAATTTCCATTCAAGATGATTGTCATGTCTCAAGGACAAAGTGCTTTCACTGTTGTATTACTGCATAGAAACTGTAACCATGCTTTCTACACTACAACAGAAACAGCAATACACTGGGAGCACCATGTACAGTGATGACAGTAAGTGGTAAGTACGTATATATTAATATATGGCAGGTATGTTTTTTCCCAGGAGTCTAGCTGTCTAGCATGTTCCCATGGCTTTGATGACAAATGGAGAGATATGGGAGAGTGTGGGCTTTTCACTTTGCTGTGTGTGTGTGTGTATTTCTCTCTGCCGGTCCAACTGAACACTCCACTGACCACTCCATCCCATTTCCCCTTCCTCCTCAAATGGGTGGATGGATGTGGCCTCATGTGACAACCACAACTGATTTATCACATACCCTGTGGATGGCTCCTATTTTTTCCGCTGATTCACACTTTGATTGGCTAACAAACCCTTCACTAGACCATGGCCTTATCACAAACATCCTATCATGAACACTTTCTTTACTAATTGTATTGAATATGGCCTAAATAATGTCAATCAGAGCAGCTCAGAACAGAGTGTGATGGCAAGCTTTCGTGGACGGACTTCTACTCCTTCTTTTTGGGTAGTCACGGCAACTAAAATCTGACTTGTATTCCTGTGTTTGTATTTTACCTCCAGACAGACAGGCCCATTCTGTTACCTCCCAGACCAGTGCCAGGCCTCTGCCAGGGGGGACAGGGCCAGGGCTGGAGGCAGTCGGTCCCTGGGCCTGGCCAGCAGTATGGTAAACACTGGCACCGATGGGACCTCTTGGCTAAACGTGAGAGTAAACACCTTATGTTCTGACTCCATTTTAGGAACTGTTCACTTTGGCCTCAGTCAGCAGCCAACAGCCACCTGACATTGTGATGTTGGATGTTACTTGTAATACGGTACATTTTGGGGGTGTTATGGGGACTTTCTTCTGGAAATTATCACTGTGGGTATTTATGTAAATATGTCACATCAGTTGATAAACCGAGGATGCTCATTGGGTGAAGGGGGAAGTTACATTTATTGTTTGGCCTGAATTTAACTTGCAACTGCCAGTTCTACTTTTGTCCAGAAACAAACTGTAGGCCTACACTGTACCTTTAAAGTTGGGCCTAATTCTGGCGTCGTAGCCTGAGGTTCTCCCCATGAGTTTGTCCAAGAAGTCGGAAGGTGACGGAGGATGCACTGGTCTCCCCCGAGGACTCTCTGGATCTTTAGACGCCACCAGACTAAAAGGATGGAGAGGGAGAGAGGGAGAGAGAGAGAGAGAGAGAGAGAGAGAGAAGAGACACAGAGACAAGACAGACTTTAGGTAAATGTGTAGCAGGTAACCCAGGCCATTAATGGACACACTAACACTAACATCTTCTGACATCATAATGCATATTCAGGACTTCTCTTTTGTGGCTGAATTAGCTGAGGCCGAAGAAATGTATTTCGATTCACAGAGAGAGAAAGAGAGGGGTAGAGGAGGAAAGAGAGCGAGGGAGGAAGAGATGGATAGAGACAGCAGAAAGAAAGAGAAAGAGCATGCGCGGCAAGTGTCTTCACTGACATATTCAACCTCTCCCTGACCGAGTCTGTAATACCAACATGTTTCAAGCAGACCGCCATAGTCCCTGTGCCCAAGAAAGCGAAGGTAAGCTGCCTAAATGACTACCGCCAGTAGCACTCACGTCAGTATCCATGAAGCGCTTTGAAAGGCTGGTCATGACTCACATCAACACCATCATCCCGGAAACCCTAGACCCAATCCAATTCGCTTACCGCTCCAACAGATCCACAGATGATGCAATCTCAAACGCACTCCACACTGCCCTTTCCCACCTGGACAAAAGGAACACCTATGTGAGAATTCTGTTCATTAACTACAGATCAGCATTCAACACCATAGTGCCCACAAAGCTCATCACTAAGCTAAGGACCCTGGGACTAAACACCTCCCTCTGCAACTGTAGGTAACAACACATCTGCTAAACTGATCCTCAATACCGGGGCCCCTCAGGGATGTGTGCTTAGTCCCCTCCTATACTCCCTGTTCGACTGCGTGGCCAAGCACAACTTCAACACCATCATTAAGTTTGCTGACGACACACTAGTGGTAGGCCTGATCATCGACAACGATGAGACAGCCTATAGGGAGGAGGTCAGAGACCTGTCAGTCTGGTGCAAGGACAACAACCTCTCTCTCAACGTCAGCAAGACAAAGGAGCTGATTGTGGACTACAGGAAAAGGAGGGCCGAACACGCCCCCACTAACATCAACAGGGCTGTAGTGGAGCAGTTGAGAGTTTCAAGTTCCTTGGTGTCGACATCACCAACAAACTATCATGGTCCAAACACACCAAGACAGTTGTGAAGAGTGCACAACAACACCTTTCCCCCTCAGGAGACAGACATTTTTTGGCATGGGTCCCCAGATTCTCAAAAAGTTCTACAGCAACATCAAGAGCATCCTGACCGGTTGCATCACCGCCTAGTATGGTAACTGCTCGGGTTCCGACCATAAGGCGCTACAGAGGGCAGTGCTTACGGCCCAGAACATCACTGGTGCCAAGCTTCCTGGACCTATATACTAGGCAGTGTCAGAGGAAAGTCCCAAAAATTGTCAAAGACTCCAGTCACCCAAGTCATAGACTGTTCTCTCTGCTACCGCACGGCAAGCGGTACCGGAGCGCCAAGTCTAGGTCCAAAAGGCTCCTTAACAGCTTCTACCCCCAAGCCATAAGACTGCTGAACAATTAATCAAATGGCCACCCAGACTATTTACATTGAATGTGTTGGTTATTAATAGTTAGTCTCGCAGGACTTCCACTGTATCAATACAATAAAAGGTTCCATTATTATTATGTTGGGATATCATTATAGCAAACCTCAATCTGTTAATTTAGATACAACAGCTGAATATAACAGGGGTCTTTCGTGGCACCAATAATGCTTTACATTAAATATTTGAACATGGCTGAAATAAAAAATATCTGTCAATATTAATTTCCTACAGGCAAAAAAATGAAAGGGTTGAAAATCCATTTGATACGGCATCCTAGACTTCCCATCCACTAAAAGTCATTATCCAGGGGGAAGCTCAGGGTAGGACACGCTTATTTACCATGCATTGGATTGGGATCCGTTGTCTAATGCTGTACCCTCTACTGCTAAGCCCCAATCCCTGAGAGAATGCCTGGGTATCTGATCAAATATGCTCAAATTATTTGTTCTCTAGCCCAGAGCAAACGGCATACACAACTCTCATTTTGTCTTTTTAGACAGAGTTTTGGCTTGGGGATTTGAAAACGTAAAAAAAAAAATGTATGAAAAAAAGACATAGATATCTTTGCAACAAAAAGAAACCGGACAATCACCAAAACATAAACAGTGATTAAACTCCATCATTCTCTCCCTCCCTAGCACATCACAATGCCAGCACAAATATCCTCTATCAAGTATTTATTCACAGCTGTCAACCCCCGTTGGCAGTAAAAGTCAAATCCTGCTAGATGGATAGAGTGAGGGAGTGCGAGACTGCGAGTCCCTATGGTATAACCCCATTAGTCATAACCCCAATGACTAATTAAAACATCAAAGCCTTGGATCTTGGCTCTCTTTCTCTCTTTTCAGGACAATTACAGGTAGTAGAAGAATACAAAGTCTTCTCAGAAATGAGCTAGGCCATGTAGGAATGATTCAACAATGTGAGCCACGATATAGAGTCTCCGTTTCTTGTTTCATCCTCTTTGTTGATGTGTTGGTTCGGTAGGCACCAGCGGTACCAGTACATGTATCCTGCTGTGACTCCATTCTCTTTGTTGATGTGTTGGTTCGGTAGGCACCAGCGGTACCAGTACATGGATCCTGCTGTGACTCCATTCTCTTTGTTGATGTGTTGGTTCGGTAGGCACCAGCGGTACCAGTACATGGATCCTGCTGTGACTCCATCCCCTTTGCTTTAAGCAGACACAGCTCAGTGTGCGTATTGCATCTCGCTCCTCCAGTGGATTACGTGTTAGACCGGTGCTCTCTTTAAGCCCTTACATCCAAGGCAAGGCGAGTCGTTTTTTCCTGGAGAGCGGTAGAAAGCAGTTGTGCTTTAAACCCGGTTCTTGGAGACCCACAGGGTGTACAGGTTTAGTTCCTGCCCTGCACTAAGGCTGCATCTACACAGGCAGCTTGATTCTGATCTTTTTTTTCACTAACTGTTCTTTCGACCAATCAGATCTGAAAAATATCTGACGTGATTGGATTAAAAGACCAATTAGTGGAAGAATATGAGAATCGGGCTGCATGTTTATATAGACCTTCTCATCTGATACAAATACAGATAATGAAGGTTACAGTGATTAGTTATAAAACATACATTTTAATTGCAGGACCACATAACATAGCTGTGTTACTACTAAGTAGGGTGTGAGTGGTTTGAAATGTTATAATGTCTGACTTCACAGAGACATCTAGATTGACTAATTTCAGTGTTAGAAACCAGCAGTAGGTATAATGCCATGCCGTCTGCATGCCATGGCCAAAGCAAATACAAGCTGGTTGAAAAAAGACGAAACAAAAACAATGATTACCAAAGGGGATTTAGGTCAAGAAGAACAACATTTGCCCCCGGCTGAATATGCAATATGAAAAGGGGGAACATTTGGAAAAAAACAAAACGTTGCCAGGATTAATTAACTCAAAAGAACCACGCATACGGAGCAGCATGGCAACGGAACGTGATTGTTCAACTGGTCAAAGCCTCATTTCTCAAATGTAATTTGTGCTCAGTTACCAGATATAGTGTACATGAGCACTTATATGCCATGAAATTAAAAATAGTTTTTTCTTTAATTGTCAAAATTAAACGTCTTCAAGAGTTTTTCTCTGGTCCGGTCACTGAAACACATTCTCAAAATGCTGTTGTTTTCATATTCCACATCCTAAACTGATATAAATTGAATGAAAGTGTATTGATCACGCACACCGTTTACATCAGGTATAAACGGTGCAGTGAAACGCTTACTTGCAAGCTCCCTCGACAGTGCAGTACAAATGTCAACAACGGTAATAATTAAAAGTAAAGTTAAGAAAATAAGAAGTCATTAGAAGATATAGACATGCATGCAGCGATATAGTTCCCATACATAGTGTATACAGTAGCTTACAGTTATAACAACACTCCCATGGACCAGCTGTGACATCACTGCTCAGCCTCTGCTAACAACGACAGGTCATAGGTCACTGTAAGCGATTAGGATTAAGCCTTACACAGTATGAGAAGAGCCCTGCTGTGTGTGTGTGTGTGGATATGTTTGAGTGTCTTTTTGCTCGCATGTTTTTGTGTGTGTGTGTGTGTGTGTGTGTGTGTGTGTGTGAGAGAGAGACCTGGTTGTGTTTGTGGGGGGAGCAGGAGAAAGCAGAAAGAAATGTTCCAGTATTATAGCATTACTCTATTCTGAGTGTCCAGAGCTGTGCCCTAGCCGAGCCCCGACCCGCTTACCTCAGCAAGGATCGGCTGAGTGACGTATTGATTTATAGTACCTTGTTCACTTTCACTTATTTCACACTTTCTGTCAGTTCCAGTTCTACTGATTACATATAGCCTGGTTCCTTGTTTCTTGGCAAGAGAGCAGAAACAGACTGGCACCCAGGCTAGATTACATCATGTTTATCAAGGAAACAACCATTAAAGGGATAGTTCAGGCAAAATATATATTTGGGTGGAATTACTCTTACCTTCAGTTGTGTCTACAGCCCTATAGTGATAGATTCCAAAATAATACATTGTTTACTTCTGCCACAGCCAGGAGTTAGCACCATTAGCATTGTCAAAATTCATGAATGTAAACAGCGGCACCAATGTTAGCAAAACATCATTTTGTCAGAACTTCCTAAAAAAACACACTTTAAACTAAGTTTGGTAGTTGGTGGAATTTGTTAAGATTTTTTAATCGTTCAAACTGCTGAAATAATCGCTGGAATTTTGTCACTCAAAACTGGAACGATTTCCTAATGAAGTCTCACAGCCGCAGCTGTTTCTGTTTGATGAACAATAAAGTTGTACTGTATTGTATTGTATTCCATTGGACACTCAGATGCCATTGTAAATCCACAACTTGATTTACTGCTTGAGTTAGTGGCTGCAGGGAAAAGTTGAAAGACTTTGGAAGACTCTTGTAGGAAGACAGCGACATGATATCTGCCAGAACCTATCCTTCTACACAGAAAGACTTAAAGAGTACACAATAAAAATTGTCCTGGAGGGTACAAACTAACATCAATTAAATTTAACATATAAACATTGATGTATCTGCCTACTGTACAATCCCAATTTAGCACTACATGGTGAATCTCTTCCTGGTTTGACAGATAAGATCTCTGCTCTCTGAATAACCTAGTGATAGGAGACTGTCTTTACACTGAATACAGTAGAAATTCCTAAATACGTTGACATTTCTCAGCACCCCGTGTTACCTATGAGGATATGAGCAATTTGCATTTTTATCCATTGTGGCAGAAGGGGAATGTATACTGAGTAATGCTGAGAGAACTACAATATATCTGACATGGGGGTTTGAGCTGGATGCATCTGACCCCCCTGATGCTGGAGATAGATAGGCTTCTGACAAGGCCTCCTGAGGCAGCAAGTAACCTCCTTGACTGGGATCTCACTCGTGGAGCTCATGACAGAGTGACAGACAGGGGCCTCTTGAGGAGCTCTGTGTCAGGGACACGGGGTCCCTCACGGAGCTCCATGACAAGGCTCAAGCCTCTCCTCAGGGTCCCATAGTGCCCACGTCTCACCCAAATTAAAGCTCTGCTGTGATTCATAATCCTTCAGGGAGAGAATTGTTAGGCCAGTGTCCCTCTAGCCTTCCATCCATCCCTCCATCTCTCCACAGAGTAGTCTAGAGCACCCTGGGAAAAAAAGCAGGCAGCAGCAGGCAGACGAGGCGAGCCATAGAGATAGGAGGGACAGTCGTCATGGCAACCCTGTCTTGGCCGCTGGAGCGTCCAGCTGCAGCCACGGTGGTCGACGGAGCGAAGCGGTGGGTTGCCGGTGTCGGCTATGCTTTTGTGAACCAAACCAACCGATTGAACAGACCGAGTAACATAACGGTTTAAAACACAGCAATCCTCATGGGATTCTCCTCAGTTTGGTACAGAAAATGTCTCATAATATAGAACAGTCACAGATTGGATATAGAACAGTAGCAGATTGGATATAGAACAGTAGCAGGTTGTATATAGAACAGTAGCATATTGGATATAGAACAGTAGCAGATTGGATATAGAACAGTAGCAGATTGGATATAGAACAGTAGCATATTGGATATAGAACAGTAGCAGAATGGATATAGAACAGTCACAGATTGGATATAGAACAGTCACAGATTGGATATAGAACAGTAGCATATTGGATATAGAACAGTAGCAGAATGGATATAGAACAGTCACAGATTGGATATAGAACAGTAGCAGATTGGATATAGAACAGTAGCAGATTGGATATAGAACAGTAGCAGAATGGATATAGAACAGTAGCAGATTGGATATAGAACAGTAGCAGATTGGATATAGAACAGTAGCAGATTGGATATAGAACAGTCACAGATTGGACTTAAATGAACCCTTCTGGCTCAAACGTGCTCCATAATTGGAAATAATATTCAGTCCTGGTTTATCTGAAGCTTGGGGTCTACTACACATCAACGGAAGCATAGTAAACATGCAAAAAAAGACACTGGCCAATATTATCATGGATGTATTGGGCTACTTTAGAGACCCCACATACTGACAGGACACACATTTTGGTTCATGGCATCTCTCTCTCTCTCTCTCTCTCTCTCTCTCTTTCCTCCCTCCATCCCTCTCTCCTTTCTCCATCCCTCTCTCTCTCCTCCCCAGCTGCCTGGAGGCGTGGCAGAGAGGCTGGCTGATGGGGATGTGAGCCAGAGGAGCTGAAGCGTTCAGGAGTGGGGAGATGGGGGAGGACGTGGAGGAATGGGCGAGAGGACAGCTAAGTGAGATTTACAGATAGCAACAGCGTGCAGTCCAGCTATGAGAGAGAGGGAGAGAGATAGAGAAAGAGAGAGAGAGAGAGAGAGAGAGAGAGAGAGAGAGAGAGAGAGAGAGGGAGAGAGAGGGAGACAGAAACAGAGACAGAGACAGAGACAGAGAGGATGGGAGAGGGAAGAGAGGAGAAAGGGTGGAGGATTAGGGTTTAACTGACAGATAGCTATACACCCTACATTCCCACAGTGACAGATGTGCACTTACAATCAGATATTGAATAATGTAGCATCTTGCACCAAACACACACACACACACACACACACACACACACACACACACACACACACACACACACACACACACACACACACACACACACACACACACACACACACACACGCCTTGTAAATCAACAAAAGGATAATGTCTACCTCTTGAAATACAAATGCCACATTTGATTTGTAATTTCTGTTCAATTATTCATCATGCTTCTCCCCTCCAGCTTTGCCACGGCGACGGTAAACAAATGACATTGATTGCTGCTGTTGTTCTGAAGGGTGTAAACAGTGCTGAAACGTCTGACGAACGTTGTTGTCAATTTGCTCCGCTCTTGATCACTTTAACACCATTCATATGTGTGTATGCGCTTTGAGTGTGCGTGTGTGTACGCGCTTTGCGTGTGTGCGCGGGTGTGTGTGTATATATATGTGTGTACCGGCGGTGCCTCTTGTTGTTCCAGACATCAAAGCATCCCGTCTAAAACTCTCAAACCACAAACCCTTGTATTCATTTCAGTTCTATTTATCCAGACAATACGCCCATTGTCTGTTGTTTCTGGCATTCAAACGCAAACGCACAGCATCAAGTTCTCACAGTTTGTGATTTATACACGGCTCATGTGTTCCATCTCGTCCTGCATTTGTTTCAAGTCTGTAGAGAACAAGCAGTACTTAAACTTTATGTGACCCTGTGGACAATACAATATTCTAGGGAAACAGAAGTACTTCTCAGCAGGAGGCTCCAGTGTCATACCTGAGTACATTGAACCATCAAACCACTATACATAAGCCTAGAACACTATGTTCTCTTACAGGGAAATGATTCCCACGGGGGTCCAGTACGAAAAAAAGGATGAACATGTACTCTCTAAACGAAGTCGCTCTGGATAAGAGCGTCTGCTAAATGACTACAATGTAAATGTAAATGAAATGTCCCCATAACCCAGTGGCATGACAATAGACTAGAGAGAGAGAGAGAGAGAGCCGGGAACCCTTCCAGGCCTCAGTCTCGTCGTGTCGTCATTGCTCTGTACAAACAAGCCTACGACCACCACCACCCACAGTCAATGGCTCTGTACAAACTAATGCCTGTCTCCCCCAGTGGTGGGTATTGCTAGCATCCGATCCGTGTTTCATTCGCTGTCTTGTTCATTGGGGCATGTACGCACGAGAAAGTGATGGCAGTGTTGTATAGCCTGTCAGAGTATAGACAGTGCCTCCTTCCATCCTCTCTGACAGCCTCCCTAGGGGACTACAGGGGCCCTATAGCTGGTTCCACATCACCCATAGGCTGACATGATGTCCTGTTCCATTAAAGAGGACGAGAAAACGCTATAGCTCACATGCTTAAAACAGGCTGTACCATATAATGAATTATATGGGCTGTGCTTTAGCGTTATAGACTTTAGGTTATATATCTGCTATATGTTTCCGTTGTGACCTATGAGAGGGACACTTGTTTGAAGGTGTAAATGCAAACACTGGGTGACAGTTGGGTACAGAGAGTGTGTGTGTGCGTGTCTTTCAAGCACAGCTGGGATTTATAAATTCCCACCTCTGAGAGTGGGTGTTACAAAGACACAGCTCTCTCTGACCGAGAGAGAGAGAGAGAGAGAGAGAGAGAGAGAGAGAGAGAGAGAGAGAGAGAGAGAGAGAGAGAGAGAGAGAGAGAGAGAGAACTAACCAGTTTGTTTGTGAACTGCACAAACCGATACATATCCATCCTGTCTGTCTGTGTCGTGACTCGTGAGGCGTCACAAACACCAGCAGCATCTTTGCAATCAGTGACAGTTGCTTAGTAACTAAAGCCCGTCCCCTTCACCTGTAGAGTGATACCACGGTAACCACCATCCACTGATGTTTGCCAAGCCTCCTGGATGAAACGATAGGGGTGTTTTTAATGAATTGGCTCCAAAAACAAGATATGTCATCAATTAAACAACAGGGGAAAAATGACTTGAGGACAGTGGAGAGAGGAAGTGTTTTTAGATCCTGAGTCCATGTCTCTCTACAGGAATGTTTCTTATTTATTTTTACTCATTATTTTTTGTCTTAGCCCAAAAGCGAGAGACGATACAGCCAGAACACAATGTAGCATTTCTTTTTAACCTTTTTAGAGACAAGTGTCAGAAAAAGATGATCCTTTTATTTTTTGCCTTTATATTCCATGGTCTCAACTGAACTGGCATTCCATTCCTTTATCTGCGTGGAGAGAATGTCATTCTGTCATTCCCGAAACATGCTGTCAGTGTCAGTGCCATTATACTTACTGTACACATAACGGAGATGGTGATGATGATGATGATTGGTTATGTGTTGAAAAAAATACATGACAATACAGTACATAATTGGCCTCTAAGCCATATGTTTCTTTTACAACGTGTCTAAAGTACCATAAAATAGATTGCAATGACGGAACCCTGCACAAATATACAGTACACTGTATACAGTATAATCAATACATCCATATGTGTTATCAATCCATCCCTGCCACTCACAACAACACTCACCAAGCCCCTCCCCCTGCCACTCACAACAGCACTCATCAAGCCCCTCCCCTTGCCACTCACAACAACATGGATGAGAGATCACTTCTTCCTCTTTCGGTTTCAACTCGCTATTTGCATTGGAGGTGTGGTCCAACAGAATTGGTCGTATGGACACCAAAACACATTGCTACATTATTTTACTGTCATAGAGGAGAAGTTAACCTTTCCAATGATACCCTTTCTATGTCTCAGCTACTCAAATTGCGCGCAGAGCAGACACTTCTAAAACGGGAGTATCAATGAACATTGATTCTGGAAAATGAATGCTCAGTTTGTCGGGAGCAAACCGCTAGCAGAATTTTAACCGTTATACTAGCTGTCTAGTCTGTGATTTATAAACACATTTATATAAGGAATTGGCGACTCGATTTCATTCTGAGAAATAAGGTAGGCCACTTGATTTGAACACCTGAACAAAGTGGGCAGGCTAGCATGCTGTTCAAACAGTTGGAGACGGACAGAAGGGTCTGTTCATAACAATTAAACTGCTCTACCTTGTTAGCAAGGTGTTATGGTTGTGGGAGGCTTATATTTATCCTAGGTATAATTTCACAAGCCATTAATTCATTAGCTTATTTACAGAACTAAACAAATCAAGATACAGCGGGTGAAATAAGTATTGAACACGTCACCATTTTTCTCAGTAAATATATTTCCAAAGGTGCTATTGACATTTCACCAGATGTTGGTAACAACCCAAGTAATCCATACATACAAAGAAACCAAAACAAATAAGTTCAGAAATTAAGTTATGTGTAATCATGTGAAATGACACAGGGAAAAAGTATTGAACACACTTACTGATATTTATCTTTGTACAAAAGCCTTTGTTGGTAATGACAGCTTCAAGACGCCTCCTGTACGGAGAAACTAGTCGCATGCATTGCTCTGGTGTGATTTTGGCCCATTCTTCCACACAAACAGTCTTCAAATATTGAAGGTTCTGTGGGCCTCTTCTATGAATCTTGATCTTCAGTTCTTTCCATAGATTTTCAATGGGATTTAAGTCAGGTGATTGGCTGGGCCATTCTAGCAGCTTTATTTTCATTCTTTGAAACCAATTGAGAGTTTCCTTGGCTGTGTGTTTGGGATCATTGTCTTGCTGAAATGTCCACCCTCGTTTCATCTTCATCATCCTGGTAGATGGCAGCAGATTTTTGTCAAGAATGTCTCGGTAAATTTGCCCATTCATCCTTCCTTCAATTATGTGAAGTTTGCCAGTACCATTTGCTGAAAAGCAGCCCCACACCATGATGTTCCCACCTCCAAACTTCACTGTTGGTATGGTGTTTTTAGGGTGATGTGCAGTGCCATTTCTCCTCCAAACATGGTGTGTATTATGACATCCAAACAGTTCAGTTTTGCTCTCATCTGACCACACTATATTCTCCCAGTATTTCACTGGCTTTTCCAAATGTTGTGCAGCAAACTTTAAACGAGCTTCAACATGCTTTTTTTTCCAGCAATGGAGTCTTGCGTGGTGAGCGTGCATACAGGCCATGGCGGTGGAGTGCATTACTTACTGTTTTCTTTGAGACAACAGTACCTGCTAATTGCAGGTCTTTTTGAAGTTCTCCACAAGTGGTCCTTGGCTCTTGGACAACTCTTCTGATTATTCTTTTCACTCCTCTGTCAGAAATCTTGCGAGGAGCACTTGGTCGAGGCAAATTTATGGTGAAATTATTGTCTTTCCACTTCCGTATTATGGCCCCAACAGTGCTCACTGGAACATTCAGAAGCTTAGAAATGCGCCTATAACCAATGCCATCATTATGTTTTGCAACAATTAGGTTGCGAAGGTCTTGAGACAGCTCTTTGCTTTTACCCATCATGAGATGTATCTTGTGTGACACCTTGACACCTTTTTGTAGGCCATCAGTTGGGACTGAACCAGCTGATATTAACTTGCACTGACAGGGGGCTGGATTGCTTTTAATTACTGATAGTTTTCAGCTGTTGTCTTGGCTTTCCATACCTTCCTTTCTTCATGTGTTCAATACTTTTTCCCTGTGTCATTTCACATTATTACACATAACTTAATTTCTGAACTTATTTGTTTTGGTATGTATGGATTACTTGGGTTGTTACCAACATCTGGTGAAAATTTCACGTCAATAGCACCTTTGGAAATATATTTACTGAGAAAAATGGTGACGTGTTCAATACTTATTTCACCCGCTGTATATATTGTGAGTCGTCCACAAGTTTGAAGAAATGTAGATATGATTTTTAGGTCATATCGCTCAGCCCTAGCACGTGCACACAGACAGCGTTTCATCTCTCCGCACGGCACTGGTTGGAAATGTGAGCCATGTCAGAAATGCCTTGCCGAGAACAGCTGAAATGACATTTCATCACCAAGGCACTATAACACAAGAATGTCAGATGGGTTGAAAAAAAATATGAGGGAAACAACTGACAGAATAAGGCTTCATGATGGGGTCTCTGTCCCAACGGGGACGTTTTCCCTTAATGACACCTCTCTGCCGAAATGCCATGCGACTGTGTGACCGCCTGGTGACCCATAATGGGAAGCCAGGAGCACTTCACTTTGTCAATGTCCCAGGCTAGGAACCCAGAACCACATTCACTTCACCGGCTTCACTCCTACACAGCCAGCCAGCCAGAGAGAGAGAGAGAGATGGTGTGTGTGTGTGTGTGTGTGTGTGTGTGTGTGTGTGTGTGTGTGTGTACCCTCTCTTTACATTACAGGTCACTTGGTTGCAGTCAAACACATGTCTAGTCAGTTCTCATTAGCCAAGTCATTACAAGGGTTAACTGGGCATGCATAGGGGAGAAAGGAGGGATGAAGGCAGGGAGAGAAGGAGGGTAGGAACACAATCCCCTTGACTCAGGAGCAAGGCTTTCACCAGGCAGCTTGGTTAGATAAGACAGGTGCCATATGCAAGCGCAGTCGGAAGACATAACAACAACAAGAGCTATCATTCTCCAAGCTTCTCTGTGCAGGACGTGACGTAGCTGGAGTCGGCCATTTTGGATTGAGTGAAAGTTAGGTCTAGAGCAGTTTACATGACATCAAATTCACATTCACATCTATAACCCTTACACACAAATGATCATACAGTATTACACTGTACACTTGAGTGCTAAGCTTAGTAATGAAGATAGAACTGGAGCAGAAGCATCAGTCTTGGCTACATAATGAAGATGGGGCTGGAGCAGTAGAAGCAGTCTATACTACATAATGAAGATAGAACTGGAGCAGAAGCAGCAGTCTTGGCTACATAATGAAGATAGGGCTGGAGCAGCATAGCAGCAGTAACTACAGTATAGTGTACAGATAAATAAAGAGAGCCAAGCTGGGAGATTAAAACACAAGGAATCCAACATCCAGCCATGGGTGTGTTTACATTGTGTGTGTGTGTGTGTGTGTGTGTGTGTGTGTGTGTGTGTGTGTGTGTGTGTGTGTGTGTGTGTGTGTGTGTGTGTGTGTGTGTGTGTGTGTGTGTGTGTGTGTGTGTGTGTGTGTGCCCTCGGGGGTCCCTGGAGTAATTAGAGCAGATGCAGAAGTCCAACTGAATATCCAACAGCCCAACCTGCCTCTTCTGCAATTAACATGAACAATAGCTCCCCTTTGTTGCTGTAGCTGTTTTCATGAATTTACTGTTCATATTATTGTCCGTATTTCCTTTAATACAAGGGGGGAGATGTGGGGAAAAACAGACGTTGCATCACACACGGTTGTGTAACTTGATAAGTTATCTTCGCTAGCACTGTGGACACCCAGCAGGATCAGGCAAAACTTGTACACACGTAAACACACATACATGTAAACACACACACTGTACCCCCGCACATTGACTCAGTACCAGTACCCCCTGTATATAGCCTCGTTTTTGGTATTTTATTATTTTTACTTTAGTTTATTTAGTATTATTTAATATTAAACTCTATTTTCCTAAAACTGCATTGTTGGTTAAGGGCTTTTTCTCCACCCTTCTCTCATATAGTATGCAGTATGATTCCCTATGACACCAGTAAATAGGACGGAGCAGCACAGCTCAGCACTATATGGAATACTTGAAGGCAGAACAATAGAGGACAGATATGAAAAATACATAACAATGCATAAATCATCACCTCCCATTGGATGAGCTCTGTTTTGGTTTACAGGACTTCCGAAGCCCATGCTGTGTCGTTGATGTGAACTGTCAAACGAAACTCAAACCAAACTGCTCTCTCCGTCTGAGCACCGAGCAGGGGGTCCGGGTCAGTTCGTCACAGGAGAATGCATCAAAATCATAAATTTGCCAAATTTAGACGCTTGGTCTAGATTTACAGTGCCTTCAGAGAGTATTCATACCCCTTTGGCAGCAATTCTTTCTGGTTAAGTCTCTAAGAGATTTCCACACCTAGATTGTGAAACATTTGCCCATTATTCTTTTCAAACATTTTCAAGCTCTCTCAAATTGGTTGATGAGTATTGCTAGACAACCATTTCAGGTCTTGCCATAGATATTCAAGCAGATTTAAGATACAACTGTAATTCGGCCACTAAGGAACATTCACTGTCTTCTTGGTAAGCAACTCCAGTGTAGATTTGGCCTTGTGTTGTAGGTTATTGTCCTGCTGAAAGGCGAATTCATCTCCCAGTGTCTGGTGGAAAGCAGACTGAACCATGTTCTCCACTAGGATTTTGCCTGTGCTTAGCTCCATTCCTTTTATTTTTTATCCTGAAAAACTGCCCGGTCCTTAACGTTTCCAAGTATACTTTGACATTATGGGGTATTGCGTGTTTTAAATTCAGGCTGTAACATAACAATATGTGGAAAACGTCAAGGGGTGTGAAAGCTTTCTGAAGGCGCTGTAGGTGTTATGTCATGCCAAGTACATTGAATACACCACCCATGTCTGCTGTCCAGTGCCCATAAAGCAGCTTCCAGGTCAAAGGTGAGAGACAGAGTCCCCATTGCGAGTCATTTCTCAGTCAACATCTGATCTGTCCCTCTAATGACATTGTAGGTCTTTGGCTACAAATAGCGTTAAAAATACAGCATCCACACGCTGCACGATGTAATTTAGAAAGACATATCACTCTTAAGTACACATCCAACAAGAAAAGTACAGGATGCCAGGGCTATGAGTGAAACCATCATGTAAGCAAAAAACAATGGCAGAGGGTTTAGGAAATATGGACCTGGGAAAGCAGAGCATCAACCCTCAGCAACAACTTTCTGTTCTCTCCTCAGCGTCTACTTCGACCACTGACATCACCTCTTCAGTGACAGATCTCATTTCACCTCGATAACGGAGCAGAATTCACTAAGCTGACAGCTTGCTAATGGGGGACGATAAATTGCTCACAACAACAAAATGCACGTAGCGATAGCCTGCTAGGCTAGCTAACTCAAGACCTTTTAAATCACCTGTCACTGTTGACGGTAAGTGGGCTGTCAGTGTTAGGCACACACACACACACACACACACACACACACACACACACACACACACACACACACACACACACACACACACACACACACACACACACACACACACACACACACACACACACACACAATTCTAATTCAATTCCCTCTCCTTATGAATTCCATTTAATTTAATTCATATTCCAGGTCAGTCTTTGAATTCAGATAATTAAATTCCTCTCAATTCCAATGTTCTAATTGAATTCAATGTAAATTCTCGACTTCATGAGTGAATTCATGAATTGAATTTGAATTGACCCCAGCCCTGATATTGGCATTGCCTATAGGGCAAATCCAGATGCAATCCATCCCTCTACTTCTCTTGGTTGCTTTCTTTCACACACAAGACTTTAAATCTCTCAGCTCAACGTCTTTAACTCAGCATTGATTCCTAAAGAGCTGTGAATCACGGTGATTACAGGTTGAATATGACGATTAAACAGCCGACTATTGGACAATTGCATGTTCTGTCTGCGTGAATTTCACACACACACACACACACACACACACACACACACACACACACACACACACACACACACACACACACACACACACACACACACACACACACACACACACACACACACACACACACACACACACACCTCCAGTCTCTTCTTCTCTTCTCTTGACTGCATGCATATGCCTGGCCAGATGTTTGATGTATTGTTGTAAAGTTGACATGCATATGGCAATGACTTGGGATTGATGGACCCATGGCATTTTGACCCATGGTATTTTGACCCATGGCATTTTGACCCATGGTATTTTGACCCATGGCATTTTGACCCATGGCATTTTGATCCATGGCATTTTGACCCATGGCATTTTGATCCATGGCATTTTGATCCATGGCATTTTGACCGCTGACAGCATTAGTCACTGATCAGATTGCTTAGGAGAGTTATTGGATGGTAGTTCTGTACATTGGGAGGGCAGGGCCAAGCTTCAATTGTTTTAAATAATCTATATTTTGTCTTTTTGTGAAGGCTCACACACGCACACACGTAATCCACACAAACCCTGAGAGCCTCCAACTCTGCAACATACCTTCACAAATGCACATGTAACAGAAGTAATTCCCTCGAGTCACGCAGCCTTGCCTGACACCTGAAGATTTGTGTTAGCTTCCATATTGAATTCCCTTACTTTAGCTCAACAGGCTCACACAGTGTGGCACACAGACAACCTGGCTTCAAAACCAGTCGGGCAAACACTAACGCAAGCCCTCCCAACCTATCACAAACACTCACACACAGCCACGCAAGCCCTCCCAACCTATCACAAACACTCACACACAGCCACGCAAGCCCTCCCAACCTATCACAAACACTCACACACACTCCATTTAATCCATTTACTTAATGCTTCCATATCTGTCTGAAATATATATGTCTGCACAATAGACTGATTGCGCGTGTGTGTGCGTGTGTCTGACTGGGGCTCCACAACATCACTACCAACATCAGCCAGTCTAGCGATCATCATATCTCTGACCATTTAATATCCTCTTCGACAGCACGTTAACCTCACATCAACCATCTGAGGCAGAAAACACAGCTCTCATCGTACCAGGGCTGAAGACAAATAACAACTACAGTTCATTGCCTTAGTACTTTGACAAGTCTTCTGTTAGGCAGTGTGGTGGTGAGAGAGCGAGAGAGGGGCAGAGAGAGAGAGAGAGAGAGGCTCTTCAGATGTACTGTATCGAGTGAATTCGAGTGAAATGTCCCTGATGTCTGATGCCAGAAAGATCTTTCATAGTGAGAGAGAGAGAGTGAGGGGTTACATGCTGTCTCTTCTGTAGTACCTCTTAGTGGATGGTTTATCTCTGATCTGGTCTCTTCAGAACACAACAGGTAATAAAAGGCTGTGTATGTCTAACCTCCCACATGAAAGAATGCTACAGTTTACTATAGAATACTACATTACAACTAGTATGCTGTAGAATACTATACTGCACACTGTAGTTTCCCTCAATCATGGGTAGTATAGAATTTTGTAAATACTACAGTACTATTCGCAAAAGAAACCCTGTAGTAAATACTACAGTTTTGTCAGCAAAACACTACAGTTCGCAAAAACATGACCGTTTTATTTTTTTACCATAGTAATACTACAATATTTACTTTGCATATACCCTGCCCATTCCCCTCCCCCATATCCCAATGTGTGCCACACATGAGTGAGAAACCTACGTATCTAACATTAGTTTATTATGATCAAGTTATATTCTTTTTAAAGTTTGTGAATTATTTTTAAAGTTTGACACAAATCAAGATATTGAATGAAATAGGGATCCATTCTGATTGGCTACTGCACGCTCTTTGCTTCATGATTCTTTTCTAGTTAACATGTGGATGACGTCAGCGCTATCACTATCTACGGTTCAGAACACAGTCCTACCTAACCTACAGATTATGGAACACGTCCTCTTTTAGTATTTCTCCAGTAGGTTTCCTAGAGGAAAAAGCCCCCACTTCTATGTCAAAGATAATAAAACAAAAACAGTAAATACTACAGTAATCTCCGCAAAAACACTATAGTTATTACTACAGTATACAATAGTCAGCTAAAGCAGTACAGTAATTACTATAGTACATACTACAGTTTTTCCTACAGTATTAAAACTACAGTAAAGTGTAAATAATACAGTATACCACAGTAAAGTCGGCAAAAACACTACAGTTAATACTAGTATTTACACCATAGTATAGTATAGTATTTTTTCATGTGGGCTGGTAGCGATTTAGGGTATTTTATCTCTGTCATTGAATTGGCTTCAGCTATGTGCTTTTGAGGGGATTTGAGTGCATTAGAACAAGTGCTAGACTAGTATTACTTCTAATAGTGTAGTTACAATGCATATTAGGGCTAGCATAACTGTTTGAGTAACCTATGTCAAATTATTGGCAAATGGTGTATTTGCAAATGGGTCTTTACAAAAATATATCTATCACAAACCAACTTACCAAGTTGTTATTTTTCATTCCTACATTTTTCTACAGTAACATTAAGTTCATAATAAAAAAAATAACTGCGTAGCGCGACAACTGCAGAGGATATTACATTTATGTTGACAAAAACTCACACTAATGACTTGAGTAAACTCAATTTGCTCATGGAAGACTTTCAGTGTCAATAATTCTCTCTGTGAGTTTATTTATTTTCAGAGTCAACCCACATTTTTTTTTTTTTTACCTTTATTTTACTAGGCAAGTCAGTTAAGAACAAATTCTTATTTTCAATGACGGCCTAGGAACAGCGGGTTAACTGCCTTGTTCAGGGGCAGAACGACAGATTTTTACCTTGTCAGCTCGGGGATTCGATCCAGCAACCTTTTGGTTACGGGCCCAACACTCTAACCACTGGGCTACCTGCCGCCCCAGAGCACTTTGTCTCAGAAATCACTCACAGCTATTGATTCATTTCTTTAATAAACATAAAACCATAAGAATACAAACCACCCCCTAGTCTTATTACCATAGCGATGCTCTAGTCTCTCTAGCCTAGTGATACATGGTCAAAAAATGATTCCTTGGGAAGTCTAATTGTTACCAGTGTATATTTAAAGCCTCCAACGCAATCCCAGCTTCCCTCTCATCCGCCCTACATATAAAGCAGCCTCATACTAAACTTTACCCGCCTTGTTTTCAGTGCCTGTCAAACGCACAGCCTGATACACCATTGTGCCAATTTGACTGCCGCCTCAACCACCGAAGAAGAAGCCCTTCCGATCTACTCCAGCTGGGTATAATACATATTACGGTGGGAAAAATATTCAGAATTATGTGATAATTGTTTCTATATATCTAAGACATCTTAAATGCAGAAAAAAGCTTGTTGTTTATATCATTATCAGCCAAAGATATATCCAGTCTAAGAGACAAAACAGTAAAATACTGCCTTCTCGTTCCCTTAGCTCGAGCCAGGCCTCTCCCTTGTCTGATTACAATGTCTAGTGACAAAACAGCGGGCCTTCGCTGGCATTTCTCATCTTCTGTGACATGTTCTCCTCTCCGGAGTGTCAGCTTGTACTCTTGTTCCCACAAGGACATTACCATGAGGGTCGTGCCTGTCACACACACACACACACGCGCACACGCACACGCACACACACACACACACACACACACACAACAAGATGCATACACACACACACACTTACCCCACACACTGAGTCGACTCTAGGCTGACACTGGGCCGACCCTCCAACCCCCAGGCCTTAACTGAAGGAAGGATACAGGAGAATGCCATAGCCTTTGATAACAAAAATGTTAGGCGGTATCCCCTTTGATAACTTTCGCACTTTGGAGTTTACACTTCCCAGAATTTCTCCTGCAAAATCAATGCCAATCTTGCCCACTGATTCTGCTACAGTGGTCTCTGCATCTTGCTGTGCCAGCATGGCCAGCGGTGCCCGATGACGTCCTGACCTTGCATCATTCCCCCATGCCCCCTGTGTCACCATCGCGTGTCACGGAGGGTTACAATGGAGGGGATGTCAACTCAAGGGGGGGTGACGGGGATGACAATGGACCGGCCTGCCTCACAAGGGGCCGTGCCGAGACAGGCTGCAGCCCAGCTGTTTGGGATTCGCTCTAAAGGCCAAGTCACGGGCACAGTCGTGGGTAAAGAGATGGCTGTGGAGTGGCACGACATGATTATTTTGGGCTAACCGTCTGGCCCTTTCGCTAGCTTGCTCACTCACTCACTTACTGACCCTACCTCCTCAGGTCAGGCAGTTGTATGGACGTAGGCTGAGAAGGAAAACTAGCCAGGTTGGGTTGGTCTCCATTGTTTTCTGGTATCTTTGTAGGATTCACATAATAAGGTGTCAGGATAACTGCTTCAGTGTTGCTGTCCAGTTCACTCTATTTCTAAAGACTAAAGGGTGAAATTAAGGTCTGCATGGCAGTGTGCCACATGACAGAGCCCAGTATGTGCGTGTTTGTGTGTGTGTGTGTGTGTGTGTGTGTGTGTGTGTGTGTGTGTGTGTGTGTGTGTGTGTGTGTGTGTGTGTGTGTGTGTGTGTGTGTGTGTGTGTGTGTGTGTGTGTGTGGTTATTTGTGTGTGTGTGTGTTCAGTGCAGCCATGCCTGAGCCTGACTAACCCTGGATGTGGTCACTTAGTCAACTCAATCAGTAGGCCACTGAACACTGTACCAATACACTCTACCACTTGGTTATCTACAGAAATCAGGGGGTTTGAATCACTGGCAACACTAAAACATATGCTCTGTCTTCTTGGACTAAATATTAGCATTGTTCCTCTACTTGTCTCCACATTCTACACATTCTACGCTTAAATGAGCTAAGGCTTTATTAACTCTTTATGTCAAAACCATCATGAATCCTATTATCTTAAGAACATAATGTTTATTGCATGAAAATAGGGATCCATCATAATTCAATCTTTCAGTTACGGGCCCAACACTCTAACCACTCGGCTACCCGCCGCCCCAAAGTAGCCACCCTTTGCCTTGATGACAGCTTTGAACACTCATGGCATTCTCTAAACCAGTTTCATGAGGACCGCCACAGGAATGGAAGACCCAGAAATACTTCTGCTGCAGAGGATAAGTTCATTAGAGTTACCAGCCTCAGATTAAAGCCCAAATAAATGCTTCACAGAGTTCAAGTAACAGACACATCTCAACATCAACTGTTCAGAGGAGACTGTGTGAAACAGGCCTTCATGGTCGAATTGCTGCAAAGAAACCACTACTAAAGGACACCAATAAGAAGAAGAGACTTTCTTGGGCCAAGAAACACGAGCAATGGACATTAGACCGGTGGAAATGTGTCCTTTGGTCTGGAGTCCAAATTTGAGATTGATGGTTCCAACCTCAACCAAATTTAGATGGTTTGGGATGAGTCGGACCACAGTGAAGAAAAAGCAGCCAACAAGTGCTCAGCATATGTGGGAACTCCTTCAAGACTAATGGAAAAGCATTTCAAGTGAAGCTGGTTGAGAGAATGACAAGAGTGTACAAAGCTGTCATCAAAGCAACTAAAAAATATTTTGATTTGTTTAACACTTTTTTGATGTCTTCACTTTTATTCTACAATGTAAAAAATTGTGCAAATAAAGAAAAACCCTTGAATGAGAAATATTCAAAAATGTTGGCCCCCAGTGTATGTGAATAGCATTAGCATTAAGATAGCGCATTAAGCTAGTGCATTAAGCTATTGCTGCCATGCAGTGAAATCAGCCCTGAATGTTTCTGCTCCAGATCCTTTATAGCTTTGAGATAACTTTAATAAACATAGTTTTAAGCAGCTTACTAGGCCAGCTAGCTGCTTCTGCTTTGCCTAGAAAAGACAGAGAGAGGGAGAGGGAGAGACAGGGAGAGAGAGAGAGAGGGGGGGGGACAGTGTGCTCAGACAGAGAGAGGAGAGAGAGAAAGAGGCAGAGAAAAATAGAGAGAGCGAGAGAGAGAAAGAGAGAGAGAGAGAGAGAGAGAGAGAGAGAGAGAGAGGGACAGTGTGCTCAGACAGAGAGAGGAGAGAGAAAGAGAGAGAAAAAAGCTGGGGTAGAATAACTTCAAGAAAGAAAAGAGGGTAGGGGGCGATGAGCAACGCATCCAACAAACGTCATCAATAAGTCACCACTTCCTTCCATAATCTATCTGTTACAACACAAGGCAGTGACACAGGGCCGACGGAGGGGGGATTCTCCTCTCGCTATTCGCAGAGAGAGTTATTACTGAGAGTCAGAAAGCCAGCGGCGTCAAGCGCACGACTTCTATGTGCTAACTTAGTCAACGGTAAAACATAATGGATATGTCCCTAAGCAGGGGAAAATCAGACACTGAAAAACATATAATGGAATTGTCCCAAAGCACACATTCAAGTTAGAATGGCAGGGCTGCTGCTGGAGCAAGGAAACTATGAGTTAGCGGAGACATAAACATACGTAATGGAATTGTCCTAAAGCACACCTGTAGGTAGAGTTACAGTATAATGGAGCAGAGGAACTATGGCTGGGCCCTGGTCAAAAGTAGTGCACTAAATAGGGAATAGGGTAGATGGGGGTAGGGTAGATGCCTGCCTCATACCCCTTGCCCTGCGCCCGAAACATTCCGCTCCAGTGAGCGGCCAGTGAGTGGCCCTATCTGGAGATAGAGGGCACAGATGTGGTTTCACATCTGCCCTGGCATCATGTAGAGGGAATGAGAACATGTTTATATTGTCATATCCACTCATACATCAAGTACCATGCAAATGTATAGTTACTTAGCTATCTGTATATCTCAGAGTTAAACTCAAGTAGGAGTCTTGAATGAGGATTCCAGAAGGAAATGTCCAGTTGACTCAGACAGGCAGGCTCAAGGGAATGTACAGTAGCTATCTGGTGTAGATCTGAAAGGTAAAAATCCATTGTGCCTCTTGTAAACGATCACATGTTAATACAGGCCAAGAATTGACTAAATCCATAGTGCCTCTTGTAAACGATCACGTTAACACAGGCCAAGAATTGACTAAATCCATAGTGCCTCTTGTAAACGATCAGATGTTAATACAGGCCAAGTATTGACAAAATCCATAGTGCCTCTTGTAAACGATCAGATGTTAACACAGGCCAAGTATTGACAAAATCCATAGTGCCTCTTGTAAACGATCACATGTTAACACAGGCCAAGTATTGACTGAATCCATAGTGCCTCTTGTAAACGATCACATGTTAACACAGGCCAAGTATTGACTGAATCCATAGCGCCTCTTGTAAACGATCACATGTTAACACAGGCCAAGTATTGACTGAATCCATAGCGCCTCTTGTAAACGATCACATGCTAATGCAGACAGTTGCTCTTTGTCTCTCGTTTCCAGAACCTTACATCACAGTCACATGTATCTTTAAGAAAACCATCCAGCTGCATACCAGTGCTTTAGATTAGAACATCCACTGGGGCACTAGCTAGACTGTGTTAAAAGTATTGTAAGTTGTATGGCAGCAGGCAGATATCTACCAGAGCTTAGATCACAGCCACATCTTCAAATCTCCTTAAAAAGTGTCTAGACAATATTTCCCCATGCTACTAGGCTAGCATTTGGTTTGCAACAGCCTCTCCGACCTCTGGAACAATGTGGCAGTTTTTTGTGATCTCCACCGTGCCATGCATACGAATGTGACGAGATTGACAGGTTCTCTGATCCAGGCCAATTCATTTATCATGAATGGATATATCCAAAGAAATGGCAATATAAAAAAGGTCAAACAAAGTGCACAGTTTGCTGTCATTGCAGCTGATTGATGTGATTGTGTGTTAGCCGTAGTTGGCTAGTTAGCTAGCAAAGTAGAAGTAGCGTTAGCCTGCATAGAGAACTTGGTTAAGCAACAAAACCAACGCATGCGTAACTATGGGGCAAAACAGACTGGGTTGGCTTAAATTGTTGACATTTTATTTTGCACACTCACAGTACTCTACACACTCACAGGACTCTACACACTCACAGTACTCTACACACTCACAGGACTCTACACACTCACAGGACTCTACACACTCACAGTACTCTACACACTCACAGTACTCTACACACTCACAGTACTCTATACACTCACAGTACTCTACACACTCACAGTACTCTATACACTCACAGTACTCTACACACTCACAGTACTCTACACACTCACAGTACTCTACACAATCACAGGACTCTACACACTCACCGTACTCTACACACTCACAGTACTCTACACATAATAATAATCACTCTATCATAATTTACGCTGCTGCTACTCTGTTTATCAAATATCCTGATGCCTAGTCACCTTACCCCTATACATATCTACCTCTATTATCGTGTGATAACTCCCTCCTAAGGGCTGTAACTCTCTCCTAAGGGCTGTAACTCTCTCCTAAGGGCTGTAAGGGCTGTAACTCCATCCTAAGGGCTGTAACTCCCTCATAAGGGCTGTAAGGGATGTAACTCCCTCCTAAGGACTGTAACTCTCTCCTAAGGGCTGTAACTCTCTCCTAAGGACTGTAACTCCCTCCTAAGGGCTGTAACTCTCTCCTAAGGGATGTAACTCCCTGCTAAGGGTTGTAACTCCCTCCTAAGGACTGTAACTCTCTCCTAAGGGATGTAACTCTCTCCTAAGGACTGTAAGGGCTGTAACTCCCTCCTAAGGGCTGTAACTCTCTCCTAAGGACTGTAAGGGCTGTAACTCCATCCTAAGGGCTGCAACTCTCTCCTAAGGGATGTAACTCTCTCCTAAGGGCTGTAACTCTCTCCTAAGGGCTGTAACTCTCTCCTAAGGACTGTAAGGGCTGTAACTCCCTCCTAAGGGCTGTAACTCTCTCCTAAGGACTGTAACCCTCTCCTAAGGACTGTAAGGGCTGTAACTCCATCCTAAGGGCTGCAACTCTCTCCTAAGGGCTGTAACTCTCTCCTAAGGGCTGTAACTCTCTCCTAAGGGCTGTAACTCCCTCCTAAGGGCTGTAACTCTCTCCTAAGGACTGTAAGGGCTGTAACTCTCTCCTAAGGGCTGTAACTCTCTCCTAAGGGCTGTAAGGGCTGTAACTCTCTCCTAAGGGCTGTAACTCTCTCCTAAGGGCTGTAAGGGCTGTAACTCCATCCTAAGGGCTGTAACTCTCTCCTAAGGGGTGTAACTCTCTCCTAAGGACTGTAAGGGCTGTAACTCCATCCTAAGGGCTGCAACTCTCTCCTAAGGGCTGTAACTCTCTCCTAAGGGCTGTAACTATCTCCTAAGGGCTGTAACTCCCTCCTAAGGGCTGTAACTCTCTCCTAAGGACTGTAAGGGCTGTAACTCTCTCCTAAGGGCTGTAAGGGCTGTAACTCTCTCCTAAGGGCTGTAACTCTCTCCTAAGGGCTGTAACTCCATCCTAAGGGCTGTAACTCTCTCCTAAGGGCTGTAACTCTCTCCTAAGGGCTGTAACTCTCTCCTAAGGACTGTAACTCTCTCCTAAGGGCTGTAACTCCATCCTAAGGGCTGTAACTCTCTCCTAAGGGCTGTAACTCTCTCCTAAGGGCTGTAACTCTCTCCTAAGGACTGTAAGGGCTGTAACTCTCTCCTAAGGACTGTAAGGGCTGTAACTCTCTCCTAAGGGCTGTAAGGGCTGTAACTCTCTCCTACGGACTGTAAGGGCTGTAACTCTCTCCTAAGGACTGTAAGGGCTGTAACTCTCTCCTAACGGCTGTAACTCTCTCCTAAGGGCTGTAACTCTCTCCTAAGGACTGTAAGGGCTGTAACTCTCTCCTAAGGACTGTAAGGGCTGTAACTCTCTCCTAAGGACTGTAAGGGCTGTAACTCTCTCCTAAGGACTGTAAGGGCTGTAACTCTCTCCTAACGGCTGTAACTCTCTCCTAAGGGCTGTAAGGGCTGTAACTCTCTCCTAAGGACTGTAAGGGCTGTAACTCTCTCCTAAGGGCTGTAAGGGCTGTAACTCTCTCCTAAGGGCTGTAACTCTCTCCTAAGGGCTGTAAGGGCTGTAACTCCCTCCTAAGGGCTGTAACTCTCTCCTAAGGGCTGTAACTCTCTCCTATGGGCTGTAAGGGCTGTAACTCCCTCCTAAGGGCTGTAACTCTCTCCTAAGGGCTGTAACTCTCTCCTAAGGGCTGTAAGGGCTGTAACTTTCTCCTAAGGGCTGTAACTTTCTCCTAAGGGCTGTAACTCTCTCCTAAGGACTGTAACTCCCTCCTAAGGGCTGTAACTCCCTCCTAAGGGCTGTAACTCTCTCCTAAGGGCTGTAACTCTCTCCTAAGGACTGTAACTCTCTCCTAAGGGCTGTAACTCTCTCCTAAGGACTGTGCCTCTGGAGTTATCACACGATAATCCCCGGGTTCTCATGCCTTATTGCTTACTGGAGACCTTGTTAGACCTTTCCAGCCCCTCATCACAGGCCACTCACTCAATCGCCCTGATACGGAGGGTCCGTGTGTGTGTTTGTCTGTCTGTGTGTGTGTGTAATGTGTGTAAGACACAGCCAGGGTCATATGAGTCAGCAAGCCATTGTGGCCACATTCATGACAACCAATAAAGTGCAGGGGCCAGAAAGACCACAGGCACCCACATGACCAACACAGACACACACAAATGAACATGAGCGCACACAAACCATTGCCATTCAAAACCCATTTCAATCCCTAGTGCTCACCACTTTTCCCTAAAGCACAGATTGCCTATCATAACTATTATTGTTGTATTATTGTATTATTGTATTCTTCCACGTTGGATTGACATACGCCTGTAAATACACTAGAGGAAAAAGTCTTGTCCCCAAATGGTATTTTGACCAATCACTTCAGAGCTTTTCACATCAGATCTTTTTCAGAGCGGATTTGATTGGTCATTAAATCAGTAAACAACAGGTGTAGACCAACTGTGACATGTTTACTTACGGGCCCTTCAACTTGGCTATAAACACAGGGTAGCAGAGTGGATGTGCAGGGGTGTGAGGTAATTGAGGTAGATTTGTAGGTATGGGTAAAGTGACTCAGCAACAGGATAGATAATAAGCAGTAGCAGCAGCATATGTGATGAGGCAGAAGAGTTAGTTGGTGTAGCTATTTGGTTAACTATTTAGCAGTCTTATGGCTTGGGGATAGAAGCTGTTCAGGTTAATGTTGGTTTCAGACTTGGTACAGCTTGTCGTGCGGTAGCAGAGAGAACAGTCTATGACTTGGATGGCTGGAGTCTTTGACAATATTTAGGGCCTTCCTCTGACACCGCCTGGTATAGAGGTCCTCGATGGCAGGGAGCTCGGCCCCAGTGATGTACTGGGCTGTACGCACTACTCTCTGTAGCGCCTTGCGGTCGAATGCCAAGCGGTTGCCATACCAAGCGGTGATCCAGCTAGTCAAGATGCTCTTTAGATCTTTTTGAGGATCTGAGGACCCATGCCAAATCTTTTCATCTTCCTGAGAGGGAAAAGGTGTTGTGGTGCCTTCTTCACGACTGTGTTGGTGTGTTGGTGTGTTTGGACTATGTTAATTCCTTAGTGATGTGGACACTGAGGAACTTGAAGCTCTAAACCCTGTCCATTACAGCCAGGTCGATGTGGATTGGGGCGTGCTCGGCCCTTCGTTTTCTAGTAGGTCATGATCAGGTCCTTTGTTTTGCTGACATTGTGACATTGTGGGAGAGGTTATTATCCAGGTGGGAGAGGGGAGTGTGGAGTGCAATAGAGATTGCGTCATCTGTGGATCTGGATCTGTTGGGGCGGTGTGCAAAGCATTTCATGGCTACAGATGTAAGTGCTACAGGGCGATAGTCATTTAGACAGGTTGCCTTGGCGTTCTTGAGCACAGTGACTATGGTGGTCTACTTGAGAGACAGAGTGGGAGGGATTGATATATTACTATGATTATACTGTTTTTGTTGCTAAAATCAACAGTCCGTGTTTGACGTGAGTCCTCAATCCATGAAGACATCATATAAACGATAACCACCCCCACGTCCTATAAAACAAATAATACCACAGTCAGTCAGTTCATCCGTCCGTCCATCCATTCCACACGTTCAATAGCATCAACTATAATGCCCTGAATGCTGAGATTCACGAAAGAGTGAGAGACAAAGGGAGACAGGAAGACTGAGAGAGAGAGAGAGAGAGAGAGAGAGAGAGAGAGAGAGAGAGAGAGAGAGAGAGAGAGAGAGAGAGAGAGAGACAATTGCGCACTACAGCACAATAGAAACCTGACCACTCAAAGCACCCCCACCACTAACAACAGCACATCGCACTCTCAGCACAGGGCCTTAATTGTCTGTGCTGATTAGTAAAAGGAGAAAGATGAAGTTGAGTGACAGCAGTCAAGAAGGTGCTTCTTAGTGACCTCAGTATATTTGGCTGAGCACGGTGTTCATTTGCAAAACTAAAGTTGTGATTTGGTTTGATTTCCTGCATGAGACACTAAACATAATTACGTATTAAACTGTTAATCACTTTTGCATAAAAACATCTGCTAAACGACCATATTATATGATATTATCGTATTAAAGTTTTAACCGGCTCCCTCCAGTGTGCTCTCCCTATGAGGTTTGATTCCTGCATTGGACACGTAGAAATATAACTATGTGTTAAACTGTGTTAAACGGTAAATCGTTTTGGATGAATGAGCATATTATCATTACCATAGAGTTTAAATAGGTTTCCTCCAGTGTGCTATCTCTGCGTGGTGTAGCCCGCCTGCATGCGCAGCCCGCTGGTTGGCACGGTAATGCCCGGTGGGGCGTAGGAACACTTGCTGTTTACTTTGAAGATCATTTAGTAATCCCCACAGGGCAGGCACGTACAGCACAGCATTGCACGTAAAACAGTGCATATTAAACTAGACCCAGGGGGATGGTTTGGAGGACACATACAAACACGTGTGTGTGTCAGTGAGGGCAGATAGACACACAGTAGATGCACACACCACATTGACTCAGCTGACATTCATGTCAGATTGTCCATCAGAGGATTTGGAGATTTGGACTCTTTGTTCTAAGTTAATGACTCACTAGGCTGGGCTGAAGAAGCCTATCTGTTTGTGCATAAAAGCTCTCCTCGGGTACACACAGCTATGTAGCTATACTTATTTAATGTGTTTCAGCACTAGTAGCCCTTGATTAGTTAGATCAGGTTCCAGTTGTGGATTAAATGAAATATGTGGAAGTGGCTGGGAGAAGGCTGACTCCAGGAGAGGTTTGGGAAACGCTGGTGTACATGAATGGAGTTGCAGCTCAAAATATAGTGACTGCACGCCAAAAGGTCCGCAGGGGGACGAGAATGAGTCCAAGCATAAAATATACAGTGAAATCTTAAAAGCTCTGCTTTCTAAAAATCCCCCTTCCAAAACTCGTCTGCATTTAACATCCTCTCCCTCAGACTGCCATTTTGTCAGCAGTCCAACAACGACATGGATTCAATAACCTGATCCTAAAGAGCCCGAATGGAGGTCATTAAACTTTGAGAAGCAGGACAAAATAGACCAGTCTTGCTAGACAAGCACGAACTTCCAGCAGAGCAGAGAGATATGTGAGATGCTATTCAAACATCCCTTTCTTGTCAAGTCGTGTCGAGTTGTCAGGAAACCAGCAAAAGTACAAGAGTTATACTCCTCCTGCCAGTGCTGCCCACCAGACCACCTCTCTCTCCTCTCCCACTAACAGGATGCCAACCAGGGTTTACCCCTGCCCTCTTCCCCTTCCCCCTTTCCACCAACTCTACAACCCTGTCTGACGCCACTTCAATGGTTTCTGGCCGTTTGCTCATGTCGCTCCACATTGTCATAGTACAAGACAAGGGACTGCTCTAAAGGAAAGCTAGCACCCCTCGTGGACCACAATGCCCGGCACAGTGCACGCTCTGCAAACAGTAGGCTAGGTACCCAAGTGAAATGTCTCCCTTGATGATTATCTATTTGACCAGCGAAACATAAACAGACTTTCTCATAAATGTTTCATTTGCAAGTACATAGCTTTCCCTACACAGTGTGCACTTCACCATTCAAGTGAAGTGACAAATCCACAAGGGAAAGTAAAGTGCTCCAATATGGACTGGCTGCCATGTCGGTCCAGAGTAAAGATGAGGAAGAACACTGATTAAAGCCTAGACTTCTCAACCAAGAACAAGCATCTGACCTATATATCCTCATATAATCTGAATCACAAATGGCACCCTAGTCCCCTATGGGCCCTGGTCAGAAGTTGTGCACAATATAGATGATAGAGTGCCATTTGGGACTCAACCCATAGATAAACCCTATAGAAAACTCTCCAGTCGCCTTGGACTCTGAGGTGACACTAAACCAATACGCATTGCAGTGGGTGACAGCCAGGGACATGGCACCAGACATTGGCTGTGTCCCAAATGGTACCTGATAGCCTAAATAGTACACCACTTTTGACCGATTAGGGTGCCATTCGGGACGCAGACATGATATCAATAATTTAATACAGGGGGATGCCAGTGGAGGGCCATTACTATCACAGACACATCACCACATGAATAATACATGACATAGTTATATAATAGAGGGTGATCGATGGTGTAGGTATGGGGCCTAGGAATGAGATAACTTGTGTTGGTGGCAGTGAAGCACAGCTTGAGTGGGATTAGACTTTGCAGCAATTGCATTACCTCTGTGGAGTTGTATTGTGCTTAGCTGAGAGAGACTCAGGGAAGGAATGAGAGCTGAAGAGAATACTGAAGTGAGAAGAGGAGTGGGCGAGCTAGAGGCAGCCTTAGAGAGAGAGAGACAGTAGCTATTGATGGAGGGAGTCCAGCCCGCTTACAATGAATGAGATATTGCAACATGCCGTGTGAGATGAACGGGGCCCGACTGTTTGCTCTGTAGCATTAGCTGTTTGTCAAACCTGACATAATGTAGATTAACATGGCCCTAGGATGCGGTTAGACTGTCAAACGTGTTACACGTGAGACAAACTCACATGTGAACACTGCACTTGGCTTGAGTAAACATATGTGGAGCAGACATGTAGGTGACCATGTGTCACCTGCTCTCTAGACAGTAACTTGGGTATGTGCTTGTTGTACCAACAGGAAAAAGGCTTTCGTTGTATCTATCAATTGTTCATATCATGTTTATTGGACACGTGTGTATGTATCTGAGAGAGAGAGAGAGAGAGAGAGAGAGAGAGAGAGAGACAAAGCTTTCATATTAAAGCCTTAATATTTTACCACACACCACTCCAGCATGTTATATTACATAACAAATGAGAATGGCTGGCTGGGACCATAAATGCACTATAAAGATTGCTTCTATGTGAGAAAGGTTATGTTACAACTTGTTCTACAATACATTCACTTACACATCCAATAGCCCATAGTCCATAATCGTTAATAACCATCAATGTTGTATATATATATAATTCTGCTAATTCTGATTGCATGCAAATATACAATTTATTTGGGTATTTCACGCAGCGTTTTCTTTGATCTCGGCCAAGAAATTTCATCCATGAGATGAAACCTGTTACTTGAAAGAGTGAAAAGAGAAATCCTCCTCAGCATTAGATCAGCACACAGAGCATGCAGATCGAATTCCAGGGAAAAGGGGATTTGAGAAACACGCAGGCAGTTTACAGGGTCTAAATTTAATACGGACAGATCAGTTATCACGAATACTAAAGGGCGCGTGCATCATGAGCATACCGTTTCTCACTGATTTGTTGGGCAACGGCCAAAAACCCTCGCGGAAGGATCAAATGTATCACCACATGTATATATATATATATCATGCATAGATGACTCTCTTTGAGGCTTTTGTACTTGATATGATTCTTATATATGTGCCTGTAGCCTAATCCACACATTTTAGAGGAAAATCCACTCAGTATTGAACGCTTTCAGTGTTGTAGGGTCATTTAGTCTATTTGCGAACCACTAAAATCATTGGAGCACTCAAAAGCACCTGACATTAATCAAACAGTTCGGGAACTTCAACAATGAGTCAAATCAAGCCGCGTAATTACGGCTGCTGCCCATCTTCCTTACCTTAGCAACACAGCTATTTCCCACGCGAAGAATCCCCATACAGCTACAGATTGCAGCCTTTTCCGCGTCATCTCAAGACTTGAGTTGCATAGACATATACCCGGGAACGCCTCAGCTGCCTCTGTTCGGCACTTAGGGTAAGAGTCTAGACTTTCAGCACCCTGGACAATGCTCCAACTGATGTCGACACAATCCAACACGCGGCAGGCTCGTGGCGCACGGTAAATGCAAATGCATAGCAGTTTCGGAATCCCACATAATACTAATCGACTTCGCTACTCATAACTGGACAGGTTTAACCGACCTAGCAACCACACCAACAAGAGAGCATAGTACATTCTGAAATATGACTCTAAAGTAGGAATCATTTGGGATAGCGCTCGGCAGCTGGAGAGATTCTTGACACATTCACAGACATCTCCGCGGTCTTGGAGAGCGAGGGCTGAGAGAGCCCGCCCCA
The DNA here is from genome assembly GCA_023634145.1 of Thymallus thymallus. Lineage (NCBI taxonomy): Eukaryota > Metazoa > Chordata > Actinopteri > Salmoniformes > Salmonidae > Thymallus > Thymallus thymallus. The sequence continues at coordinate 7,665,050 of CM042424.1, forward strand.
GACGCGCGCGGCACCAGTGACTGACAGCCCATTATTCCACTCGCTCCTATAAATGTTCCAGCAGAGCGACGCTATAGCTTAAATTAGACAAGCACTGATGTGGAACATCATTTCTGCATGAGCATTCCCCCATCTCTCTCTCTCTCTCTCTCTCTGTTTCATTAACATATTCCGCTCTGATTGTCAGCATAATCCTGTAATATTTATACAATTTGTTGTCATTTATTTGATGTTACTTGTCGAGTTGCTATCCAGCTCAGGCTCGTTGGTAAACTACAGCTGCCATTAAAATAAAAGAATCTGACTACTTACTATTTTACACAGAATATTACAAAACAACAACCTTGAATATTATTTATGATTGCTTTCAAGTATCATTTTGGGTTATTACATTATGCACAGTAGCTCTACAGGTATGGTAATCGAACAATATGAGTCTTGATAGTTTTCCACCGCTATGACCAAGATCAAAGCGGTCAGAAAAGCTTAATACATAAATAAATAGCCTCCACGAATACGTCCATTCATGGATCTTAGAACGTGAACATTTAGTTTAGCTAGGGAATGTGACGTTTCAACCAAAGCTTCTCTTCATATGAGTAATATGTCCCTCCATGTATACAGTTTTGAGAACATCAGTATGCATATGATATTATGTATAAGGTCGTGTCGGGTCTGCACTCACGCGTGCGCGCACACACACACGGGATGACGAGTAACATTGTGTGTAAAAAGGGGGTGTATGAAGCCAGGCTGATGGCGACTGGCAGTGTGGTGCCATGGGCAGTGTGTTCAGCACAGCTGGGTGGAGATGGTTGCATCTGTGTGTACTGTACTGTAGACACCCACACACCCATACACACTCATGGTTTTGTCAAACAGATCTGGAATCAGATGATAAACAGGCATGGGGCAGTTTAGCCAAACAGAGCGCTCATGCAGTCAGACCATTTGGCCTGTCCCTGTCAGTTTGACATGCACTACTGATGCTATCAAAAACCCAGTCACTTGCACATGTGAAAATGGCTGTTTTATGTGTGTGAGTGACAGAGAACATGTATTTAAGATTGAAATGTATAGTGCATGTTGGTAGAATCCTGATGTCCATAGAATGGTCTGTAATGATTTATTGATGTGGACAAGGTGATGGGGGGGATGGTGTTGAAGTGTAGTGTGGTCTAGTGCTGGTTCCTCAACAGCTGTGATGACTACACCACGGGTCAGGAGAGATCAGTGATACCTTTGGGCTACTAGTGATACCTTGCTGAAGGTGTGAGGACCACAGCCCTCTCCAGTGGCACTGTGGATGATGGGGTGAGAGTGAGGTGTGTGTGTGTGTGTGTGTGTGTGTGTGTGTGTGTGTGTGTGTGTGTGTGTGTGTGTGTGTGTGTGTGTGTGTGTGTGTGTGTGTGTGTGTGTGTGTGTGTGTGTTTTTAAGAGTGAAAGAGAAAGGAGGATTGTCCTGTTAAATCATACACTGTAAAAATATACTCAAAACACTATGATTGTTTAATGAAACCATGAAAGGTAGTGCACCTAGCCTGAGATCTGGTGTTTGGAGGGTGTTTGAATGTAAACCTAATGTAAGTGTTTTAAAACAGAATAGAAGTACTCTGAAAAACACCAACAGTGGTTCTTCAACCTGAATACTGGTATTTTTAAGAGAGTGTTGTGAAGACACTGTTGGGGGTTTCACTGCATGTAAAAGGTAGCATCAAAACTCAAAACAATTTTTCTGCAGAATGTGCCTCTCATACAATCAAATGGTAAAGAAATGCAAATGGTTTATAGCCTAAATATTGATTGATGATAAGGGCATATGGATATTTCTTTTTGGTCGAATCCCACATTAATTTCTTCAAAGCTTTCTTTAGACAGATTAGAAACAGGAGGAGACAGAGAAGCAGTGAAAGGAGGACAGGTAGAATCGGGAATTGAACCCCTGACTTCATGGGTAGTATGATACATTTCATTGGGATTTCATTGGAATCTTATACACTCAACCACACAGTCACACTGTAAATTACGGACACTTAACGGACACTTAATGAAATAATGCAAGTCGTTTGAATGATTTGTTAATTTCATTTAATCCCATCATTTTAAAGTTGCTCAAAATGTACGTTGACATTGACAATATGATAATAACAAAAGATGGAGAAGATTGAGTGACTGAACTCATTGGAAGGTTTTAATCTCTTTGCACTTCTCATCTTGACATGCGGCTCTGTTTTCAGAGGACTGTGGGTAATTCAAATATTTTAGACTTAATTATTATTTTACACAATGTTGTATGCATGCTTGAAGAAAAGTATAATCTATATTACTATTAGGCAGCTTGTTCTGCCAGGAGGTGTAGCCTAATGCATCATGATGAATGGACATCAAATGACGTTCAATGATGAGATGACCCATTCCATTCACACATTTTAAACTTTTAACAGAGGAGGCAAATACAGTATCCTGCCATGCTCACCGTAACACCTCTAATTCACTGCTGGTGGTTTGAGCACCTTGCTCAACAATGCCTGCCAAAATGGGTTAAACTGGCAGATGATCAGATAACATTAACATACTCCAGAAGGTATCTAATCATTATAGTGTTTAGAAGCTAGAGAGGAAACACCATCATAGTGTTTAGAATCTATCTATCTATCTATCTATCTATCTATCTATCTATCTATCTATCTATCTATCTATCTATCTATCTATCTATCTATCTATCTATCTATCTATCTATCTATCTATCTATCTATCTATCTATCTATCTATCTATCTATCTATCTATCTATCTATCTATCTATCTATCTATCTATCTATCTATCTATCTATCTATCTATCTATCTATCTATCTATCTATCTATCTATATCTACAGTGTATGAACAGTGTAAGAACAAAGACATACTTGAATAAAGGACGTTGGCTGTCAGGCAGCTCATTTCTTATAAACGTTTAATAAAAAAATGCCACATGACATGCAACTTCTCCTCTAATTGCTTTCTGTATGCAATTAGAGGAGAAGTGGTCTCGGTCTCGGTCTCGGTAATAGATTGATATCAGGGACTATGTTCCCATATTGACACTAGAATGTATGACATAAACAGTGCTTCATTTAAGTGGTTTGCTAGTGTGCATATAGGAATAGTGCCTGGGACTCATATATCTTTATCCAAAGTGTAGTATCAGCTTGGACAAATCTTATGGCCTTGCTGGTTAAATGTAATTTAGGAGAGCCAGGATAAGGAGGACCTATCAGACCTAAGTGGTCAGTACATCAGCGAGACTAGAGGGACTAGAGAGGAGCTCAAGACTGATAGTCTGTACGCCTTGGAGGGTGATTGAGGAGTGTGGTCAGAGTAGAGTATAGACTTGGTCCATCACAGCTTTCATTGCTGAGACCCACAACACTGGAAATAGGTCAATCACAGGAGTGATAACAAGTAGCTTCGAAGTCTTCTAGCTTATAAAAATCTTTGCCCTTTTAAGGGCAAAAGATCACATCATTTTTAATAGAATGATACTGTGAAACTATCCGGTTGTCTAGTTCTCTAACCCTTGAGCGAGGCAGCCGTTTTATAACTCGACAAATTTATCTACAGAAACCCTTTCTACGGAGCAGCCTCCATATCTTTGATCGTGCATATTAACCAACTGTCATCGCTCAGGCGCCCCTCCCTTGGATGAAAGTGTTTCCGTTTGTTTAACCAATAGGATTAATCCAGCGGATTATACCTAATTATGTTGAGTCCGGCCGCGTCACTAAGACGATATGTATGCGCATGGATAAACAGACACTCCCCATCAACATGACTAGAGGTTGTTAGGCAGGTGATGAACGATATTCTACACACAGTCAGCCAAACGACTTCCCCCCATTCACATCCGTCATTGAACAGAATACACTGAATATCTCAGCCTCACAGTTAACAGGCAAGCAGCTGATTGTATTATTATACATATTTCTTAATCTACGTTTGGCTGACATTCTGGAGTGGCTCCATATGACAGAGATTGTGGCTACTCTATCGCAGCTGCAGAAAATATAAATTGCTCAATTATGGTTTTGTGGCGAGCCGTTATAAATCTCCTCCCAGTGTGCTGTGAGTATTACGGAGGGGTTTATATTGGAGGTTTCGGTGGGGCATGCTTGTAGTTCAGCGGGTCTGGAATCCAAGGCATATTGAGTCATTAATAAATGATGAATTATTATCATTATTAACCTTGTTTCCTATAGGGCTATTCCAAACAACGCTTCAATGTCTTCTGTGTTTATTGACATGGTAGACAATGGAATATGAATTACATGATGATGTCATTGTACATACATACGTAGTAATGTATTTGAGGTTTCAACATGCTTCTAAAGTTTGTAATTTCCACTTTAAAATGTCAGACTTGATTTGCTCTATCGAAAAATGTATCAACCCCTATAAATAAATGTCCATTCATTATAATCCATATAATACTTCAAATTTCCTGTTGCTGCAGGATTATTTTCCTGCTGTAGAAAACGAACTCAAATTAAGATCCTACATGTGTATATGTTGTCTATAGCAGAGATATACAGCACATGGTATTTTATTTAACGTAAACACAATAGACAAATATTTTATATATTTATTCTAAATACTGTCAGCAAGAGAATGGTAGAATTTGAAAATAAACAAATGTGTACATAGAGCCATAACATAACAGATCTGTCTGTTGAAAACAACACAACATGGCCCCTGCTTCACACTCTGACAGAACTAACTGGAATTATCATGTAGCCTACCCTGCAACAAGGACAAAATACTGCCCTTTCATGCACAGTTTTATGCCATCTTTAGCACTCTGGGGGTATGCTAATTACAGGAACTTTGCGGTCGTTAATGATTTACTCACAAGCTGCCAAAGGGATCCTCGTACTGTAGTAGCACAAACCAAATGGGTCACACCAGCGCCGAATAACTCCCTAGCCAGTGCCCATACGGACCTCCCGTAAGAGGACTGTGGTGCAGGCACAGTTAGCCCCATGGATGGATCCAAACAGCACAGGCAATTTGGGGGAGAGAGAGGGAGAGCTGTCCCTCCATCGAGTCATCAACGCTGGGCCTAGCCATCTGGACTGGAATGGTCTGGCTGGATGTTAGGGAGGGGAGCATGGTGTGTGTGTGTGTGTGTGTGTGTGTAGAATAGGAAAGACCAGGACATTTTCCTCCACACTAAAACCCCAATATTCAGTCCTGTGCCGAGTTGTTGTCTGTCTGGAAGGTAGTTTGATTGTCTGCTATTAAGAGCCACAGGTTGACTGGCTGGGGAGAGACATTGGATAGAGAGTCTGGTTGGAAGAATGGAGTTTATTGCGAGTCAGAGTACATTAAAGATAAAATAGTGACTTATACAAAGTGGTAGGAGTTTTGATTCCAGCATGCTTTTTGTCTGTGGTGGCCAGTCATGATAATGATATGTATCTACACATAGCAGGAAAATACATTTTTCAACAATGGCATCTACTGATATAGGCAACCTTTTGACATTCTTTTCTGTGCTGTGCAGTGCATTGGTTATGACGACGTGACGTGACCCAGACTGAAACATGAAACACTTTGGTTTACAGTTGACAAACTGATTCCCTCATGCTTCACTCACCAGAAGATAACACAGAACATACCATAGGACCGGAAGGTCCAGAATTATTCCAGAAAAACATGGATCAAGAAATAAGGGAATGACTCATCTTTAGCCAAGTACTTCCTCAGAGATGAAATGTTAAGTGTGTGTGAGAAGTTGCATCAGAGAACATATTTTATTCAGCCATCCGTAGCGATCTCCTCTTTGATGTTAATTGTATTCTTCTTAATTCGCCCACACACTCTCAGGACCTAAGCCCTCCATAGTCAGTGTACTAGCCTACTCTAACAATCTTGAAAGGACTATAAAATATTTACTTTATTTTATCTAACCTTGATTTATCAAAGCGAGTCAGTGAAGAAAAATATCTTATTTTCAAGTGTTTTACTGTTCTCATACAGATGTAGGATCTTAATTTGAGCCAGTTTGCTAAAGCAGAATAATAATCCTGCAGCAACAGGAAATGTGAATTATTATGTGGATTAAAATGTATGTACATTTTTGTAGAGGTTGATACATTTTTTGTAAGGGAAAATCAAGTCTGAAATTTCTAAGTGGAGATTACGAACTTCAGAAGTCTTTTTAAACCTCAAATACATTACACGTTTTACATTTCCTGCTTCTCCTGCAACAGGGTGATCAAATTAATATCCTACGTCTGTAGCTGCACAAAGACTGACCCTTCTGAAATCTGCAGTTGCACATAAAGCCACATGCTCTGTCTGCACGAACCGAGTATTCAGTCAAACATAAACAATTATGTAACACAAATATCATGCCAGAAAATAAGGAAAGAATGAATGATGGAAGACCTTGATCGAAGGCTATATGGTGTTTGTCGTTTATCAGGAAAACAGGGCCACGATTTTGCCCCAACTGTGATCACACCATTCTACAGAAACAAGAAATTAAACAGTTACTAATGTAAACCTCTCATGGGTTCAATCATTCCAACCAATCATCAGTTGTTGCTATACATAATTCACCCTAATGGTGTCTGCCAACAAGGAAGAAATTACCCAGGGAGCGATGCAGTGTCAAGAATAACTGAGAAGTAAAAATCTAGTTATTCAAAAGTTAATATAATCTAATTACAATATTTTAGCTGTTGTAACTGAATTCCGTTTTTTGTAATCAGATTACTGTAATCAGTCACTCCTCACAGTCACCCTTTTATAGGTCCGCGGGCCAATTTCACCCCCAACATTTCTTATAATCATTTTCAGTCAGGGTCTCAACTTACTGAGTTAGAATAACAGAATTTAGAAATTTGGTTGTGCGTCAGCAGTCACTCAATTAGTCCATTAGTCTAGCGGCCAGCTATCTAAACTTTTGCCCCATGGCAAAATGAGTAGAATTGCATGGAATTAGTTTTAAAATTGCAAAATCTTCTCTCCACCCCATTTTAAAATGTGTAGTATTGCAGCAAACTTGCATTAAAACGGCAACAATTTCTCTACGACCCACGAGCCACTGCGGCCCCTTATGATGAGTTCTGGTTATTTGTGGTCCCCACCCCCATCAAAGTTGCCCATCCCTGATATAAACTATACAATAACAAAATGGAGTAAAAAAAACCCTCACACACACACACACACACACCAACTCCATAGTATCCCTCTCTCCCATGTTGTCATGCACAGGGTTACTTTGAGTCCTCCGAGTCGGGAATACCCCAATCCAATGAGATAGGAGACAGAGCCTCAGAGCCTGTATATTAAGGGCTTTCCAATTTAATCCGACCTCTCTAATCCCCCTCAAAGCTCTCCATATCTGAATGGGATTTGGATCTGCATGCATTTTTCAGACAAACGAGACCAGAATGAGTTGTCAGAAATGCCCGCATGGCGGACTTGACATGCATACCCAACATGCTTCATTCACCACATAGCGTGCGATCTGGGATTATGGCACAAAACAATCAACCTATTATTTCATGTTGTTCAATATAGAGGACATGCTAACATATCAGGTTACAGGGATGTTAATGGGGGTTTAGAATGTATCTGAACGTGATAAAATGTGTCTTCTGCATTTAACCCAACCCCTCTGAATCAAGAGACCATATATACATAATGTATCTGAATAGAAAAAGTCTCAAAATTATATTTTTTTTTACCCCCCTTTTTTTACCCCCCTTCGGGAGAGGCGAAGGTGGAGTCATGCATCCTACGAAACATGACCCGCCTAACCACCCTCCTTAACACCCGCCAGCTTAACCCGGAAGCCCGCCACACCAGTGTGTGGGAGGAAAAACCGTTCAGACACTAGAGAGCGATGAGCCAAGTAAAGCCAACCGGCCAAACCCTCCCCTCACCCAGACAATGCTGGGCCAATTGTGCGCCGTCCTACAGGACTCCCGACCACGACTGGTTGTGGCACCGCCCGGGATATGAACCCGGGTCCGTAGTAACACCTTAGACCGCTGCGCCACTCGGGAGGCCTTCAAATGTCTATAAAATAAATATCTTCCTTCAGTACTGAGATGAATAATCTGTCGATAGAGGAGGATGAAATAGCTGCTCTTGAGGATCATAGATGCTATTTTCCCTGTTAGTTCTCCCTCCTACGCAGTTTTCTTAAAGAGATGGAATTGGATGAAGTCATGATAAGGCCTTGACTCTAAAGCTAACAGACCAAGACCATCACAATGTCAAATGGTTGTTAGACAGAGAGAGAGAGAGAGAGAGAGAGACATGGGGGAAGAGAGAGAGAGAGAGACATGGGAGAAGAGAGAGAGAGTGAGATATGGGGGAAGAGAGAGAGAGAGACATGGGGGAAGAGAGAGAGCGAGAGACATGGGGGAAGAGAGAGAGAGAGACATGGGGGAAGAGAGAGAGAGAGACATGGGGGAAGAGAGAGAGAGAGAGACATGGGGGAAGAGAGAGAGAGTGACATGGGGGAAGAGAGAGAGAGTGACATGGGGGAAGAGAGAGAGAGAGACATGGGGGAAGAGAGAGAGAGAGACATGGGGGAAGAGAGAGAGAGAGAGAGACATGGGGGAAGAGAGAGAGAGAGACATGGGGGAAGAGAGAGAGAGAGACATGGGGGAAGAGAGAGAGAGAGACATGGGGGAAGAGAGAGAGAGAGAGACATGGGGGAAGAGAGAGAGAGACATGGGGGAAGAGAGAGAGAGAGAGACATGGGGGAAGAGAGAGAGAGAGACATGGGGGAAGAGAGAGAGAGAGACATGGGGGAAGAGAGAGAGAGAGACATGGGGGAAGAGAGAGAGAGAGAGACATGGGGGAAGAGAGAGAGAGAGACATGGGGAAGAGAGAGAGAGAGAGAGACATGGGGGAAGAGAGAGAGAGAGACATGGGGGAAGAGAGAGAGAGAGAGAGACATGGGGGAAGAGAGAGAGAGAGAGACATGGGGGAAGAGAGAGAGAGAGAGAGACATGGGGGAAGAGAGAGAGAGAGACATGGGGAAGAGAGAGAGAGAGAGAGAGAGACATGGGGGAAGAGAGAGAGAGAGAGAGACATGGGGGAAGAGAGAGAGAGAGAGACATGGGGGAAGAGAGAGAGAGAGAGAGACATGGGGGAAGAGAGAGAGAGAGAGACATGGGGGATATTGAATACATATAGTCCTATAATGAATACATATAAACTATTCATTCATTTATGTTTTGATATTTTGATTTGACAAACTGATTGTAATGGCAATGTACTAGTATGGACAAAAGACTCAATTCACCTCCCTATCTTCTCAGCATTGGTGGTGGAGGTGGATGGTAGTCTATCTACAGTACAGTGGGGGTGGTAGTCTATCTACAGTACAGTGGGGGTGGTAGTCTATCTACAGTACAGTGGGGGTGGTGGTCTATCTACAGTACAGTGGGGGTGGTGGTCTATCTACAATACAGTGGGGATGGTAGTCTATCTACAGTACAGTGGGGGTGGTAGTCTATCTACAGTACAGTGGGGATGGTAGTCTATCTACAGTACAGTGGGGGTGGTAGTCTATCTACAGTACAGTGGGGGTGGTGGTCTATCTACAATACAGTGGTAGTCTATCTACAGTACAGTGGGGGTGGTAGTCTATCTACAGTACAGTGGGGGTGGTAGTCTATCTACAGTACAGTGGGGGTGGTGGTCTATCTACAATACAGTGGTAGTCTATCTACAGTACAGTGGGGATGGTAGTCTATCTACAGTACAGTGGGGGTGGTGGTCTATCTACAATACAGTGGTAGTCTATCTACAGTACAGTGGGGATGGTAGTCTATCTACAGTACAGTGGGGGTTGGAGATGAACCCATGCGTATCTTCCATCAGCCTGAATCCAAACGACATTTCACTAGAAAAATCAAAGGAGAGACATTTATTGAACAGGCTTCAGTGAAGTGCAATCGTATAGGATGTCAAACAATCCCAACTTTCAGGACTATATATTTATAGGTCTAGTTCACCTGAATAGCATGTTTGACTTGCTCACATCTGGTATCCTCCTCCTGCTGCAGCTGGTCGTTTGAGATTAATATACTTCATTTATTTTCACCCACAAAATTACATGTTTTACTTTTAAATTATCTGACAAATTAAATGTTTTACCCCTGCTTTCCAAGGAAAAAATCCCAATTAGCTAGTAATAACAGACTTTGTGCTAATTGTAGCTGTAGGTTTGAATAATTCCACACAGTTTTATGCCTCACAGTGTGTAATAATATTGCTATCATACTGCTGTTAGCCATTATGATAATTGACATGACACTGGTGATATCAAGCTTTGTGGTGATAATAATGTAGTTAACAGACGTGTGTAGAGAGAGGAGGTTAGTTAAAACTGACCTGGGGCCAGATCTGACTATAGGACGACAGAGCAAAGGGGTATGAACAGGTACATGACCAGTGGATAGTAACAGCTGATCTTGGGCCAGTGGGTAAAGGTGACTATAGGGCTTGAGGCAGAGGATGATGGTGTACCTAGATGGCCAGATGGTCAGTTGGATCTGACCTCAGGTCAGTGTCTAAACGTGAGGAACACAGTGGGAGGGACACAGTGTACCTGGAAGTAGATAATATAAGTACTAGGTAATGTCAGAGGTCAATGGCTTTGTGACTAGGGCAGAGGTAGATAATATAATGCACTAGGTAAGGTCAGAGGTCAGTGGCTTTGTGACTAGGTTAGAGGTAGATAATATAATGCTCTAGGGAAGGTCAGAGGTCAGTGGATTGGTGTGGATGGTACAGTACAGTAGCCTACTGCCTGGTGCTTAGGCCTGAAGACATACAGAACACTATAGCTAATCTCTATTTCTCCCCACAGTTCTCTGACACCAGGAAGTGAAGGGATGAGAGGTGGAGGGTGGGGGCATCATGGTTAAAAGCTGGAGCCAGAGGGGGATCAGTGCACCCTAGTGTGTCAGGATTACCACCGCTGGGCCATGGAGGGAAAAGGAGAGGAGCTAGGAGAGTCAGAACATCCCATCAGTTCAAACCGGATAACCTGGAGCAACGACTAAAGCCGTGGTCTAAGCAAAATGGTTCCCCCCTAACCCCTTCTCAAAAGTCTCTTTGACTTAAAGTTTTCCTGAGGAAGCCAAGCGTACTTGGCTTGTCTTAAGCTGCACTCAACACTCAAGTCAGCCCTTACTTTACTACACTGACAAAATTATATGCAAATGTTACCAGTTTAGCCAAAAGGTCGGGAGATACAAAATGTTGAACTTTTTTTTTTTTGCAAAACAATATTCCTCTTATGTAACAAACTAGTGATGGCCTGTTACATAATTCGTAGCCGTGTCCTGAAGTATAATTTAAAGGTCTTGATATTCATCATTCATGTTGTTCCACATCCACATCTCTAATGAATCACGCATGTATAAGTAATGACTCGCTATAACACGGTAAAATATGCAACACCCCTCCAATGTAGATGCCGCCTCCCGCATAGAATGCTTTTTAAAAAGTGTGTTTAAGACCCAGCACAGTTTTTCCTGTGCTTTGTATCATCAGCTGCTGAAACTAGCATTGTAAAAGTTTGAATAAATTGAATCAGTGTTATTTCCTGATAGTTGCTGATTGAAAACATAATCTACACAGAATCAGCCTGTTTTGATGGACAGGAGTTTCGGTTTGCCTGATGACATCACCAGCAAATTTGTTAATAAACCAATAAGAAAGAGAGTTCCAAAGCTCTCTGCCAATAACAGCTAGTTTTACGTTTTCCCCTCCCCTCTCAGACCACTCCCAGACAGTCCTAGCTACATTTTTGCTCCAGAAATAGTTTTTCCAAATTTATTGGAAAACTATTAGAGTAAGGTACTTAATGATTTGATATTGGTATAAAGATGGCTGCATTGGGCCTTTAAGGGTGATTGCATTCTACACAGCATTAAAAACACACACTCACTAGGAAATATGGAAAGGGAATTTGCTAATCTGTATTCAGTTAATTAAAACTAAGCCACAGACTATAAAATGATAAAACATTATCTGAGATTAACAGCTACTTCATGAGTTCCTGTATGGGGGTAATTTCCACTAAGGATGGGGACATTAACTCCTCCCACACACATTTTGTAAGGACGGCCCTGCTTCATAATCAATCTTCCAAATGCTTTTCTATATATGGTCAAATAAAAGTGATTATTTTATCAATTAATGAGTCAAAAATACATGTTTATCTGATGTCGAAAGTATCAAGAACTTCACTCCAGAAATGCCTCTGCTAAATTCATTGTTCATAGTTCATAACTAGTAAAGAAGATCACAAGGTTCAGCTTTGTCTAGATAAATAATACATGGATCAATTTTATTGTTGCATCTGTATCCCTTTATCGCCTTCACGAGATTGCTTATTGGATTTACAGAAAGATGAATCCCTGTAAATTATTGACGTGTCGAGGCGTTTCATTTTGTTTCAATTTAATTTGTTTGGGTAAAGTTTAATAACTTTCAAATACATTATTCAGGAGCAATTAATAAAAACAAAATGTGGAAATACATCTGATCTTCCATTATAACTTCTTCATGGGCCAATTGTTTTAGGGGGGGGGCTAGAGTTTATGGCAGTTCACAACAGGGAGATGTTGTCAAACAGTGTGAAATAAACACTGTTTATATCTACAATGGCTCTCTCTGCAGTACTTTGTTTGTAAAGGGGGATAAAAACAGCCTCAGGTTAGCATTAGGCATATTGTTGTTTAGTCAGACAATGGGCGTGGGTGTTATGTTTAATGCTGTTTCCGTGGGTGACAACTGATCACCATGGAGACACCAATAATGTATTGAAAGTCAGGTGTGGCCGGGTTGTTATTTACCTATATAATTATGAATATCCTATGAATGCACACAGCACGCCGTTCTTGCCAAGTGCTCACTAATCAAAAGCCAACGGGAACATGTTGTTGTAAAACAGACATGGCCGCTGGCTGTTTAACCCATACCGTGCCTGTTTGTAAGGGAATTCATACAGTGCAACCCTTTGCTGCTCATCATGAAGTGTTTTCTGTACTCTATATACACTACGTGCATTTAGTTTAGATGTGCCTTCATCTTGAAGTGGGTACATGAAAGTTGGTTCACATTATTCCTCTCTCCCAGCACATCAAACACACGCCTGACTGCTGCATCAAGCGGATAATGTTCATTTCAACCATCCAACAAAGTGGTGTGAGTGAGAGTGTGAGTGTGAGTGTGAGAGTGAGTGTGAGTGTGAGTGTGAGTGTGAGTGTGAGTGTGTGTGAGAGTGTGAGTGTGAGTGTGAGTGTGAGTGTGAGTGTGAGTGTGAGTGTGTGTGCGCGCGTACGACCACTCAACCAGTCGCTATGACACAACATAGACTGCTGTTTGCTCTGCCTGGATCATTCATCCCAATGAAGGAAAACCGTTCCGCTATAACGTAGGTCAAAAAGCATAGAACATGCTAAGTTAATTTAAAAACCTATGTTAACGCCTTCTTCGGGGGTATATAAATATGGGTTTTTCATTGGACAAGGGCTAGAAGTTTAACCAGAGCTAAAGTAGGAGAGTTAACAGTTTACCTTATAGTACAAGTAAAGCCACTGACAGACACAGGCAACGATCTGCCAGACGTTTAGGTCCAGTGTCACTGCAGGCCCATATCGGCTCAGTGAACCAATCGGATAAGGTCATCGGATAAGGTCATTGATGCAAGGAAGAAAACTCAATCCACACATTGGTCAATGGCCAGACACAGGTCAATGACCTCTGGTCCAGACAGCTCAATGGTTCAGGGAACTAGAGGGAAAATCATGGTACTTCAACAAGATACCTAAATACAGTCAATACCTCAATACTTCATTCAACTGTGACCCTATACAGCAAGGTCGGACGAGCAAGCAAGCCAGGGAAATTGACCAAGGGCTGATTGCATATATAACCAACACTATGTTGGGATTTCCAGAAGCTACTCTATTCGAGGAAGTAATAAAAGTAATCAGAATATAGTTCAGTTTAATCAAGTTTTTTTTTATTTAACTAGGCAAGTCAGTTAAGAACAAATTCTTATTTACAATGATGGCTTACCCCGGATGACACTGGGCCAATTGTGCGACGCCCTATGGGACTCCCAATCACAGCCGGATTGTGATACAGCCTGGATTCAAACCTGGGTCTGTAATGACGCGTCTAGCACTGAGATGCAGTGCCTTAGACCGCCGCGCCACTCGGGAGCCCCAAGGTTAGTTAAGGTTGCACAGGTAACTTATAAGCCTATGACAGGCTCAAGAGATACCACATCTGACAGTAAACAAAAGAAGAGACCTCAAAACCCAATCCATCCCATCCCTCCATCCCGAGAATGGAATGCATGACAATCAGGAATGGAATGCATGACTTCTGATCATCCCTCACTTCGTTCTGTTAATTGGTTGCGCCAGATGTGAAAAGCGAAACGGGACCTTTCTCATTGAAAGCATTCCGCTATTGACAGTGACATGCTCTTTATAGGCTACAGGCTATTTTAACCTTCAGTCCCGTGTGTGACTGTGTAAGTGAGTGAGTGTGTGAGGCATGTGTAGTGGGTAGTCAGAAGAGCCCTCAGGGAAGTGAGTGAGTTAACGAACATGCTCCTACATTGTTGAGGCTGAATCATTTCTGCTTTGTCACGACACAATACTCCACAGGATACATAATAGAAACAGAATAATTTGATTCTATTGCTATGGGAGAAATATCAAGAGAAATATCACTGTGTGGATGGAAGCAGTGTGTTTTCAATTTAGACCTGTGATACTTTATAAGACTGAATTATTTAATTGAGAATGACACTGGGTTATCATTTCATAACAGTGAACTCTGCTGTGCTTTTTACTCCTCAAGTCTCTCCTGTCCGGCTTGCTCATCTCAAAAACAAATACATTTTCTGGGGCTTTTCAAGATGACTGCAGCTTGCTTCTTTCTTAATGGCCAGGTCTGTGGTAGACTGACTCTGAAATGAAGCATATGAAATAACACTGGATAAGGGGGCTGGACGACTGAGACTTCTAATAGATAGGACGGAGTCAGCCGTGAATGTGGAGTCAACTTAGAGGGGGAGTTTTTATTGAACAGCCATTTGGTAGGTGAATTAAAAAGCATATGTCTTCACAATTTATCAATCTCAATTACATTACGGGCCCCCATGGACACTCTTCATTTGAATTTCTACATATTATATTCATATCGAATTCGTCTTTATTTGAACTAGGTGGATATAGGCCCATTGCCTATATCCACCTAGTTCAAATAAAGACGAATTCGATATGAATATAATATGTAGAAATTCAAATGAAGAGTAAAAAATTTAATGTCGGCGCAAACAATCTGGAATACGGTATAGGAATCATATCTAATCATCACCCAATACAGCATAGCTAACCTTAATTAAAGTTAAAGTCTGGGGTCGGGGAACCTGTCCAACGGCCATTTTCATTCTTGATATACACACATTACAAACACATGGCGGGGATATCGTTGTGTGGTTTTCCGAATGCCAGAGTGCACCTTTAATAGGAGTATGTCCTACTCCTATTGTCCTAACTCTTACCTTACCAAGAAGCATCTTCAAATCAGACTCATCCTTCCATCCTTGTACTCAGCAGAGGTAAAGAGAAGAAGGGATGTAGCGGGAGGGAAGGCTCTAGGGAACAGACAGTGATTGCATTAGAGTTACTGGTCATTCCATTCATCTGCTCCGGCTCAGGAGGGCTAGCAAAAACTAACTGCATTAGAGATTCTAATTTAGGATTGGCTCAGCACTCAGTAATCACTGAGTGGAATACTTCCATCATCTGATCACTGAGGAGAGGAGAGAGAGGAGATGCCTGAGAATTGTCTAATTTGCATATTTCCATGATTACCCCATGTGACTTACTCTTTGGGTTAGCTTTTGCAGAGGAGTGGCTCACACCAACACATCGACAATGTTTAAAAATCAACAGACCTACATATTTTCTAATTTACTGTATAAAGGATTGTTCGAGGCAAATGTTGTGAAACGTTGCCG